>OU343223.1:313957801-314071545 GCA_910596185.1 Chrysanthemum makinoi | reverse complement strand
TTTTGTACAACAAATCATCCTTTTTGAGTAAGTTCATGAAAGAGAGAGACCTTGAAAAAGAGTTAACTTTCAATGCATAAAGAGTTCCATTATAACTAATGTACTCATCATCTATGTAATCCTGGGTATCATCCCTATTCCAATCTAAATCTTCAAGGCCCTTTATTAAAGAACATTCATCTGTAGGATCCATTTGCTTGAACTGATCTTTCAAATATTGGTTGTGTTCATCTACAATCCTATTGAGTGCAACTTGTTCTTCTTCTTTTCCTAAAGCTGGTGACTATTTTCTTGTTTTTTCATCATGATACATATAATGGATACTACACATATCATCAGAGATTTCTATCTTATACCCTTGACTCTTAAGTAATTCTGTACTAAGCATATTGAAAGAGACCTCAGGGGTATATTGGACATTCCTAATCACCACTTCTCCAATATCTGTCCTAACAGTAACATCTCCTATTCCATATGAAAAGATATATTTTCTTTCACTTTCTTCTCTTCCTATCATCTTAAACTTATAATCTATTTCATTAAATAGGGCTTTAGTGGGACACATATGAAATTTGTAAGAGTTACTAGTATACCAGATATCATTCCAACCTTCTAAATTTGTAGCTTTCACCATATGATCTGCTGTCAAGTAGACCTTTTCTGAGTATTTTGCCTCCTCTGCAATGACTTTGTCTGTAATCTCCTTCTCTTGTTGCAGTTCCAAGGCTGCAAGTCTCTTCCTATCCTTACATGACCAAAAGGCATGTCCTTTTTCTTTGCAGATGTGGTACTTGGCCTTCTTGTCCCTTTTTATCTTTATAACCTTCTTCTTCAGTTTCATCAGATCTTCTGATTCTTTTGCAGAGTTGAATACTTCATTTTCAATCACAGTTTGTGCCAAGATCTCCTTCCCTTTTGGTGAGATAATGGTTTTCTTCCTTTTGGTGTTCCACTGATTCAATCTTTTAGGAGTCTCTCTCAAAAGATATTTGCCAGACTTGAAACCAGAAGTTGGCATTTCCCATGGATGAGAGCCGTAGCTCTGATACCAATTGTACACAGGCTTGTGGCCAATTGACTTAGGTTTCAATAGATGCTTCATGATTCTGAATGAGGCTTTGTATATGGTGTAAAAGTAATGAAACAGTAATGGGTACAATATGTAAAACAAGAACAAAAATTGCATTAGATTCTAAGTAAAGTTGTTATATGTTTCTAAACGACACTAAAAGTCAGTTATTCCATCAATGAACCATTGTGACTTTTTATGGATAACTGCTTTGTAACTGCCTACCATAACTGCCACATATGGGTTGTTTGGGTTAACAAGTTTTGATCCATATGCAGGCTGAATTCGACCCATAAACAAATACACAAACATGTCCGGTGTGCAATGTGTGCTTTCTCTGCCTAAAAGTAATGGTATAATAAAGTGGTTTTTAATAAGATTGGTATACGTCTTTATTGGAAAAATAGTAGATAAAAAAGTACCCAAAACCCCAATATATTGTTAGAATTAGTCACGGTCATTGATGCCCGTATCATGTTCTTTTTCGTAGTCATTGCTTCTAGGCACAAATCTATGATACAACAAGAGAAATAACCTTGACATGCTTCAGCGATGAGTCCAACTCCGGTGAAAGATTGCAATGAACTCATGAAAGAACTGGCAGACAAAAACCCGTACATGCTTCCGCAATAGTTAGCAACACTCGAACGAACTACTTTATTATTCCAGCTGCATTATGGATCAAAAAGCACAAAATAAAAACAAGACTTCATCTTGAATACAACCTTTGTCCTCGACCCAACCATAGCAGACCAATAGTTACTCATAGCCGAACCTCAGGCGCCTACCAAAGACCCATTATTAGCTCAATCAAGCAGCAGTGCAACACCACCAGACATCCCGATAGCAGAAGAAACGCATGCTGCAAGTAACCCACCACAGCAGCAAACCGAGTGGACACCATGGATTGACACCAAGAATTAATGTAAGAAAGACGCAACACAGAAGGAGCCCTTCAAGAAAGAGCAAGTACATGTAGGAACTACAAGCACAAAAAGGTTGAAGCACTTACACCAGTAACTTACTCCCGTACTTAAGTCTCAAGGACGTGATCCTTAAGTAGCAACATAATAAGGCACCTCCTTATGTACAAGCTTTTGTATAAGCCAGGTTGAAAACCAGTGTGGTGTAGACATACAAAGTACTAAGGGGGGAGGGAGTCGATGCAAGATTGGTTCGGGGCCGAGTGAAAATTGCGAGTGAATACGGCATCTCTAGTTCTGGAGGAATCAGCAACATCTTGCACGGGGCTGCATTGAAAATAAAATGAATGAATTCATCATCATGTCTCTTTCACTTTGGATAAAAAGTGTACGGATGTATTGCTCCAGGAAAGTATTTATTTCCCTCATTGTTGCTAGATGACGGGATATTATTATTGTTAACATTTATTTGGCTTTCTAGGCATTAGCATGGTCAAATGGAGGATCGTGGTCGAAAGTTTTTCAAACAACTCATCTCTAAAATCATAACACCTTCTTCTGTCAATTCAGAATATTCCACTGATATGGTATACTACGTAAGTTATGGAGGTGTTTGTTTAAGCTTATTTGTGAGTTTATGAGCTTATTTTGAAACTTATGGGGTTATATAAGCCTATTATATCCAAAATAAGCTTATATAAGCCCTTAAGTTTTAAAATAAACAGAAACAAAGTGGGATTATGAAGTACAAGCTCACAAGCCCAGAAGTTGATAAGCTTATAAGCTCTAAAAAGTCAACTTACTGGTTTTCCAAAATTCAAATAAACCCATAAGCTAAGAAATAAGCTAATCCAAACACTCCCTTAAATTGAGTTTGTATTCCGTAGTTTTTCATACAATTTCAATTGCGTTTTAAAGAATATGGACGACTCATTTTTATACTGTTCTATGTAATTACACCTAGATGAACTTGATTTTGTCAGGTCAGGACCAAAAGAGTAGGTAAAATGGTAATTTTATTCGTCTTACATAATAAGTGTTGTAACATTTGACTATTTCGAGTGCATCGAGTAGAAAAAACAATTAGCTGACTATCTATACTCGGGAATTGAGCTAATCACGTATGATTAGACATGGTACGTTTTGATCATTTAAAACGATTTAGGAGGCTGTAGAGTTTGAGCACACTTTGTGCCACTTTTGACTCATTTTACCCGTTTCCTTTTTAAAATAATGTGACCCGTGTTTAGGTAATGATTCAAAATTGTGGCTTCTAAGTTCTAACTATTAAGTCGTTTGTGAAACAGGCACGTCAAATTCATCCTGATAAAAATCCAAATGATCCTCAAGCTGCCGAAAGGTTTCAGGCAAGTTATTAATACTTCATTTCTTAAAATGATCATAACTTGTGTTTGGGTGATATTCATAATGTCACTATAATATTACATTGATAAACTATGTCGAGAACAACTTGAGAAAATAACATTGTTTATAAAAAGGTACTTGGTGAAGCATATCAGATTATGAGTTATCCTGTGAAGAGAGATGTGTATGATCGGAATGGGAAGGGCTCCATATCATAGTAAGCATTTTCAGCTACACTTTACATTTATGTTGCAACACTTTTTCATACACAAAACACATACATATTTCATGCACATTTAGCATATGAAAATTTTAGCATACGCATGTTATCTGTTTTTATAATAATTATTGTTTATTAAAATGTAAGTTATCTTTATTTGTACATCAAGAGCGGTAAGATAGGATATCTCAAATGTTTGATATTGAGGACCTACATGCACCACACGAGCCTCCGGTCGTGCCACTTTGTATAAAGGTTTGAATTTTTGTATTTTAACTACTAATGTCTTAATGTAATTTATCTCAGTGTGTCTTATAGTCTCATCTTATAGAGGATCCTCTGGATAACTTTGATTCTCAACAAGTTAATACAACGAATCAGGAAGCTGGAATGAAACAAATGAAATCTAGGCTGAGCACTTCTGAAGCTTATGGTTCTTTAAGGGTGTTCATCTCTGAAAATAGAACCGTAAGATTGAATGATCCTATAGTTAGAATTGAAATAGTTGTCATGGTAAATAACCAGAATCATAAAAACAACTGTGTTTGTAGAAGACAATATTTAGACTCGGGAAGCTGGAGCGAAACAGATGAAATCTAGGCTGAGCACTTCTGAAGCTTATGGTCCTTTAAGGGTATTCATCTCTGAAAATAGAACAGTGATAACGCTACACGCGTCGTTCGAGGTCAAAGGAACTTCCTTTTCTTCGAGCAAGTTTTATAACACCCTAGGCAGTGAACCTAATCGTTGTAGTGTAGTATTAGGGTAAGCCACGGGTATTGATATCGTTCTCTAGGGGAATAGGAATGCTAGTGAGAAGTTACTACGCTAAGGTTGGGGTTGAGGAAGATTATTTTTTATCTTTTTATGTTTTTTAGGAAATTGAAAGGTACGAATCTCGGGGTTTGGATTTGGGGTTGGTATTTCTACCGATTACTCTACTTATCTAATTATCTAATCTAAGGTGTATGTAGTCTATGTCTAATTATTGTGTGCTCGTATGATAGTTTAAAGATGTGTTTACTTAGGTTTTACTACTCCTTAATTATCTCCTATTGGTGGTTGAATTGTCACGTCCTTATTCTTAATTGCGTTGTGTGTCTAAAGTTGTAGGGTATGCGTATGTTCCCCAACTCTTTGAACTTACCAAAGGGTCTCGTCTACAAAACCCACTAGGGATAATAAACTCTTACTCTAAGGCACTCTTTGGATGGTTTAGCTTACAACTACTCAAGGAGTTATATTCTAAGGTTCACAAAGATTTAATCAAGCATTAAGTACACAACGAATGACCTATCGCATTACTAGATCATTAACAAACTAAGATAAGAGACAACCAATCAATATTCAATAATTAAGTTTCATATTCCCTAAGCAAACACAAAAGTAAATTAGCTGGACATGGAGAACATGCAAGCATACACACAAATAATCAAAGACATAATTGTATTAATGAAGTAAAGCACTTATCTTGATGTAAGATAGGGTTTGGAACCCTAAAATACTGTACAAGACAACCTTGGTTCGGTTTAGGTTTTTACTCCAAAAGACTACACACAAATACTGAAAAATTCGGATTCTATATATAAGATTACACATGACGCGGCGTCACCTTATGTTTTGTGACGCCGGCGGATCGCCGTCATTAGGGTTTCGTCTTGGCCACGTTAGACTTGCGACAGAGTCACCTTATGCTTGTGACGCCGTCCTCTTCACTTCTGCCGCGGATTGAATCTAGGCCGTCCGAGTTGCGGCGACCTACTTTTATAACTTGACCGTCGCTTGAAAATAAGAGTTTTGGTTTCGTCCCGTCACAAAATACTCGACGGCGTCGCAGATAAGATGACGCCGTCACCTTATGTTTTCAGCAGCCTGAGTGTCTTGATTCTTGACTTTGGCCATTTTCTTCGTATATTCGCGCCTTTTGGTCCAAATAAGTGCCATTACAGCAATTTGCCTTCAAGAGACCTAAAAAGTGAAAAGGAACGATATTAAGTAATAACGGATACAAAAGTGATCAAATAAGGGCTTAAATGACCCCTCAAAAAGGTACATTTTAAAACCTTATCAAACAGCAGGATTGAATGATCCTATAGTTAGACTCGCAGTAGTTGTCATGGTAAATAACAAGAATCATAAAAACATCTGTGTTTATAGATTACAATATTTAGACATGTTTTTTTTATCTCTTAGACATGTTATATAATTTTTATGGAAAAACTTCTTTATGATTACCCGCCTTGTTTCGCTATAGGAAATTTTGTCAACGATAATTATAAGACTTGCCCGTCAATCGAGCGGGCTTCGACCACTAGTATATATATATATATATATATATATATATAGGGAGCCTTTATTTTGAGAACCCTGTTAAGTGCGAGAACTGCGAGAACCCCTTATGTACTCCTAGTAATGCATATTGTGCAACATAGCATTTTTTAATTATTAAATCTTTTTATTTAATCCAAAAGGGTATAATAGTAAAAGTCAAATTTATATTATTTTTGATTTTTTTAAATAAATATATCCTATTTTTTAAAAACATTCAATTTTCGTTTTTTTTGCTTTTTTCTGAACATGTATGTTTTGAAACTGATTTAGTGCATATGTATTTTTATGAATTAATTTTATTATTTTAGTTTTTGGAATAGTTTTTTCGACATACATGTTTTTTTATAGTGAAGTGCATACATGTTTTGTAGATAAGTAAGTGTATATGAAACCAAAAACATACATGTTAAATACAAAATCCAATATCGATTGATATACAATAAAATACAAATTTCTAAGAAGCAGAAATACATGAATCTAATCGATCTATACACGTGTGTACAAGTAATATTTAACGCAAATATATACATGTGCACACTACTTGTTATCAACATTTCTAGAAGTCGGACATATATGCACACTCGTAGTTGTCAAAGTTCAGAAGTTGGACATATGTGCACGCTCCTTTTCAATGTTTCAGAAGACGGACAAATGTGCACACTCGTTGTCATCATTCTTTTAATTCAGTTGCATCTGATACAAAGAAAAGCATAAAAATTAGGAAAAATAAACGCAAACTAATATTACACACATATAAACACATGTATGAGGGCCTAATTTTAATTTTTTTATTTATATTTTTGGAATAATATTTTTACAATTTATGTCTTTCAAATAGTAAAGTGCCTATGTGTTTTCTAGATAACGTAAATTTATCAGAAACCAAGAACATACATGTTAAATGCAAAATAAAGATGCTATAACCATTAAATTAAAATTATTTGTATAACCACCTTAAAAACATACATGTTAAACCAAGAACATACATGTTAAATATATTTTAAACTAAGAACAAACATGTTAAACCAAGAACATATATGTTAAACCAACCTTTAGAATCGATGATGTGATATTATGCTGCATAGCCACAACATTTAGCATACATGTCCACAATAGCGGTTTTGATAAACACGTTTTTATCCAAACAAGTTCTAGTCACAACTCCATGTCCACAATAGCGGTTTTGATAAACACGTTTTTATTCAAATCCAAATTGCGTAAAAGATAATTGAATCAATGTTAAAAATTTCACAATTTTGCGATATATGTACAATTGTGAATCATATGTACGTATTTAGTGAATCATTATCATAACTTGATTTTTATAAAGATTTGTGAATCAAATTTGTGATTTATGGATTCGATTCACTATTAATTAATGTATACTAGTGAATCAAATAAAAAATTATGAACCAATAGCTCAGACGAAGCCTTCTTAATTTTCTTCTCAATATAACTCTTCTCAATGGAACCAAAGCCTATATATAATCTGGATCCATTGAGAAAGATTTAAATTGAGAAGAAAATTGAGAAGGCTAAAAATTGCTAGATTTTTAACTTTGATTCAAGTTTTTCAAGTATAGAACTTATTTTAATGTGATTCAAATCCAAATTGCGTAAAAGATAATTAATCAATGTTAAAAATTTCACAATTTTGTGATATATGTACAATTGTGAATCATATGTACGTATTTAGTGAATCATTATCATAACTCGATTTTTATAAAGATTTGTGAATCAAATTTGTGATTTATGGATTCGATTCACTATTAATTAATGTATACTAGTGAATCAAATAAAAAATTATGAACCAATAGCTCAGACGAAGCCTTCTTAATTTTCTTTTCAATATAACTCTTCTCAATTGAATCAAAGCCTATATATATATACTAGAAGGGTACCCGCAAGAATGCGGCGGCGGGTACCCGATGACTATAATATGATTGGAATAAATGAAATAAATGTTAAAGTTGTAAAAATTTGAATTAAAATAAAATACACCCACTAAAAATATAAAAACTAAAAACTCATAAAAATATATTAAAATGGATGTTGAATTAAAGAGCATAAAATTTTATAAAATATGGTGAAATTAGATTATAATATAAATAAGTAGATAAAAAGATATTTTAATTTGAAAATAAAGATGAATTTTAAGTTGAGAAGTGACACATGTCATTTTATAATTGGAGCTCCTTATCTTAATTTTGGTGGTTGGAGTTAGGCTTGGTTTGTTAGAAGTGACACATGTAATAAATGCATGATTGGAGCTCCTTATCTTAATTTTAAGCCTTCTAAAATTAGAAGGTTTAATTTTTAAACCTTCTAATTTTAGAAGGCCTAAATGCATTATAAAGTAGTATAGATATACTTGACACATAAATGAAATGCATATATTAATTGTTTGCCTATGACCAACTATGGAAAACATTTAGTTAGAATATTAGACTGAGAGGCAAGGGTGTGAGAACGTCCAATGTGAACTCCAAATTTACATGCGATGCCTTGTTCATGTGTTCCACTCACACGTGAGGTGCTCAAATCGAGATAGAATAAGATGACCGGTTAACCTAGACAAAAGTTCAATGCAGAACAATAATTATCTAAAGATCAAATCAAGTGATCTCAACCATCCATCTATTTTAAATCTAAAGGTCTAGATTAATCCTCTTTTTAATATATAGAATTATTAAAGGGCACTTTTATAATATCATTTAAAACTAGTCCTCATTTACTCATTTAATTTCTACTCTTCATTTTATCATCACTCCATCCACTCATACTCACCCAAGCGAAAGTCATCATCGTAAAGCAATAAGCAGGTGTCTTATCACTACTTTTAGTTTTAATTGTAGCTTCATTATTATAGTTATTAACAGATGATGATGATGAGTTGTTATTATCAAATATAATATCATAATAAAAATCAGATATAGAAGGAGATGATAAATTATTATTATTATGATGAAATGACGTGGTTGAAGAAGATGATTTTTGATATCATTGCAATTGTGCCGGCGGAGGAGCGAGGAAGGAAGCGGCATCATTTTTCGTCGTGATCCACGTAATCATTTTCCGGCGAAGTGTAGGAGAGTACGGATCAAAATCAGGGGGGTTGTCCTTTGAGAAGCTGCAGTCTGATGACGTTTTGATGGGCGAGAATGATTTCGCAGATTGGGGTGATCATCAACGGATATATGGAGATGGTAAAGATACAGATTTAATTGAAGATTATGATGACAGTTTTGGCCGTACTCTTGGAGATGTTGCTTCATGGGATCAGATCAGAGCAGATTGCAGAAACGAGAAGCATCTTTTAGGTGAAACCTGTAAACCTGAAAAATGGTTAAAATGTGGCATTTTCGATGAAAAAAGTATACTTGATTGTGCAGAATGGAGATTCAAAACTAATAAAGCCTGTAAGGCATGACGCAACTATAGAGTCAAATAGCCTCGGTGGGATTTGTGATATAGTAAAAAATAAGTGTCTTCAAAATAGCTCTTGAGATTTGTGTAAATCACATGTGATTTTACCTCAAATCACATGTGATTTTACCTCAAATCACATGTGATTTAGCGTAAATTAATTTTTTGAAAGAGAATAACATGTGATTTACTCATTTTTATATTAAAACATATGTGTTTCGTTTATAATAGCAAAGACTAAATCACACGTAATTTACATTTTTCATAACAAAGCAAAAATATAAATAACAAAATCACACGTGATTTCAGGAATTTGTTTTATAAAATGAAGGAAAATTTTGATTTGAAATTAAAGATCACATGTGATTTATAACTCTAAAGATCGAATGTGACATGTAAAATCACATGTGATTTTTTTTTTAGTAAACTGTGTTTACATTTCGACTCGCATTGCGAAATCTAAAATCACTGTGATTTTTAACGAATCACGTGTGATTTATACCCGAATCACAACAAAAATAGAATCACATGTGATTTTTTTACGAATCACGTGTGATTCTTCGGACGAGAAATTTTGAAAAAACGTTAATCGAAAGTATATAAAAGTGCATATCTATAGAAATATGATTTAATTCTCGTCGCGATGGTGTATTTTTTGTAGTTTGAAGATTTACCGTTTGCAAGATATGTTGATTTTAAAAAAAATATGGAAAGTGGGTTTTTTATTAAATGTGCTAGAATGACAATTTTGCCCTTCCTTTGTTATTTTTGGGTTTGATCTCTACCATTGGATGAAATAAAAATGAATGGCTAAGATGTGCTTATTTGTTCTTTTGATTTTCTTTGTTTGTCATTGATCTCACCTCGGTTCACCTATTTGTTTTTGAAAATTTTGTGGGTCCATATGGTATATAATTGTTGCTATTTATTAAAAAAATTACACACAACCTCATATTTTATTTATAAATACCCCAAAACTTTAGCATTCTTATAAACATCTTCTCATATTTCATTCAAACAACATATATCTCATTCCTTTTATTTTTATAATGAATTCTGATACGATTATTTTCACCAACTCAGAAGAAGAACAGAAAATTGTAAGTCAGAACTTGAATTTTATTGGAAGAGCGGTGTCATTTATTAAGAATAGACAAAAGCAAATCGGTCGATGATAAATGCATTAATTGAGATCATTATGGTACTCATGACCGTTTAGTCGAAGCTTATTTTAATGAGAACCCAATATACGATGAATATAGGTTCCGGAAAAGGTTCTGAATGAGTCGCAATCCTTTCAACTGGATAGTTCGGGAGGTAACTATTCATTGTTCATTTTTTAGTAATAAAATTGATTGTACTAGAAAGGAAGGCATTTCAGCGTTGATGAAGTGCACAATTCGTCAATTGGCATACGGCGCGGTTCCTGATGCTTTAGACGAATATCTGCAGATAAGTGACAAAACTTCTCGTCGATCTCTTGATAATTTTTGTAAGTCTGTTATGGAAATTTTTGGCCCAGAGTATTTGAGGAAACCCACTATTACTGATGTCGTAAAGCTTTATCAAAATCACGAAGAAACGCACGGGTTTCCGAGGATATTAGGAAGCCTTAACTGTACAGATTGGGAGTGGTTTGGTTGTCCGAATGCACATAAAGGCAATATGTTAGATGTGATCATGGTCCGAATCCGTTCATTTTCCTGAAAGTTGTTGCGTCAAATGACTTATGGATATGGCATGCTTTCTTTGGTGTTTCGGGGTCGAATACCGACATCAACGTTCTGGATCAATCCCCTTTATTTAATGATCTTAAACAAGGAATAGCGTTGGAGATTCCGTTTGTTGTTGACGAGGTAACTTACCCATTTGGTTACTATCTTGTTGACGTGATATATTCGTAATTGGCAACACTCGTTAAGACGATTCTAGAACCATCAGATGATGACCACAAGAGAATAAGGTTTAAGCAAATGCAGGAATCGGCAAGGAAAGATGTGGAACGAGCATTTGGTGTTTTGAAGAAGAAATGGGCGATACTTGCCAATCCCGTAAAAGCGATGACAAAAGAAAGATTAATGAATATGATGTCTACATGCATCATATTATATAGTATGGTTCGAAAAGACAAAAAAATGTGATATCTCCCGAGTGGTACCCGGAGGAAGCACATCAACCAAACGACCCCATACAATCCGATGAACAAATGCAAAAAGTTATGAGGTACATCAGATCACATCAAGAGCATCAAAACCTTCGTGCCAATTTGATCGAACACTTGTCTCGTAATATTTTATTTCAGTTTTAAATGTAATATTTTTAATATTCATAGTCTATGAAATGTTTTTAATTTATGAATAAAAGTTTTCTATTTCGTACGTTTACGTTTTTATATTTTTACATTTATGTTAATACAAATAAACCGTAAAAACATTTATTCATATTTAGCGATCTCGTTGTGTTTTGTTGATAACAGATATAAAGTTATCATAAGTAAAATTATAAGAATACATGTTACTTTTGTAAAGCATATACATTTGGTCATTCACATAAAATGTTGTAATAATTCATTTGTCGTAATAGTTTATGTATTAGGATGGGTAATATCCAAGACCCATGACCCATACCCATGGAACTAATCCATAACCCATGATCCATTGCATGACATCATGTTGGGTATTATCCAAGACCCATGACCCAAGACTCATGACCTATTGTCTAGATATATTGTATCTTATTGGGTACCCATGGCTCATACCCATAACCCATAACCCGGTTTGCAACCCAAAATCCGGACTGGTACAACCTAGTTTTCCGGATCCCTAGGATTGCACTGGACGGATCCCCCAAGTGAGAGATCCGCCGGAACCGGGCTATAGTAAAGTTTTTTCTTCCTATAAATAGTGAGACATTTCTTCATTTTTACTCACCCCTCTTCTTACAAACTCTCCCATATATTATCTCACTCTTCTAACCTCTAATCTCTTGATCAATCTAGTAGTTATTCTTTCTCTTGTTGTGATTCTCATATAGGTCCTTCTCAAAGGCGAGATCACGATATACTACATGTCATCCAAGCAAGGGGTCCTTGATTGATTTGTTTCTTCACAACATTTATGTAGCAAGATCTTGTATTTCATATTTCACATAGTTGTTGTGTAATAGTTATGTTGGTTTTGTCTGCCGTTCTAAGGACTCGGTATTTAGCTTTGTACCAGAAAAAGTGTAAGCGACGTTGTGAGGCTTCTCCGCCGTGTTGAAGGAGCCTGTTGAATAGTGCTTGAACTCTCGAGTGGGGAACTTGGGGAGTGGCGTAGGGCAAGGAAGGTGTCCTGGTAGCCTAACCACAATAAATCACTTGTGTCACTACTCTCTATCATTTAATTTACTTGCTTTCATTATTTACTTTATTTATTGCTTTATACTTTCGATCCATCCATACGAATTCACATAAGATCGAATCTAAAGTTTTGAAACTTAAATTAAAATCGGGAAAACTATTTAACCCCCCCTTCTAGTTTTTCTCAATTGGTATTAGAGCCAGGTTTACAAAAGTTTTAAAGTAAATTGTATTTTAAAAACTTTTCGATCACAGTGAGTTTTGAAAACTATAAAGAAGGGCAATCTATGCAATGACCTCCACTACTTGAAACAAATGGTTTTATTTATTGGAAAAATAGATTTGAGACTTATGTGAAATCAAATGATATTGATCTTTGGTACATCATTATTGAAGGTGATTTTCAAGCCACTACAAAAGATGATAAAACTGGCAACGAAATAAACATCCCTCATGATCGCCTCTCTGACAATCAAAAGAAAAAGCTTTCCAAAAATAGTGAGGAAAAAATGATTTTATATAATGCCTTACCAAAAAAGGAATTTGAAAGAATTTCTATGCTTAAAACCTCTAAAGAAATTTGGAATTTTTTAGTTGTAACTCACCAAGTAAATCAACAAGTTAAAAACAACAAAATAGATTTATTTGTTCAACAATATGAACAATTTTCAATATCGGATGAGGATAGTATAGATAATTCTTTTGCTAACTTTAATACTATTATTACTTCATTACAGGCACTTGATGAGTCTTTTTCAAGTCGTAATCATGTCAGGAGATTTCTAAGGGCGCTTCCATCAAAGTGGAGACCAAAGGTGACGGCCATCGAAGAATCCAAGGACTTGTCAATCCTCACTCTCGATGAACTCATAAGCAACTTAAAGGTCTATGAGATCGTCCTTGCTAAAGACTCCGAAGCCTCAAAAGAAAAGAAAGAGAAACACAAATCTCTTGCCTTAAAAGCCAAAAAGGTCTCAAGCGATGAAGAAACCTCATCTTCGAAAAGTGATGACGAAGAGTACGCAATGGCTGTACGAGATTTCAAGAAGTTCTTTCGGAGAAAAGGAAGATATGTCAAGCAATCATATGATGACAAGAAGGGGTTCCGGAAAGGAAAAGACGACAAAAAAGCAAAAGGACAAATGCACATGTTTTAATTGTGGGGATCCTAATCACTTCATTAGTGAGTGTCCCAAACGTGACGAACAAAAGACGTTCGTAAATGGTTCATGGGGAATGAGTGAGGAGGAGAACAAAGAAATTTGTCTCATGGCAAAGGATTCAAATGAGGTATGTCCCGAATCTCTTTATTATTGTAGCTCATCATTAGATGATGAATCATTACATCATGAATATAATAAACTTTGCAAAATTAGTCTAAAAGTAATTAACAAAAATAAGATTTTGAAAAACAAAAATGAACGTTTAGAAAAGGAAGCCATTGAGCTAAAAGATAAATTAAAACGTTTAGAAAAGGGAAAGGAAGTAGATAGTGAATGTGAGCTTTGTGTTTAACTTCAAACATTAGTTGACAATCTTGATTCTAAGATTGCTAGAATGAGTACTAATACTCTTGATAAATTACTTGATAGTGTTAAAATGGGAAATAATCAAAAGGGTTTAGGTATACAGCAACTTGCTTCAACTAGCGATATTAAAGAAACACAATTCGTTAAAGCAATTGAAAAACAAGCTATTGTAGTCACAGATCCCTTGAAAAAGGAACCGTCCAGTGAAAATCCAAGGATCCGTGGGTCTGTACCAGCAAACAGTAGAAATAATGCAACTACATCATCTTGAACCGACTTTGTTATTGTTAACAAAAAGAAACCAACCCATGTCACTGTTAGAAATGTCAAACAACCACCTTCACTAAAACAAAATCAAGGTTTTATGAAAAATAAAGATACATCGTTTTCTAAACCAAACACAATTATAAGAAGACCAAATAATGTTTATCCGAGAAGTAAACACCATCAAATGGGATGGAATCCTAATGCACAAAACGGTTTTTCATTTCAAAACTTTACACCTTGGAATGCTTTCTCACCTTTTTCATATATATGGCTCAAATGAATGAAATGTTTAACACCAATAGACCCATGAACAAATGAGGACCAAACTTTTTGAGTTAATTATTTTCTAAGGTGTGCCTAAAGGTTGACTTAGATCCGGATGAATGGATCAAGGACAGCGGGTGCACGAGGCATATGACCGGTAACAAAGATTTGTTTTCCACATACGAATACTTCAATGGAGGAAATGTGGTGTTTGGAAATAGCAAGAGCAAAATCATCGGTAAAGGTACAAACTCTTACAAATCCTTAACCATTAACGATGTTTGTCACGTAGAAAACCTAAACTTTAATCTACTTAGTATAGGACAAATATGTGATAAAAAGTGCAACGTACTTTTTAGTGAAACCGGTAGTAAAATATTGAAAAACGGTATTACTATAGGAAGAGGCATTAGAAAACATGGAGTCTATATCATTAAAATCGGTAATGAACCAAAAGACAAACTTTGTCTTCCTTCTATGGATGATACTTTGACCTTATGGCATCGAAGATTGGGTCACGCTAATATGCGACTTCTTCAATCGCTATCATCCAAAGAACTAATGAGAAACCTACCTAAACTAAAATACGAACATCATTTTTGTGATGCTTGTAACATAGGTAGGGAATTTGATAATGAAGTGCAATTTGGAGCTTTTTGTGATGCTAATAGTATTACTCACAATTTCTCAGCTCCTCGCACTCCACAATCAAATGGGGTAGTTGAAAGGAAAAATAGAACCCTACAAGAAATGAGTCACACCATGATTAATGAGCAATCTATTCCTCAAAAAATTTGGTGCAATGCTGTAGACACATCAACCTATATACTAAACCGAGTCCTAATTAGACCATTCTTAGGAAAAACTCCATACGAGTTACTACGAGGCAAAAAGCCTACATTAGAACACTTTCAAGTATTTGGTAGTAAATGTTTCATACTTAATACTAAAGATTACATAACTAAATTTGATCCTAAATCAACCGAAGGTATCTTCCTAGGATACTCTCCTAATAGTAAAGCAACGTTATACTAAACAAAAAAACCATGAAAGTTGAAGAATCTTTAAATGTAAAATTTGATGAGAGTCCACCTAAAACTACCCCACCTCTTGTCGATGATGAGTTAATCGAAAGTGAAGTCATAGAAATCAAAGAAAACACAAATAAAGAAGATGAACCATTAAAGAATAAAATCATCAATATTAAAGAGTCTAAAGATCATCCCGTAGAAAAGGTCAGGGGAAAGATAAATGAAAAAACCTTAAGATCTCAAGTCCAAAACCAAAGTAGTTTATTTTGTTTTGTCTCAACCATAGAACCTAAAAATACGCAAGAAACCATAAAAGATGAAAGTTGGGTAATGGCTATGCAAGAAGAGTTAAATCAATTTGTTTCTAACAATGTTTGGACACTTGTCCCTCCACCTAAAAACCAAACCATAATCGGAACTAAATGGGTATATAAAAACAAGTTAGATGCAAACGGTGTAGTGTCTAGAAATAAAGCTAGACTTGTTGCCCAAGAGTATAATCAACAAGAAGGCATAGACTTTGATGAGACCTATGCTCCCGTAGCTAGATTCGAGTCTATAAGAATACTTCTTGCTTATGCTTGTGCTCATGATCTGAATCTTTTTCAAATGGATGTTAAAAGTGATTTTCTAAATGGTTTTATTAATGAAGAAGTCTATGTAGCTCAACCTCTGGGCTTTATCGATTTCGAAAAACCTAACCACGTGTACAAACTAAAGAAAGCTCTCTACGGTCTTAAAAAATCCCCAAAGGCTTGGTATGATAGACTCAAATCATTTTTAGTCAAAAGCGACTATACCATGGGGTTAGATGATAATAAAATTTTCACAAAGAAAAAGGACTCACATATAATTATTGTTCAAATATACGTAGACGATATTATATTTGGATCAACTTGTCAATACATGTGTGATGATTTCTCAAAAATCATTAATGATGAGTTTGATGGGGGAATTAAGTTTCTTTCTTGGTCTACAAATCAAAAAACTAGAAGATGGTATCTTCTTTAGTCAATCCAAATGCATAAAAGAAATGCTAAAGAAATTTGGATTAGAAGATTCAAAACCTATAAGGACACTAATGTCATCCGATACTAAACTCACCAAAGATGAAGATGGTGAATCCGTTAATAACACCAAATACCGTGGCATGATTGGTAGACTTCTCTACCTTACGGCTAGTCGGCCGGATATCATGTTTAGTGTATGTCTATGTGCTAGGTTTCAAGAAGACCCTAAAACTTCACAGCTAGAAGCCGTCCAAAAAATATTTAGATATATTAAGGGTACTTCTCAATTGGGATTATGGTATCCTAAGGGGACGGGGGTAGAAACTATTGTATATACGGATTCTGACCAAGCAGGTGATTATGTTGACCGAAAAAGTACAAGTGGTGTATATACTTTTATGGGGTGTTGTTTAACATCTTGGTTCTCGAAGAATCAAACGGCATTGGCCATATCAATAACCGAAGCCGAATATGTCTCCACCGGCATAGCATGCCAACAAGCACTATGGATGAAACAAGCGTTAGTTGACTACGATATTCATCTAAGTGATATAGCCATTTTATGCGACAACAAAGGTGCTATTGACTTAAGCAAAAATCCGGTGTTGCATTCTCGAACCAAGCATATAGAGATACGTCATCACTTCTTAAGAGACAATGTTCAAAAGGGAGACATTTCTATTGAGAAAGTGTCATCCTAAGACAACATAGTCGACGTCCTCACCAAACCGTTGAAGCAGGAACAATTCAACTTGCTTCGTCTTGGTCTTGGCCTTATGGAACAAACTTCGTGAAATATTTTCATTCTACAAGGTACGTAAACGTTATGCCTTACCTTCTTTTCACAAACAATATGGGGATTTATTTTCAAAACTCAAGATATTTTTTTTCTATACAAGAAATTCTTCGAAACTATTTCTAAATGGATACTTCTCCCCCTATCATTTTTTCTCAAATCGGTCTCACGTCTAGGACAAACAATTTCTTCGTTCTTAATAAAAGTAAAAATCTTTTTCATTACATCTCATATCTTTTGGATGCTAAAGGGAATACATAACTAATATGTGTTTTCGGGTACATTCAATTAAGAAAAAATGAATTAAGGAGCACTTGGGTTATCTCACATAATTATATATGCTTTTTCACTTCTTTGTTATTTTTCTTCCTTTTTAGGAGTCGAGATAACCACAACTCCGAATGGTTTGCATATAGGCACACACTAGGCACTATTGTTTCCAAAAGAAAAAATTTGAGCTGCCTGAGAACACCAGTTCCACGGATCCCAGCTTTTACGTTGGATGGATCCCTAAAGGGACGGATCCGTGGGAACTGTGCCACAGAAGCAATTTTTTTCTCTTATTTTTCTCACTTTGGCTAAAAACTTTCATATTTTCAACACTTTAGCTTTTTCACTAATGAATATATTACTTAATGCTTGTGTTCTCATGATCACATGTCTTAAATTCATATCTAATCATTAGATTATAGTCCACATTTTAGTTTTAGTATTCATTGCAATGCGTTAATTGCTCTAAAAATAAGGTTCCAAAAGGCTTGCATATCCATCACATTCAACCTCACAAACAATCATCATCATGTCATCCAAAATATCCTCAAACATTGATGAACCATCTAGTGAAAACAATCCTTTTCAAAAAATCCAAAACTTCATCCTACCACCTTCCGTAGTGCCATCACCAACTGTAACGCCCCGACCCGACAAGGGTAAAGGAATCACAAGTAATTGTGTCATATCAAAGCAAACATAAATATCCAAAAGAAATCTCAACATAAATATTGAAATAATCCAAGTCAAAAAGACTTCAATACATAGGTCCCAGCGGAAAAATAAACTCCAAATGAAATGTCTAAAATATAAAGTCTAAATGGCATCATAAGATCAAAGCTAAAATCTCTAAGGTAAGTCCACACAGCACTCATCCCAAAGCAATACCCAGTTCCAATGCTTAGATACACCCGCGGAAGAAAAGAAATGCGGTGAGCTTCAAAGCCCAGTGAACAGATATACAAGCAAAACGAATACGAAACGAGAACGAATACGAAATAACGTGAAAGAAAGATAGCAAAATCATAATCATTTCAGAAGATAAATCAGGATAATAGAATAAGTTTTATAGCTAACTACCTCGAGCCCAAATACATATGCCATATCATAAACATAATCATATTCACATAAGGCAACATTTGTAGGGGAGACCTACCAGAGTTATGAAGGACGTGCATGCACGCAGCATCAATCATCAGATAACATATAGCATAAAACATATAATATATAACATATAACAGATCTAGGATGCACCCATACGCCCCACAAACATACATTGATAATATAATATATCTTGAGCTCATAACAAATAACAGATAAGGGACGTGGCAGAACTTCACTCTACTGCCCTAGAGTCATGTCAGAAGTGCATTACTGACATGGACATGGAACCCCCATGACTAGTTAATAATTGGCTCGGGTGTCAAACTATCTTAGGTCAAATAGAATGTCATAACTGACATAGATCATATTTTATCAAATGTTTAATCATGTTTTCAAAATCAAAGTCTTCATATCATATAGTTCAAAATCAAATGTTTTATGATTCAAAAATCAAAGTTCAGATAAGCAACAGCTCAAATAGACACATTAGGGTTCATAGCAAAGGCTTAGGAAATCCTAATGTAGAAGCTAACGAAAAGAAAACATCATAAGAAACCTTTATTGAAAAGGTCGAATATCTGTACCTTATTCCAAAGCAAATGATCGAAAAGAAGAAACAGGGAAAGCAAAGGATTACTCCTTCTTCACAGAACCTATACACATTAACGGTCGTACATGTTATTTATGATTCCATAATCGTCGAAATGATCTTTTAATAATTGGCGTTCATACTTAGTATATTTAATGATCTTAATACTTTAGGGTTTTATAATTAAATGAGACTTAAGTGTTTTATAATTAATATCGTAGATTAGGGTTCATTATGTCATTAATTAAAGTTTAGGGTTAAATGTGAAAATAGTTTAAACGTCATAACTCACACATAAAATAACGAATTAATATACTTAGCTTCAAACCCTAATCGACTCTCATATATGTTCTAGGGTTTTTCTCAATCTTTAATATCTCATTAATATGCATTTACTTATATGTTACGTCTTTTAATGACTCGTTACTTAACCTAACACGTCATAAAACAATCTTTCCTTTTATGTTTCACCATGCACGTTTATGATTTTATGTGACATACAAGTTACTTATTACTCGTATTAATTACACGTTTACACATTTACAAGTTCACTTGACTTATAATTACGCACACATATGAGACACGATTCACAAACCATTAGGGTTTGGCATACCTTATTCGATTCACATATCAAACTAGGGTTTATGTTTACATGACCTTTACTTACTTAATATACTTTTAAAACTCATATGTGGTTCGGTTCAACTTAGGGTTTCAATAAATAGGTTATTACGCAAGTCTTAACTCATCTACATACTTAACTCGTTCAAGTTATCATGTTTTATACCTTATTCGAATGTTATGCATGGTTCGGTTATAATTACATATGGTTCGGCCCTTATTAACTCGACATATACATAACCCGATTCAATAATACATATTACGTAACATACTCTTTAATACTTGTAAGGTTTAAATCGTTATGGTTTGCCTTGTTTTGTTTCACACGGCTCGGTCACAAAAGAAAACACCAAACTCGACTAAAACAAACATGATACAATAAATATACGTAAGGTGTAACAAAGGAAGACGAGAACATGTTATACCTTAACTTGGTTGAAGCAAAAACTAGACACCAATGGTGTTTAAGGTTCGGCCGAATGAGAGCAAAGAAAAAGAAGAGGCAACAAAACTAGGGTTTCACTTTTTGTATCTTATGTGTGTATATATAGGAAAACAATTAGGTAAATCTTGAGGTGGTGTGGGCTTCGGCCTGAGGTCCAACCGAACACACAACCCACGCCCATAGTGGCTTCTTGGATTCTCGGCTTGGCAAAAGAAAACAAGCCCAAGTGGTTTTCGGCTTGAGTCCAAACTAACAAAACAATCGGCCCAACTTATTATCGAAACGTTTAAATCTTTCGTCGTATACAATCGATCACATACACGTAATAATTAAGTTCTAATTATTCGCAAGTTAAGTTTTAAATTTCGTTATATGAATAAATGTATTTTACGTATTTTATAAATTTCGATTCCAAGGGTATTTTAGTCTTTAATCAGGTTTTAGATTTTCAGGTTTTACACCAACTATCAACTCTCCACCAAATGACTACATTGTAGCACCTCCATCATCTTCCACAAGCTCATCACCACAATCACCTAACGAGTCTCAACTTGACACCTAAATCACCCTAATGGAACTCCTTAAGACTCCAAAAACAATTCCACCACCCGTATCTAGTCCACCACCCGCTCCATTTCAACCATCAAAAACTACTCAACTAGCTTCCAACTTACACCCAAAAGAACTAGTCTTTTTAACACCTCCAACATCTCTAAACACACTCTACAAAGAACTTGAAACATCACCACCTCTAGCTCCCATTATTTTACAAGAACATCTAGGTTCTTAACCACCACTCACTAACATCATGGACTTTGATCCATATTTTCCAACATTTCCACCACATATTCCGCCCTCCACAAATCAAACCTACCCGGAAACCATCCACCAACACTACCCTCACCATCTCCATTGCGAACATTGTCAATCCACTAGGGAACTTGCAATGGAAATAAGGGACGAGATGCGATTCGTACTCAACCACATCCTTGATCACATCAACATTATCACTCGCCAAAACTTACATAATTAGCAGTATGCAAGCATAGAAGGAATGATAATGCTATTTTCTCTAGGTTTTTTTTCTTTCTTTTAAGTCATTTTAAAGAACAAACCTTGTTCTTAGTTTTATATTTTGTATGTGGCATATACACCACTACACCTTAATATTTTATTACAAGGCTTTGTTTACGTACCTTTAGCTCTCCATCTTGTTTCTTATCCAATACAAGATTATATTACATGTTACTACTAACATTTTTTTTGTAGGTATTATATTTTCTCACTTGACGCCCAATTCTAGGGGGAGCTACCGTCAAGGGGGAGCTAGTGATTTGTGGATCATATTTATTTCTTTCCATACTTTATTTCTTCGTTAGGATAACTTTTTGTTTCGAAAAAAAGGGGAGAAGAAGTAAAACTTACATATGCTTTCAAAACATACATCTAATCTTAAGTTTTACTCATCATAACACTATTTTTTTTGTCATCAACAAAAAGGGGGAGATTGTTAATACAAATAAACCGTAAAAACGTTTATTAATATTTAGCGATCTCGTTGTATTTTGTTGATAACAAATATAAAGTTATCATAAGTAAAATTATAAGAATACATGTTATTTTTGTAAAGCATATACATTTGGTCATTCACATAAAATGTTGTAATAATCCATTTGTTGTAATAGTTTATCTATTAGGATTGGTAATATCCAAGACCCATGGCCCATACCCATGGAACTAATCCATAACTCTTTCTTGCCTTCAGATAAAGACATATCGGATTGAATTTGATCAAACGGATAAGAAGCAACGTGTAACGGATGATAGTTGTATCCCCTTAGGAGTGATACATGGAAAACGTCATGAACATGCGATAACTGAGGCGGAAGTGCTAATCGATACGAAACTTCTCCTATACGTTCTAGAATTTCAAACGGTCTGATAAATCGAGGACTGAGCTGGCCCTTGATTCTAAAACGTTTCACACCTCTAAACGGCGAAACTTTCATAAATACACGATCTCCAACCCGAAATTCTAAATTACGACGATGCTTGTCGGCATAACTTTTCTGACGAGATGATAACGCTCAAATTGTGCATGTTTTTAGTAGCGTTATCCGTGCTTTTATGTGTGTTATTTGGTTATAATCATATTCTTTTGATGCTTAATCGCATTACAAAAAGTCGTTTGCTAGTTCATTTGTAGCCAAGTACAGGAAAGTGGAGAAAAAGACGGAAAAAGAAGTAAAATACGAAGATTTCTCTAAATACGAAGAATTCCCGAAAAAAGCAAGACTTGTGGAGTGTATTCGAGAAGATAAAGTCATCAAGTTAGTGGTCCAAAGACTCAAGAATAAAGTTCAAGAAGGAAAACGAGAAAGAAATGAAGAAAAGAAGCTTAAACGAAGACATATTGGAAGACTCGTTGTTCCCGACACACCTTCACCATTTTGGCCATAACTTTTGCATACGGACTCCGTTTGACTCCCCGTTTGCGGCCACGGAAAGCTAAGAGAAAGATCTACAACTTTGCCGTTTATGACTTTTTGTGATTTTGCTCCAACCGATCGGTCGAGACCCGTAACCGATTCGGTTGGAGAGCTGTCAAGAAGACCAACCGATTCGGTTGGAGCCCAACCGGATCCGGTTGGAGGTCCTGTTTCAGCCATTTTTCCATCACTAAGATCCCAAACGTGTTCCAAATGATTCTAGTCCCTTCCTACATGGTTTCTAGTCCCTTCCAAGCTCCTTGGCCTCCAAGAAATGCATTGAATACCCTAGGCCTTGGTAGTAGTATAAATAGAACCCATTTGGCACCTCATTTCATCATCCCTTCTCCATCTTTCTCATCCCTTTCATCCACCACTCCATCTCTAGGTGTGAAATTCAAGCCTCCACCCTTAAGGACGAATTTCCACCTAAAACAACATTCCTCTCTCAACTTACCTTCCCCAAAGGTGTGAAATTCAAGCCTCCACCCTTAAGGACGAATTTCCACCAACAATCCTATCCCAACTTATGTGAAATTCAAGCCTCCACCCTTAAGGACGAATTTCCACCAATTACACCAACTTATCTTCCCCAAAAGACCACAAACCTCTGCCAAATTCGTGTAGTGTGCTCAAGGGTTGTCGAAGGCGTTTGGACATCATTTTCCGGCTTGGTAGAACTATTGTAGTTGATTGGAGGCTTGAAGGAGTGCTATAATCCTTCATCTTTGCCTATTGTAATTCATACTTTGGGTAAACCTTGTTACTTTTCTATTTAAAGATGTTTGTTATTGATATGATTATTGAGATTTTGTGTTTGATTGGAATAATGATGAATCTTTTGATACTTGCTTGTTCTTATATTGCTTTTCTTGTTGGTTTGATATGTGACAATCATAACCATCAACTTGTTACTTGTTCTTATAATGCTTTTCTTGTTGGTTTGATCCGTGACAATCATAACCATCAACTTGTTACTTGTTACTTGCTTAAACAAACAAACGACACTTGTAGTGCAACCAATTCTCTTGGGACGACCTTGATTTACTTTATACTATACTACAACTTGACTAGGGTATACTTGCCCGAATGTGTTCCTAGTTAACCGGTAATTCTTGTTTACAAATTTAAAGCTCGGTGAACGCATCAAGTTTTTGGCGCCGCTGCCGGGGATTTGGTTTTTGTTCTTAGGTGTTTGTTTGTTTGAATGCTAAATTGCTCTTGCTCATGAATGATTGTTGCTTTGATCTTGTTTGATTGCTCTTGATGTTTGCTCATGAAGATTGCTTGAATGCTTGTCTTTTTCCAAAATCTCTAATTTCTCATAATTGCTCAAATGATCTTTGCATCAAAATCATGTTTTTGATGTTGGGATTTCGTTTCATGTGTTCTAAAATGCTCATTTCAATGATTGCTTTCTAAGTTGCTCGAAAAACGTTTGTGAAAAAACCCACCAAAACCACCCAGATCACTCTAACCGAATCAGTTGGCACTCCAACCGGATCGGTTGGAAGCCTCGTACTTAATAAAACCACTACAACCGATCGGTCACTATCCGTAACCGGATCCGGTTGTGAGTTCTGTAAAAAAAAAATAGAAAATCTCCTTCAACCGATCGGTCACTACCCGTAACCGGTTCGGTTGGAAGGATTGGTCAAATTTGGTTCATCCCAACCGATCGGTTACACCCCGTAACCGGATCGGTTGGACTAATCTGTTAAAAAAAAATCAGTTTTCATTTTTTGTTTTTGTGTGTTTGTGTTTAGATTAAATAAGTTTAAATGTCTTTTTGTTTTTGCAAGAGTATCATTTCTTTTATTTGGTTTTTGCATTTTAAAATTTTGTTAATTTGGTACATTGTAAATAAATAAGTACATTTAAATAATAAAGTGTTTTGAACTTTGTGGGTATGTTCACTGGAAACCCTCACGAGACTATAACTCGTCCACTTGGGCCACCGAGAGGTTTAAAGGCTTGTTGCATTCGCTAAATGCAACCGTGATGCCTACGAAAGTGAGTTTTAGAATTTTACGCGTTTTTTGTAGTTTAGTTTATTTTTGCAGATTGAATAAGCTCTTGGAGGAAGGATTGATTGGATTGTTGGAGACGTTATACTTGGGATTGGACATGTTTGTTTGGTTGAGGAATTGATTGATCTCACACGCTTATGCTAGCGTTTGCTTAGCACCTTATCATATGGAGTTCGATCGTGATGTTTGGCCCGGGAGGTTTCGTTTCACTTAGACTTATTATTTAAATTTTCCCTATCTTTACATGCTTTGAAGTTTTCACAATTCATTTATTTTGCTTTATTTTGTTTCTTTATTATTTTTTTCCTTTGTTTGTTTTTTTTGGTAAATTATTTTTAATAAATTGATTTGTTTAAGTACCTCGAAAGTAAGGCTCACCCATTGTAAACAAACTGTGTGAGAGGTATAAGGCGGGTCTCCCTGATTCCCTAAAGAAGTTTGGTTTTTAATATGCTTCGCGCTGACCTGCTTCTCCGCTTCTTTGTGCGTTTCAATGGAGCTACCGAGAACTCGTGGGACAAGAATAAGTCATGTTTGGTTTTTAAAAAAATAAAAAAATAAAAAAAAAAAAAAAACAGAGTCGTGACTAGATTTAAGTTTTTTTTTTTCTCTTTTGTGTGCTTAACTTAAGTGTGGGGGGGAAATATAATTGTGAAAAGCGAAACTAGTTTTTAAATTCCAAATTTTTGGGCCAATTTTTTAAATTTTTGTGAGCTTGTTTGCCCTTATGATCTAGTTGTTTTCACGCGTATAGCTTAATATATTATAATAATCGGATTAACCCACTGGTGAAATCAGTAATTTTTGAAAAACTTGAGATGTGTCCCGATTAATATTGCAATCCACTCTGGGATCGATGACATTTGCTAGCATATATTATAGCCCTTTCCACTAAATTGTGAGGATTTGAGCCTATTTCTTATTAGCATACATCTTTTATGCTTGAATTCTTTTGCTATGAGTGTGCCGGTGATTTTATTTATTCTAGAACTTGTACTTGTAAATCATTACCAGACCGCAGTAAGATCGCATTCGTGTGATATAAGTGTATTTGTGTGATAAAAAGGCACCCTTAGGAATAAAACCAAATGGCCTTCCGTTTACATCTAATGATATATTAGCTAACCACATCGGTTAGTTAACCACCCATATGGACCCATTTGTTAGCGCTCATCTTTAGCGCTAGATACCCTTAGTACACCCTCCGAGCCATTCTTTTCTTTTCTTACATCCAGAAAAATACAAAAATATTTTACACTTTAAACCTTAGCCTACCCATTGTCAATGTCTAAACGGTTGGTTGTTAGTTACTTGGTATGATTGGATTGTTTTTTATGATTATGAGTTAGCCACACTTTGCCATTCGTGTGTGCCATTCAGACGAAGATGAAGGTGCGCAACTTCTTATTTGTATTTTTGTGGTGTATGCTTATACGAAGTGTGGGGGAGATGTAATGTATGAAGAAGAAGTGTTGAAAAAAAAATGTGAAAAAAAAAGAATAAGTCATCGAAAAATAGAAAAAAAAAAGAAAAAGATATGTGATGACAAAGATGAAGTATGTTTGAGATATAGATTAGCCAATGTGCTAAGACGTGATATATATATTTTGTTCGATATGTGAAGAAGAGAAGTTAGTAACTATAATCATTTTCGGGTTTGCGGATTGTTCGTGACTAGCAACATGGGTATTAGACTTGACTTTATTTTTCTTTTAACACCAATTTCATATAATATTCTCATGCCTTATCCATACCATTTATTCACCCGAAGCCTATCGTTATAACCCGAATAAAAGCCCTCTTTAGATGTTTACACTTGGTGCTTACGCCACGCCGGTGGAGTTTTGTTTCTTGTACAAGCCTATGGTAATATTTAGATCATGACTGCGCAATATGAGTGTACTATTCCTTAATACTATCCATCACTAAATAAATTGAGTGTTGAGTGAATTATACTTCATTCCTTTTTCGTGAGGTGCTTAGCCATGTTATCAAGCGAGAGAATCCATAGGGTATTGTCAAACATCTCGATTTTTCACCTATAAAAGCTTAAAATGATGAATCATATCTTGTACTTGTACTTGGTAGATTTGCATCACATTTTTTTTAATCATATTTCATGCACCATGTGGGATTCATTTTTCTTTTCTTAGATTTGCTTGAGGGCAAGCAAAGTTTAAGTGTGGGGGAATTTGATAACGCTCAAATTGTGCATGTTTTTAGTAGCGTTATCCGTGCTTTTATGTGTGTTATTTGGTTATAATCATATGCTTTTGATGCTTAATCGTACAAAAGTGCGTTTGCTAGTTCATTTGTAGCCAAGTACAGGAAAGTGGAGAAAAAGACGGAAAAAGAAGTAAAATACGAAGATTTCTCCAAATACGAAGAATTCCCGACAAAAGCAAGACTTGTGGAGTGTATTCGAGAAGATAAAGTCATCAAGTTAGTGGTCCAAAGACTCAAGAATAAAGTTCAAGAAGGAAAACGAGAAAGAAATGAAGAAAAGAAGCTTAAACGAAGACATATTGGAAGACTCGTTGTTCCCGACACACCTTCACCATTTTGGCCATAACTTTTGCATACGGACTCCGTTTTACTCCCCGTTCGCGGCCACGGAAAGCTAAGAGAAAGATATACAACTTTGCCGTTTATGACTTTTTGTGATTTTGCTCCAACCGATCGGTCGAGACCCGTAACCGATTCGGTTGGAGAGCTGTCAAGAAGACCAACCGATTCGGTTGGAGCCCAACCGGATCCGGTTGGAGGTCCTGTTTCAGCCATTTTCCATCACTAAGATCCCAAACGTGTTCCAAATGATTCTAGTCCCTTCCTACATGGTTTCTAGTCCCTTCCAAGCTCCTTGGCCTCCAAGAAATGCATTGAATACCCTAGGCCTTGGTAGTAGTATAAATAGAACCCATTTGGCACCTCATTTCATCATCCCTTCTCCATCTTTCTCATCCCTTTCATCCACCACTCCATCTCTAGGTGTGAAATTCAAGCCTCCACCCTTAAGGACGAATTTCCACCTAAAACAACATCCCTCTCTCAACTTACCTTCCCCAAAGGTGTGAAATTCAAGCCTCCACTCTTAAGGACGAATTTCCACCAACAATCCTATCCCAACTTATGTGAAATTCAAGCCTCCACCCTTAAGGACGAATTTCCACCAATTACACCAACTTATCTTCCCCAAAAGACCACAAACCTCTGCCAAATTCGTGTAGTGTGCTCAAGGGTTGTCGAAGGCGTTTGGACATCATTTTCCGGCTTGGTAGAACTATTGTAGTTGATTGGAGGCTTGAAGGAGTGCTATAATCCTTCATCTTTGCCTATTGTAATTCATACTTTGGGTAAACCTTGTTACTTTTCTATTTAAAGATGTTTGTTATTGATATGATTATTGAGATTTTGTGTTTGATTGGAATAATGATGAATCTTTTGATACTTGCTTGTTCTTATATTGCTTTTCTTGTTGGTTTGATATGTGACAATCATAACCATCAACTTGTTACTTGTTCTTATAATGCTTTTCTTGTTGGTTTGATCCGTGACAATCATAACCATCAACTTGTTACTTGTTACTTGCTTAAACAAACAAACGACACTTGTAGTGCAACCAAGTCTCTTGGGACGACCTTGATTTACCTTATACTATACTACAACTTGACTAGGGTATACTTGCCCGAATGTGTTCCTAGTTAACCGGTAATTCTTGTTTACAAATTTAAAGCTCGGTGAGCGCATCAAGTTTTTGCCGGGGATTCTCATTATTATCAAAGATAGAACCTATAATAATAGTTTAGTGTTTTATAAATCAAATGTGCATAAGCCTCAATCAAGTGGTCATGTCATGAGCCTTATACCAACAACAACAAAGAATTCCTTTCGGCCATAGACTTTGATGTTATTAATTCGTAAAGTTCCATTTACTTGAAAGATAATGAGAACACATATTCAAAAGATTCCTTTCGGCCATAATCCAAATTAAACCTTTACTTGTTATGTTTATTAATTCTCTTGCACAATCGTCACAAAGTACAAGACCAAAATCATTTGTCACTAATGAATTGAAACTAACCATTGTTAAGAATACTTTCGTCCATTGAACTCAACAATGATTAACCAAAACAATAAACAAGAACAAGTTCCAATTCAACCAAATATGATGTTATCAACATATTCCAAACAAACACTACACTTATCCAAACATCCTTTTATCACAAGTTCTCATATGAAATAAACAAGTATCACATAATCAACACAACCAAAGAACCAAACATGAATCATAGCATTCAACATCATAAAAGTAACAAGGATTTACCCAAAGTAAGATTACATTAGGCAATGGTGAAGGATTATAGCACTCCTTCAAGCCTCCAATCAACTACAACTTCTAACCAAGCATACTTCTGGAAATGGCAGAGGTTTGTAGTCTTTTGGGAGAGATAAATTGGTGGAAATTCGTCCTTAAGGGTGGAGGCTAGAATTACACACACAAAACTAACCAAAAATGGTCTTATTTATAGGTAGAAGCCACCCTTAGCCACCAAGTAAGTTTCTTGGGAACAAAGTGTCATAAAGTAGCAGGTTTAGGAGTTATTAGAGCCATATGATCGGACTTGAGGCTTAATGGCACTTAATATTGCATTAAACATGACTTGGGGAGGTCAGCATGGAGTAACCGATTCGGTTGGGCCCCCAACCGATCCGGTTGCGACTTTCTGACAGAAAAGGTCAAAAGCCAAATTTGTATATCTTTCTCTTAGCTTTCCGTGGCCGCGAACGGGAGGTTAAACGGAGTCCGTATGCAAAAGTTATGGCCAAAATGGTGAAGGTGTGTCGGGAACAACGAGGCTTCCAATATTTCTTCGTTTAAGCTTCTTTTCTTCATTTCTTTCTCGTTTTCCTTCTTGAACTTTATTCTTGAGTCTTTGGACCACTAACTTGATGACTTTATCATCTCGAATATACTCCGCAAGTCTTTCTTTGGTCGGGAATTCTTCATACATGGAGAAATCTTCATGTTTTACTTCTTTTTCCGTCTTTTTCTCCACTTTCCTGTACTTGGCTACAAATGAACTAGCAATCGCACTTTTGTACGATTAAGCATTAAAAGCATATGATTATAACCAAATAACACACATAAAAGCAAAGATAACGCTACTAAAAACATCCACAATTTGAGCGTTATCAAATTCCCCCACACTTAAACTTTGCTTGCCCTCAAGCAAATCTAAGAAAAGAAAAATTAAACTACATACCAAAATGACAAAACGAAAAGAAAATTAAAAATCAAAATATTTTTGGGTTTTTTTTTTTTTTTTTTTTTTTTTAACAGAACACACAACCGGATCCGGTTACGGGTAGTGACCGATCGGTTGTAGTGGTTTTATTAAGTACGAGGCTTCTAACCGATCCGGTTGGAGTGCCAACCGATTCGGTTAGAGTGATCTGGGTGGTTTTGGTGGGTTTTTTCGCAAACATTTTTCGAGCAACTTAGAAAGCAATCATTGAAATGAGCATTTTAGAACACATGAAACGAAATCCCAACATCAAAAACATGATTTTGATGCAAAGATCATTTGAGCAATTATGAGAAATTAGAGATTTTGGAAAAAGACAAGCATTCAAGCAATCTTCATGAGCAAACATCAAGAGCAATCAATTCAACAAGCAAACAAACACAAGAATACAAACGCAAGTCCCCGGCAGCGGCGCCAAAAACTTGATGTGCTTCATCGGGGTTTTATATTTGTAACAAGAATTACCGGTTAACTAGGAACACATTCGGGCAAGTATACCCTAGTCAAGTTGTAGTATAGTATATGGTAAATCAAGGTCGTCCCAAGAGACTTGGTTGCACTACAAGTGTCGTTTGTTTGTTTAAGCAAGTAAGAAGTTGATGGTTATGATTGTCACATATCAAACCAACAAGAAAAGCAATATAAGAACAAGCACGTATCAAGGTCGTGGTTATGATTGTCACGGATCAAACCACTAAGAACAAGCACACAAAGAACATACATGTTTAGACAAATGATCACAAGGATATTAGGATGTTTAGTTTGGAAAACATATTATCAAAGATAGAACCTATAATAATAGTTTAGTGTTTTATAAATCAAATGTGCATAAGCCTCAATCAAGTGGTCATGTCATGAGCCTTATCCCTTCTCCATCTTTCTCATCCCTTTCATCCACCACTCCATCTCTAGGTGTGAAATTCAAGCCTCCACCCTTAAGGACGAATTTCCACCTAGAGAGCAAACCATAACTTGAGAGAACACAACCACTCTCAATATCTTCACCAAAGGTGTGAAACTCAAGCCTCCACCCTTAAGGACGAGTTTCCACCAACTATCCTATCCCAACTTGTGTGTAATTCTTGCCTCCACCCTTAAGGACGAATTTCCACCAATTTATCTCTCCCAAAAGACTACAAACCTCTGCCATTTCCAGAAGTATGCTTGGTTAGAAGTTGTAGTTGATTGGAGGCTTGAAGGAGTGCTATAATCCTTCGCCATTGCCTAATGTAATCTTACTTTGGGTAAATCCTTGTTACTTTTATGATGTTGAATGCTATGATTCATGTTTGGTTCTTTGGTTGTGTTGATTATGTGATACTTGTTTATTTCATATGAGAACTTGTGATAAAAGGATGTTTGCATAAGTGTAGTGTTTGTTTGGAATATGTTGATAACATCATATTTGGTTGAATTGGAACTTGTTCTTGTTTATTGTTTTGGTTGATCATTGTTGAGTTCAATGGACGAAAGTATTCTTAACAATGGTTAGTTTCAATTCATTAGTGACAAATGATTTTGGTCTTGTACTTTGTGACGATTGTGCAAGAGAATTAATAAACATAACAAGTAAAGGTTTAATTTGGATTATGGCCGAAAGGAATCTTTTGAATATGTGTTCTCATTATCTTTCAAGTAAATGGAACTTTACAAATTAATAACATCAAAGTCTATGGCCGAAAGGGATTCTTTGTTGTTGTTGGTATAAGGCTCATGACATGACCAATTGATGATTTATACCATTTATACCATTTATTATCAAAGATAGAACCTATAATCCCCGGCAACGGCGCCAAAAACTTGATGTGCTTCATCGGGGTTTTAAATTTGTAACAAGAATTACCGGTTAACTAGGAACACATTCGGGCAAGTATACCCTAGTCGAGTTGTAGTATAGTATATGGTAAATCAAGGTCGTCCCAAGAGACTTGGTTGCACTACAAGTGTCGTTTGTTTGTTTAAGCAAGTAACAAGTAACAAGTTGATGGTTATGATTGTCACGGATCAAACCAACAAGAAAAGCATTATAAGAACAAGTAACAAGTTGATGGTTATGATTGTCACGGATCAAACCAACAAGAAAAGTAATATAAGAACAAACAAGTATCAAGACATTCATAAGACAAGAACACATCACAAGAATCACATAATCAACACAATCAAAGAACCAAACATGAACAATAGCATTCAACATTATAAAAGTAACAAGGTTTACCCAAAGTATGAATTACAATAGGCAAAGATGAAGGATTATAGCACTCCTTCAAGCCTCCAATCAACTACAATAGTTCTACCAAGCCGGAAAATGATGTCCAAACGCCTTCGACAACCCTTGAGCACACTACACGAATTTGGCAGAGGTTTGTGGTCTTTTGGGGAAGATAAGTTGGTGGATAAGTGGTGGAAATTCGTCCTTAAGGGTGGAGGCTTGAATTTCACACAAGTTGGGATAGGATAGTTGGTGGAAACTCGTCCTTAAGGGTGGAGGCTTGAGTTTCACACCTTTGGTGAAGGTATTGAGAGTAGGTGTGTTCTCTCAAGTTATGGTTTGCTCTCTAGGTGGAAATTCGTCCTTAAGGGTGGAGGCTTGAATTTCACACCTAGAGAGGAGTGGTGGATGAAAGGGATGAGAAAGATGGAGAAGGGATGATGAAATGAGGTGCCAAATGGGTTCTATTTATACTACTACCAAGGCCTAGGGTATTCAATGCATTTCTTGGAGGCCAAGGAGCTTGGAAGGGACTAGAAACCATGTAAGAAGGGACTAGAATCATTTGGAACACGTTTGGGATCTTAGTGATGGAAAAATGGCTGAAACAGGACCTCCAACCGGATCCGGTTGGGCTCCAACCGAATCGGTTGGTCTTCTTGACAGCTCTCCAACCGGATCGGTTACGGGGCTCGACCGATCGGTTGGAGCAAAATCACAAAAATTCATAAACTGCAAAGTTGTACATCTTTATCTAAGCTTTCCGTGGCCGTGAACCGGGGGTCAAACGGAGTCCGTATGCAAAAGTTATGGCCAAAATGGTGAAGGTGTGTCGGGAACAACGAGGCTTCCAATATTTCTTCGTTTAAGCTTCTTTTCTTCATTTCTTTCTCGTTTTCCTTCTTGAACTTTATTCTTGAGTCTTTGGACCACTAACTTGATGACTTTACCATCTCGAATATACTCCGCAAGTCTTTCTTTGGTCGGGAATTCTTCATACATGGAGAAATCTTCGTGTTTTACTTCTTTTTCCGCATTTTTCTCCACTTTCCTGTACTTGGCTACAAATGAACTAGCAAACGCACTTTTGTACGATTAAGCATTAAAAGCATATGATTATAACCAAATAACACACATAAAAGCATAGATAACGCTACTAAAAACATGCACAATTTGAGCGTTATCACGAGACCTAGCTTCCTTCAACCTTTCTCTAGCAACAGCTACCTTCTCATTAGTGATCTCGATCATTTCCGGACCTTCAATCAAGCGTTCACCTACTTCATCCCAGCAAATAGGTGCTCTACATTTCCTTCCATAAAGAAGTTCAAACGGTGCCGCCTTAATGCTAGCATGCCAACTGTTGTTGTATGCAAACTCTACTAAACATAAATATTCATCCCAACTGCCAGTCCATTCTAAAGCACAAGCCCTGAGCATATCCTCTAAGGTCTGTATAGTCCTCTCTGACTGACCATCTGTTTGAGGATGAAATGCCGTACTAAAATTAAGTCGAGTACCCCAAGCTTTTTGCAAACCCTTCCAGAAATGAGAAGTAAAACGCGGATCTCTGTCGGACACAATAGATGCCGGAGTACCATGAAGTCTAACGATCTGTTGCTGAAAAATCTCCGCCAATTTACCAATACCAAAATCCTTTCTGATTGGCAAAAAATGAGCAGATTTGGTTAGTCGATCAACAACTACCCAAATCGCATCATGCTTCTTCCGAGTAAGAGGTAGTCCAGTCACAAAATCCATAGATATCTTATCCCACTTCCATGTTGGAATATCCAATGGCTGTAACAATCCACTAGCCCTTTGATGTTCGATCTTAACTTGCTGACAAATCATACACTTCGACACAAACGTCGCCACATCTTGCTTCATGCCATTCCACCAAAAGTACTGCTTCAAATCCCTATACATCTTGGTAGAACCAGGATGGATAGTGAAAGGAGAACTATGAGCTTCAGTCATAACTTTCTCACGAAGTACCTGATCATTGGGAACACAAAGCCTATCTCCATACCATACAATACCGTCATTATCAACCTTAAACTCTGTTTGCTTACCTTCTTCAACATTTTGCACCACGGCCCACAGATCGCCGTCATCTTTCTGAGCTTCTTTAATTTGCAGTATAAGGTTCGACTCCACCTTCATACTAGCCCAGTATCCATCAAAACCTCGTACACACAACTCAACATCCAAACTCTCTAAGTCACGCAAAATCCTAGGCTCAATCTTGGTACTCGCAAGAATGCCGATTTCGGCTAAGTGCGTCAGCAACTACGTTAGCCTTACCCGGATGGTACTGAATGTTGGTGTCATAATCCTTAAGAAGTTCTAACCATCTTCTTTGTCTCATGTTAAGTTCCTTCTGAGTGAAAATATACTTGAGACTCTTATGATCAGTGAATATATCACACGTCTCTCCATACAAGTAATGTCTCTAGATCTTCAACGCGAACACCACTGCAGCTAACTCAAGGTCATGAGTTGGGTAATTCTCCTCATAAGGTTTTAGCTGCCTCGAAGCATAAGCTATTACCTTTCCATGTTGCATCAAAACACAGCCTAATCCCTTCTTAGATGCATCACTATAAATTTGAAATCCTCCAGAACCAGTTGGAAGAGTCAAAATAGGAGCTGACACCAATCTCCGTTTCAACTCTTCAAAACTCTTCTCTCGTTCATCCGTCCATACAAACTTTTCACCTTTCCTCATCAGTTGGGTTAGGGGAAGAGCTAAGCGAGAGAAACCTTCAACAAAACGTCTGTAGTAACCAGCAAGTCCAAGAAAACTCCTGACCTCAGTCACTGTCGTAGGTCTTGGCCATTTGGTGATAGCCTCAACTTTGGACGGATCCATGGTGATACCATCAGCTGATACAATATGACCAAGGAAAGCGACTTGTCTTAACCAAAATTCGCACTTCGAAAATTTGGCGTACAACTTCTTCTTCCTCAAAATCTCTAAAACTATCTGAAGATGTTCTTCATGCTCTTCTTCAGACTTGGAGTAAACTAAAATGTCGTCGATGAAAACAATAACGAACTTGTCGAGAAACTCATGGAAAACACGATTCATCAGGTCCATAAACACAGCAGGCGCATTGGTCAAACCAAAAGGCATAACGAGGAATTCGTAATGACCATATCTGGTACGAAACACGGTCTTAGGAACATCTTTCTCCTTCACACGTAACTGATGATAACCGGACCTCAAGTCAATCTTCGAAAAGAACTTAGCTCCTTGCAGTTGATCAAACAAATCATTAATACGTGGCAAAGGATAACGGTTACGAATGGTAATACGATTAAGTTCACGATAGTCGATACATAGGCGCATGCTTCCATCCTTCTTCTTCACAAACAAAACAGGTGCACCCCATGGAGAAACACTGGGTCGAATAAATCCATTTTCTATCATCTCTTGCAGCTGTTCCTTCAACTCCTTCAGTTCTACAAGTGCCATGCGATACGGAGCCTTCGAAATCGGTTCAGCACCAGGAATTAACTCAATGCTAAACTCAACTTCTCTAGCTGGGAGAAGACCAGGGAGTTCATCGGGAAAAACATCGGTAAATTCGCAAACAACCGAAAGATTTTCAATGTTAGGACTCTCCAAAGATGTGTCCTTAACAGATGCTAGAAAACCTTGGCACCCATGAGAAATCATGGTCCGTGCCTTCATAGCGGAAATGAACTTAACAGATTTGAGAGGTTGAGAACCATGATAAACGAATTCGGGATGTTTTACGTCTCCAAAGATCACCATTCTAGCATAGCAGTCAATTGAAGCTCTATGATAAGCCAACCAATCCATGCCTAGAATGATATCAAAGTCGACCATATCGAGAGGATACAGATTTGCAAAGCGAATACGATCATCAAAACGAAGAGGACACTTAACGTATTTATGATCAATGATCACGTAGTTCTTCATAGGCGTAGAAATCGATAAGTGATTTGTTAAAGGTTTGGGCTTCATATTAAGTTTCTTAGCAAATGTGATAGATATAATGGAGTGTGTGGCACCGGTATCAAATAAAACGAAGACAGCATAATCATCAATGAAAAGAGTGCCCGTAATGGTACCTGAAGTGCGCTTCGCCTGGTTACGAGTAGTAGCATAGACACGTCCAATAGTAGTCGGCGGCTTGATGTAGTTTCCAGGAATCACCGGGTTCTTCTTAGGACAATATTTAATCTTGTGAGCAGTGGAGCCACAAGCAAAACAACCACCAGTGGCCTTGAAACACTGCCCCGGATGAGCCTTTCCACAAGTAGTACAAATAGGTGGGGGTGGCAAAACCTCAGCTGTCCTCTGTTGACTAGAAGATCCTGGAGCACGACCCTGATTTGATCCTAGAGCTGACTGATCCTTGTTGTAACGCTGGTTATTGTTACCTTGGTTCTGACGATCACTTCCATTCTTACCAGCATTTCTATTATCTTGACTCCTCGTCTCAGGGCGCCCAGTGTCAACATTCCTTCTGACTGACCCGCTGATCATAACTCCTATCCACTTGACTCCTCGAATCATAACTCCTAACAGAGTTTCCCTTATAGTCATTGCCTTGAGTCCTACCTTGAATCCGATCACCATCGCGATTACGCTTGTTGGAACCCGAAACCTCATGAAAGATCTCAATGTTACGAGCTGCGTCATTGCAGGCCGACACATTCTCATACTCAATATTAAGCAGTCGGTCCAACACCCACTTCTTCAGTCCCCACTTGAAGTGCTTAGCTTGACGCCTACCATCTCCAGCAATAGCTTCCACAAAACTCACCAGCCTCATAAACCTACTCATGTACTCATTAGAGTTCTCATAATCAAACTGGTAGATTGCCTGATAATCCCTCTCATACCTTTGCTGCTCAGCATTAGGGAAGTAACGGTTATAGAAGATAGTCCGAAACTCAGTCCAGGTACAAGTAACAGCAAAAGCATCTCCTCCTCATGCTTGTTTGAGTGCCTTCCACCAATTTAAAGCATCACCTTCCAATTTGAATGCAGCCAAACGAGTCTTAAACTCGTCTCCACAACCCAGTACTTCAAACAGCTTCTCAATATGAGTGATCCAGTCCTCGGCCTCAGTAGGAGTAGCAGCAGTGCTAAACGAAAGAGGCTTGAGCTTACCGAAACGCTCGAGCCAAGTGTGAATACCGACGGGTTGATTTCCTCCACCACTACCCGAAGCACCATTCCGATTACGAATGTTGCTGATCACCTGTTCCATCATCTCAGGTGTAGTAAGACCAGGGAAAAGAGAGTTAAGAGCATTAGCAATCGCAGTATCCATGTTAGTAGCATCATCGTCTCCATCCACGCTACCGGTACGACGAGTTTGAACCATCTGAACGATATTCAAACGATTAGCAAAATGAACAATGGTGAGATACGAAATAGAAGTTCGCAGAGGGAAACCTAAAGTCTACCCAAATCCTCACAGGTCAAATCCTAAGCTCTAAGGTCTCAAAACCTAGGCTCCATATGTCACAGGTCCTGACTACAAGTCGTAAACCTGGGCTCTGATGCCATAAATTGTTACACCCCGACCCGACAAGGGTAAAGGAATCACAAGTAATGGTGTCATATCAAAGCAAACATAAATATCCAAAAGAAATCTCAACATAAATATTGAAATAATCCAAGTCAAAAAGACTTCAATACATAGGTCCTAGCGGAAAAATAAACTCCAAATGAAATGTCTAAAATATAAAGTCTAAATGGCATCATAAGATCAAAGCTAAAATCTCTAAGGTAAGTCCACACAGCACTCATCCCAAAGCAATACCCAGCTCCAATGCTTAGATACCTGCCGTGGAAGAAAAGAAATGCGGCTGAGCTTCAAAAGCCCAGTGAACAGATATACAAGCAAAACGAATACGGAACGAGAACGAATACGAAATAACGTGAAAGAAAGATAGCAAAATCATAATCATTTCAGAAGATAAATCAGGATAATAGAATAAGTTTTATAGCTAACTACCTCGAGCCCAAATACATATGCCATATCATAAACATAATCATATTCACATAAGGCAACATTTGTAGGGGAGACCTACCAGAGTTATGAAGGACGTGCATGCACGCAGCATCAATCATCAGATAACATATAGCATAAAACATATAATATATAACATATAACAGATCTAGGATGCACCCATACGCCCACAAACATACATTGATAATATAATATAAATTGAGCTCATAACAAATACAGATAAGGGACGTGGCAGAACTTCACTCTACTGCCCTAGAGTCATGTCAGAAGTGCATTACTGACACGGACATGGAACCCCCATGACTAGTTAATAATTGGCTCGGGTGTCAAACTATCTTAGGTCAAATAGAATGTCATAACTGACATAGATCATATTTTATCAAATGTTTAATCATGTTTTCAAAATCAAAGTCTTCATATCATATAGTTCAAAATCAAATGTTTTATGATTCAAAAATCAAAGTTCAGATAAGCAACAGCTCAAATAGAGACATTAGGGTTCATAGCAAAGGCTTAGGAAATCCTAATGTAGAAGCTAACGAAAAGAAAACATCATAAGAAACCTTTACTGAAAAGGTCAGAATATCTGTACCTTATTCCAAAGCAAATGATCGAAAAAAAGAAATAGGGAAAGCAAAGGATTACTCCTTCTTCACAGAACCTATACACATTAACGGTCGTACATGTTATTTATGATTCCATAATCGTCGAAATGATCTTTTAATAATTGGCGTTCATACTTAGTATATTTAATGATCTTAATACTTTAGGGTTTTATAATTAAATGAGACTTAAGTGTTTTATAATTAATATCGTAGATTAGGGTTCATTATGTCATTAATTAAAGTTTAGGGTTAAATGTGAAAATAGTTTAAACGTCATAACTCACACATAAAATAATGAATTAATATACTTAGCTTCAAACCCTAATCGACTCTCATATATGTTCTAGGGTTTTTCTCAATCTTTAATATCTCATTAATATGCATTTACTTATATGTTACGTCTTTTAATGACTCGTTACTTAACCTAACATGTCATAAAACAATCTTTCCTTTTATGTTTCACCATGCACGTTTATGATTTTATGTGACATACAAGTTACTTATTACTCGTATTAATTACACGTTTACACATTTACAAGTTCACTTGACTTATAATTACGCACACATATGAGACACGATTCACAAACCATTAGGGTTTGGCATACCTTATTCGATTCACATATCAAACTAGGGTTTATGTTTACATGACCTTTACTTACTTAATATACTTTTAAAACTCATATGTGGTTCGGTTCAACTTAGGGTTTCAATAAATAGGTTATTACGCAAGTCTTAACTCATCTACATACTTAACTCGTTCAAGTTATCATGTTTTATACCTTAGTCGAATGATATGCATGGTTCGGTTTAATACATATGGTTCGGTTTTAATGTAACTCGACATATACATAACCCGATTCAATAACACATATTACGTAACATACTCTTTAATACTTGTAAGGTTTAAATCGTTATGGTTTGCCTTGTTTTGTTTCACACGGTTCGGTCACAAAAAGAAAACACCAAACTCGACTAAAACAAACGTGATACAATAAATATACGTAAGGTGTAACAAAGGAAGACGAGAACATGTGTTATACCTTAGCTTATTGAAGCAAAATCTCGACACCAATGGTGTTTAAGGTTCGGCCGAATGAGAGCAAGAAAAAGGAAGAGGCAAAGAAAACTAGGGTTTCAATTTTTGTATCTTATGTGTGTATATATAGGAAAACAATTAGGTAAATCTTGAGGTGGTGTGGGCTTCGGCCTGAGATCCAACCGAACACACAATACGCCCATAGTGGCTTCTTGGATTCTCGGCTTGGCAAAAGAAAACAAGCCCAAGTGGTTTTCGGCTTGAGTCCAAACTAACAAAACAATCGGCCCAACTTATTATCGAAACGTTTAAATCTTTCGTCGTATACCATCGATCACATACACGTAATAATTAAGTTTTAATTATTCGCAAGTTAAGTTTTAAATTTCGTTATATGATATAAATGTATTTTACGTATTTTATAAATTTCGATTTCAAGGGTATTTTAGTCTTTAATCAGATTTTAGATTTTCAGGTTTTACACCAACTATCAACTCTCCACCAAATGACTACATTGTAGCACCTCCATCATCTTCCACAAGCTCATCACCACATTCACCTAACGAGTCTCAACTTGACACCTAAATCACCCTAATGGAACTCCTTAAGACTCCAAAAACAATTCCACCACCCGTATCTAGTCCACCACCCGCTCCATTTCAACCATAAAAAACTACTCAACTAGCTTCCAACTTACACCCAAAAGAACTAGTCTTTTTAACACCTCCAACATCTCTAAACACACTCTACAAAGAACTTGAAACATCACCACCTCTAGCTCCCATTATTTTACAAGAACATCTAGGTTCTTAACCACCACTCACTAACATCATGGACTTTGATCCATATTTTCCAACATTTCCACCACATATTCCGCCCTCCACAAATCAAACCTACCCGGAAACCATCCACCAACACTACCCTCACCATCTCCATTGCGAACATTGTCAATCCACTAGGGAACTTGCAATGGAAATAAGGGACGAGATGCGATTCGTACTCAACCACATCCTTGATCACATCAACATTATCACTCGCCAAAACTTACATAATTAGCAGTATGCAAGCATAGAAGGAATGATAATGCTATTTTCTCTAGTTTTTTTTTTCTTTCTTTTAAGTCATTTTAAAGAACAAACCTTGTTCTTAGTTTTATATTTTGTATGTGGCATATACACCACTACACCTTAATATTTTATTACAAGGCTTTGTTTACGTACCTTTAGCTCTCCATCTTGTTTCTTATCCAATACAAGATTATATTACATGTTACTACTAACATTTTTTTTGTAGGTATTATATTTTCTCACTTGAGGCCCAATTCTAGGGGGAGCTACCGTCAAGGGGGAGCTAGTGATTTGTGGATCATATTTATTTCTTTCCATACTTTATTTCTTCGTTAGGATAACTTTTTGTTTCGAAAAAAAGGGGAGAAGAAGTAAAACTTACATATGCTTTCAAAACATACATCTAATCTTAAGTTTTACTCATCATAACACTATTTTTTTTGTCATCAACAAAAAGGGGGAGATTGTTAATACAAATAAACCGTAAAAACGTTTATTAATATTTAGCGATCTCGTTGTATTTTGTTGATAACAAATATAAAGTTATCATAAGTAAAATTATAAGAATACATGTTATTTTTATAAAGCATATACATTTGGTCATTCACATAAAATGTTGTAATAATCCATTTGTTGTAATAGTTTATCTATTAGGATTGGTAATATCCAAGACCCATGGCCCATACCCATGGAACTAATCCATAACCCATGACTCATTGCATGACATCATGTTGGGTATTATCCAAGACCCATGACCCATTGTCTAGGTACACTGTATCTTATTGGGTACCCATGTCTCATACCCATAACCCATAACCCGGTTTGCAACCCAAAATCTGGACTGGTACAACCTAGTTTGCCGAATCCCTAGGATTGCACTGGACAAATCCCTCAAGTGAGGGATCTGCCAAAACAGGGCCACAGTAAGGTTTTTTTGCCTATAAATAGTGAGACATTTCTTCATTGTTACTCACTTTCTTCTTACAAACTCTCTCATATATTATCTCACTATTCTAACCTATGATCTCTTGATCAATCTAGTAGTTCTTCTTTCTCTTGTTGTGATTCTCATATAGGTCATTCTCAAAGGTGAGATCACGATATACTACAAGTCATCCAAGCAAGGGGTCCTTGATTGATTTGTTCCTTCATAAGATTTCTGTAGCAAGATCTTGTATTTCATATTTCACATAGTTGTTGTGTAATAGTTGTGTTGGTTTGGTCCGTGTTGTTCCCCGTTCACTATCGTTAAAAACAGTTTAAGAATAAAAAACAAGTTAATAGTGAACAATGACTGAAATTAACATAAGTAAAACACACAAAGTAATTTTCAACATCATATTCTTTATTGGAAATTAATCAAAAAAGAATACGTTACCCAAGTACTTGCGGAATAGTACTTGGGATTGAAATAACAAAGTTTGGTGACTCCTCTCTAAGCTCAGGCTAAGTCTGAGCACAACTCTTAGAGCTCACTGAGCTATCTCAGGAACTAAGTTGTATATGGAGGAGTGAAAAGATGGCTTGCGTATATGTGTGTTTTTACAATTCACAAGCTTAACCTTTTTACTCCATCTCTTATGCTATTTATACATGTATGATTTTTGACTCTTTCCTAAGTGACAAACTGACATCATTCAGAAGACAAAATACTGATGTATTTTGTCTCTGTTTAAAAAGACTATTCTAGGTAAGAGACAAGACTACTTTCCTATGTTCAGTGATGACACTGAGCCTGATCTTTTACCATTCAGGGAAAGTTGACTTTGGTTGATAAGGACATCGTCTTATCTGATTCAAACTTATCCCGCCTTGTCCCGCTCTTTCTTCAGTCTTTACATCCTTCAGTCTTCTACTTCAGTTTGTCTTCAGTGTAAGTAGTTGGAGAGGAGTCTTTGGGATTCAGTGAGTTATTGTCATCACTCACTGAATCCATCATCTTCTTCTTGAATCAGTCTTCACCCTTTAAGTTCCGCCTTACTGAGTGGAGAGACTTCTTCTACGCCTCGTACTGAGTATCCCGAAGATGACTCACTAAGAGGCTATGCACTCAGTGACCTGTTAGCGTTTAATGGACTAGACACTTGGGCTATTTTCTATTCAAATCCTAGATTAAGGGGTTTGGGTATTTACTGAACCCAACAGTCTCCCCCTATTTGGATATACAAATAGCCTAAGTGTTTGATCAGTGTAAGTGAGCAAATGGTTTCTTCTTACACTGAATGTACTAATGAATACAATAAGGAACACTGAATATTTTAACAAAAACATACATAGTTTATTGATCAAATTACAAGGTTCCTATTACAGGTACAAAAGATAATTTAAAATGATGTCAGTCCAGATGGATTCCTAGAGCTTCAAGCTTAAATTTCTTGGTGATGAGTGTTTCCCTGTCAGGATGGTCTCTTATCTTTGCGTTTAAGTCAGTGCAGAACCTGATATTCGCAGGAGTCTAAATTTGAGAGGCCACTAGAATATAGCTGATCATTGTAGCCACTCCTGCCTGATCGATATCACTCCACCTTTGGAATTCTGGGTTTCCATAGACATCAATGAAAAATAACCCTCTTCCAGGCTTTTCAATCACTAGACAGTTCACAAATTTCACTCCTTCAGGCAGCTCCCTATTACACTCCAGTCCATGCACTTTAATCTCAGGCTGGAACTCAACTCTCTTCCTTTTGCCAGTGGATGATTGTGGTTGAGATCCTTGAGGTGCAGTTAAGGCGGGCTGAATTCCTAGTTGGGCCGGACAATCCCTCAGTCTTTCATATCTTTTACTGAGCATCTTCATCAGGTCCTTAACCACCGCATTCTTCTTCTTTTCAATAAGTGGACCAAGCTCATCGAGTTTAGTGATCCCAAAGTCGGTGAATTTTAGGGGATCATGAACCTCGAAGTGTCTTTTATCAATCCCTCTGTAAACATTCATGGCCAGTGGTTTGGTATTGGGGATGATTTTGACATCTGTAATCTTTTCAGGAAGCCTTCAGCTTGTCATTGTCCAGTTGTAATGCTCAATTCTGCTTTGCCTGATGGCTTCAGTTTTCTTCTTCTTTTCTTCCAACTGTTTTCTCATTTCATCCATCTGAGCAGCCTGAGCTTCCTTGAACTTTTGTCCTGCCTGACCTTTTTGGAGTTTCTTTGGATCAATTCCCATGTTCTCAACTTCTTCAGCGACTACCTTTGCCAGTGCTTCTCTATTCTTCTTATCTTCTTCAGCTTGTTTCAATCTCTTTTCTTCTTTAGCAAGATAATTACTTAGCTATTGAGGTGTGAGAAGGTATTCAGTGTCGCTGATTTTGTAGGGAATCTTCTCAGGCTCAGGAGTTGTCATTTTGCCTTTTCCTTTGTCCTAGCATGAGGAAGATGAAGTTGCTACCAGGGGTGGTGGTGTTGTTGTTATTGGTGTGATTACTGTCAGTGTTGTTGTTGTTGATGTTGATGGTGGGATTGATGAGATAGGTATTGCTGAGACTGGTGGTGATGATGAGATTGGAGCTAATGATACTGGTGGTGTTGTCTCCCCCTCAGTGTGAAGAGGAGTTTCTTCAGCTTTCTCCCCCTCAACTGTTGCCGGAGCATCAGTGAGGGCAAGAGTTGGAGTTGGTGATGAGGGGGATGGAGCTGCTTGACCCTTGAAGGCCTGATAAATTTCAGAGATCATAGCCTTGATATCTGAAGTGTCGGTTTGAATACCAGTGACTTTTGCTTCCAAATTAGCCTGAGAAACTTCCAGAGCAGTTATTCTGGGCCCAAGATTCCAGGCCAGAGATGAGGATGCCTGAGCCAAAGTAGCCACCTGCGTATTCAAGGAGTCCAATGTAGCTTGAAGAGACTGGACTGAGGATGGAAGACCCTGAACATTTGCAGACTTGAGCATATCGAGCAGTTCAGTGAGGCTTGAGGATTGTTTCAAGTACGCCTCAGTAGCCTCTAGCACTTTAGAGTTGAGTGCTGGGTCTTCTTTGACAAATTCCCTGATTTCATCTATCTTTGTACCTACACCCTGAAGGTGCCTGAGGAATTTAGCCAAGTTGTCATCCAGTCGGTGAAGGTTGTCATACATCAGATCCCTGTGCTCATGAACATTTTCATCAAAGCCATGTACCTCAGCCTTTAGATCAGCATAACTCGCAGCAGCCTCAGTGTGTTGTTCCCACAGTGTTTCAGTGACCCCAGAGTATAACCTTCTTGAAGCTTTGGTGATCCACTGAACAAGCTGCCTTTCAGTAAGTGGGAGAACATTATCAAATCTTTCAAATTCATCAGTGGAGGAAGAGGAGTCATCATTTTCATGCTGGAATGGTGATTTAGTATGCTCCTATGGATCAGGCTGATGCTCTTGTTCAGATTGAACCTCACCGTCCACTTCTTCCCCAGCTGATAAAACTTCATCATCAGTTTCAGCAAGCTCATCTTCCGAAAAGAGTATTCCAGTAACATCAGCAACGGTTAATAGAGGGTTGGTGATGGGTTCCATATCAGCGGGTGGTATGTTTCCCTCTGAGTCTTTGTCCCCCGTTGACCCCTCGGACACTGGTGGGCGTTTCCCAGTGCCTTCGCTGGAGTCAGGATTGGTTGTGGGTTCCATATCGGTGGGTTGTTCCTTTCCCTCCGAGTCTTTGTCCCCCAGTGACCCCTGAGACACTGGTGGGTGTTTCCCAGTGCCTTTAGCAGAGTCAGTGATAGTTGTATCCCTATCAGTGGGTTGTTTGGTTCCCTCTGAGTCTTTGGGATCGATCAGTGCGCCCTCATAAAAAGGCTTTGATTTGCTAATGTCATCCTTGGGCATTGTGGAAGGCGCTCCCCTACCAGCGGGTTGTATGTTTCCCTCTGGATCTTGGGGAGTAGTGGTTGTGACCAAGGGCACTGACTGTGATGTATCAGTGTCCTTCGTTGTCACGGGGGTGGATGTTTCCTGGTCACCAATGGGTATCAAATCAGTCTTAGGCCTTCTTTGCCTTTTGGCCAGTGCTCCAGAAGCCTCAGGGCCCTGAGACTTGGGTTTGGTCTTAGTCCCAGTCTGAGACTTCCCCCTTTTCTTTAAAGGAGCAGGGTTAGGAGACACTGATTCCCTTTGGTTGTTTACAGCAACCATATGGGCCGTCAATTCAATGTTTGTGACAAGGGATGGGTCCTTTTGAAAATTTGATAGGCTCAGGATGCCAGGTAAAGCACAAAATTTTTCTTCCTGAGGATAATTTGTACCCAGTAACACTTGCAAAGCACAGGAGACAAACCTAGGATACGAAATGTATTTCGTCCTAGTTTTGCTCTGTAGCTTGGTTACGAGATCACTGTAAATGATCTCCCCTATGTCGACAGTGACCTCATTCATCAAGCAGTATGCCATCATCAACTGAATAGAGTTAACTTGTTCAGTGGATGAGTGGTTCCCGCCGAGGACCTGAATCACAAATGTGAATAGGATCCTTCAAGCCACGGGAAATGAACTCTTGGTGACTGGGGTCTTGTCCAAAAACGTTGGATCTAAAACAGTTTGTTTTAACCCATCCTTCACTGTGGAGGGTTCAGGATGGGCTACATATACACCTTTGTTGTAATCTAACCCTGTGAATGTGCAAAAAGTTTTATAATTCAGGGTGAATTGTTGCCCCCCGTTGAGACTGAACCTGATGAGATATTCCCTGAGAGGTCTAAGGTTGTTCTCATCAGTAGAAGGTGTCGGGTCAAAGGCCTTGGCTGTAGCCCAAAACTCCCTGAGGAGGTTTTGGTACAGAGTAGAGGGACACTGAACAAAGGCCATTTTCAGTGGGCAGTTATAAAGAAATTTCATAATGTCCTTATAGGCTGGGACATTTTGAGGATATTCAAAATTGCCTATGACATTATTTGTTTTAAACTCAACATTTGTAAGATCCCCTACCCACTGAGAAGCAAACTGGAGAGATTGTGTTCTAGCCATTTCCATTAAAGATTTTAGGGTTTTTGAAAATGATTTCTTTTGACTAGAACAATCAAGGTTTTTTTTTTGATCTCTCAAGTTTAGTGATGAAAAACTTTTTGTAAACGTTTACAAGAAGGGTTTTCCAAAAAAAGGTTTGAAGAGTTTTTGAGAACACACAAATATTTCTGGATTTTAGAAATGATTTTGACAGAGTTTTGTTGCAGAAAATAATTTGTGTGTGTGTGTGTGTTTGGTTTAAAAGAGGGTATTTATAGAGTGGTGAGAGGGGTAGATTTTGCACATATATGGAATTGTAAAGTCGGTTTTTGAAAACGTTTGAAATTCCACATTTAATGCCATCACTCCACTACCCGCAGTAAAATCCCGTTTTTCAAGGGAACAGTTGCAGTGCACAGTAAAAGGTGCACTTTTGCAGTAATAAAATATCCATAGGATATTTTATGTGAGAGAAGGCATTTAATGCCAAGTGGGATGAGGTAAGTAATGAGACCCCTGACAGTAAGACATATATTCCTATATTAAATTGGCATAGTTACCAACCTAGGACATTTAAGTAACTGATACTTGGATCATTTAGTTACTTATTCAATGCTTAATTTTGACTGTCAGGGTCCCTGAATGAGTCTTTATCATTCAGTGAGGGGGTTATTTTGGGTGTTCAGGGAGGATGAACCATTTCAGAGAACTTACTGAGATTGGTTTTCAGATACCTGACTTTCAGTGGTAAGCATCCCTAATTCAGCTTTCAGTCTCCTGAAGGTAGGTTCATCCAAGGGTTTGGTGAAGATATCAGCCAGTTGATATTCAGTAGGGATGAAATGAAGTTCTATGTCTCCTTTCATTATGTGATCCCTGATGAAGTGATATCTGATATCAATGTGTTTGGTTCTTTGATGAAGGACTGGGTTGTTGGAGATTGCAATTGCACTGGTGTTGTCACAGAAGATGGGTACCATTTTGTAATGGATGTCATAGTCACTGAGTTGACTTTTCATCCATAAAACATTGGCACAACATCCTGCAGCAGCCACATACTCAGCTTCAGCTGAAGACATAGCCACTGACTGTTGCTTTTTAGCACTCCAACAAACCAGTTTTCCTCCAAGAAATTGACAGGACCCTGAGGTACTCTTTCTATCCATGTTGCAGCCAGCATAATCAGAATCAGAGTAACCTTTGAGATCAAACCCTGAGCACTTTAGATAATAGAGTCCAAGGTTTGGGGTTCCCTTCAAGTACCTGAGTATTCTTTTGGCTGCAGTGAGGTGAGATTCTTTGGGATTGGACTGATATCGTGCTATTAGACAGACTGAGAATTGTATGTCAGGTCTAGTAGCAGTTAGATACATCAGTGAGCCAACAATCCCTCTGAAATGGGTTTGATTGATTGATTTACCAGTGAGATCAGGTCCAAGGTTGTTAGGAGGGACCATTGGTGTCTTCACTGAGGCACAGTCAGATATCTCATATTTCTTCAAGAAATTTCTGGTGTATTTCTCTTGACTGATGGATATTCCTTTATCAGTTTGCCTGATTTGTAGTCCAAGGAAGTATGTGAGTTCACCCATCATGCTCATTTCAAACTTCTTTGTCATCAGTTTTTCAAACTGTTTGCAAAGTTTATAGTTTGTTGAGCCAAATATGATGTCATCAACATAAACTTGGACCAGTATCACATCCTGGTGTGTTCTATAGACAAACAGTGTGTTGTCTATCTTTCCTCTAACAAACTTGTTTTGTATCAGGAAGGCTGAGAGAGTTTCATACCATGCCCTAGGAGCTTGTTTAAGACCATAAAGGGCTTTGTCAAGCTTGCAAACATAGTCAGGGAATTCACTACTCTCAAAGCCAGGAGGTTGCTGAACATACACATCTTCCTTTAGATCACCATTTAAGAATGCACTTTTGACATCCATTTGGTAGACCCTGAAGTTCATGTATGTTGCATATGCAAGGAAGATCCTGATTGCTTCTATTCTTGCAACAGGAGCAAATGTCTCATCATAGTCAATCCCTTCTTGTTGACTGTAACCTTTGGCTACAAGTCTGGCTTTGTTTTTAATGACAGTGCCGTTTTCATCAGTTTTGTTTCTGAAAACCCACTTCATTCCTATGACAACGACATCCTGAGGACATTTGATCAAGGTCATGACCTTGTTTTTATCAAATTGTTGTAGTTCTTCTTGCATAGCCTGAACCCAGCTTGGGTGCTTTAGAGCCTCAGTGACACTTTTGGGTTCTATTTCTGATAGGTAATCAGCATATAGACATTCATTGGCTAAAGCTCCAGTTAACTTAGCAGCCATGCTTCTAGTGAGCATGCCCTTAGTGGGTTCACCAATGATGTTTACAAGTTCAATGTCCTGAGATCTAGTCCACTTACTTTGTGGTCTTGGATCTGAGCTTGAAGAGGTCACTAGAAGCTCAGGAGTGAGTTCAGTTTCAGGAGCAACAGAATCATTTAGAGCATCTGTTGAGATGTTTTGTTCAAGTTGGGGTTCTTGAATCATAGGATCCTGAACATTTGGTTCAGTATTACCTATCCCAGTAGGGACTGATTGATTATCAATGAATTCACTGACTGTTGGTTGGGGTAGGTTGTGAGGTAAGACATAATATGAGATGTCAGCATCAGCTTGATATGAGGAATTGAATTCAGTGTTGTACTCATCAGGAGGATATCTTGATGAGTCATCAATTCCTATTTCCTCTACTGAGGTGTTGGTGAACCTGATGCTTTCAGAACTTTCATCAAAGGTGACATGAAAGGTTTTCTCAACTTGTTGTCTCCTTGTGTTGAAAACCCTGAAGGCTTTGGAGATCAGTGAGTAGCCTAAGAAATATCCATCATCAGCTTTTGCATCAAACTTGCCTAGATGATCCTTGTGGTTATGAATAAACACAGGACATCCAAACACATGAAAGTAGCTGATGTCAGGGAGTCTACCTTTGAAGATCTCATATGGGGTTTTATTATGTCTTTTGACAATGATTGACCTGTTTTGAGTGTAACAGGCAGTTTTGACTGCTTCAGTCTAGAAATGCTTTGAGAGGGCTGAGCCATTTAACATGGTTCTAGCAGCCTCAATGAGAGTTCTGTTTTTCCTTTCAGCAACCCCATTTTGTTTAGGGGTATATGGAGATTAGAAATTTTGAGAAATTCCTTTTTCATCACAGAAACTCTCAAGCTCTTGATTTCTGAACTCAGTACCATTGTCAGTTCTGATTTGTTTAACAGTAATGTCATTCTGGTTTTCAATCTTCCTGATGAATGACATTATTGTATCATCTGCCTGACTCTTTTTGGAAAGAAAGTATACCCAAGTGTATCTTGAGAACTCATCAACAATGACAAGTGTATACTTCTCATGCTGGATTGATCTGGGACTGACAGGTCCAAAGAGATCCATGTGCAAGAGGTGAAAGCAGCTTTTGATGGAGAAATTTTGTTTGGTTTGAATGATGCTCTGTGGTATTTACCTTTTTCACAGGCAGAGCATGGTTTGTCTTTTGCAAAAACCAGTGATGGTAAGCCAAGGACCTTGTTTTGTTTTGCCAAGTTGTTGAGGTTTTTGAAGTTTAAGTGTGAGAGTCTCTTATGCCACAGCCAATTGATAGTTTCAGTGGCTTTAGCAAAGAGACAAGTTCCATCTTGAGAGAGTGTTGACATGTCTAACACATAAACATCATCTCTCCTAGGAGCTATTAACACAACTTCCTTGTTGGCATTGAAGATGGTACCTTGTTTGTCATTGAATTGCACAATGTACTTAGCATCACACAGTTGACTGACACTGATGAGATTGTATTTTAGACCATTGACATAAGCTATTCTAGAGAAAACTATTCCATTGCAGTTTACTAAACCATAACCTTCAGTGGGACATGATGAGTTATCATCAAACACTACTTTGGGTCCTGGTTCCTCTATATACTTGTGCAGATACTCCTTCACACCAGTCATGCTTCTTGATCATCCACTGTCTAGATTCCAAATAGGCTCCCTGGCGTGTCTCTGCACAAGTAGTAAACTGAATTAGTTTCTCTTAGTGACCCACTTACTAGTGGGCTTGGGTCTCAAGGTCTCTTTGAATTTGGTAATTGACTCATGGTCAGTGGTTAAGTGCATTGTGCTACCACAGGTTTTGCATTTAGAGACTGAGGATGACTCAATGATTTTGGGTTGTTTTGTACCTCTCCTTGCATGAATAACACTGTCATGTTGGGATGTCTCATGGGCTAGATTACCGCATATATCACAGCATGTGTTCATGAGACAATCATCCTGATGATGATCATTAAACCCACAGTGAGGGCACAGAGGAAAAGGTTTTGCTCTATTCTTGGGAGCTGTTTTGGAGGATGAAGCATATTGATGACCAACTTTGGTATAGTTTGCTTGACTGACATACTATAGGTGGTCTGCAGTCCTGTGATCATCCTTTTTGCAGATCATGCAAAAAAGGATTCTATAGCAGTTGTCAGTGGTATGGCTGGTGTACAGCTCACACTTTTGCTTGGGTTTGTTGGTGGATTTTGACTTTGATGAGCTAGATGAGGCTGACTTAGTTTCCTTGATTGAATCAGGAGCTTTTTCGATGGATTCCATCTTTTCAGTCAGCTTCCTCACAAGCTCAGTTAGTTGCTGAATTTGGTCAGCTTCAGTGGGAACAGAGGATGTTGAAGTCTCAGTATGAGTAGACTCTTGTTGAGTTGATTTTGTTGGTCTTTTCAGGATGGTTCTACCAAGTCCAGACCTTTCTTTTGGTGAGTGAGGATTGAATTGTAATGGAGTAAGCTCAGAGCTTGGTGCAGCACCCTGAAGAGGTTTTAGTGGTGGAAGCGGTGTTTGAGATTCTGCTTCAGACTCGGAGATGTGTTCAGTACTACTGGGCACATCAGGGAGTCCAAGCATGCTCTTTAGATCTTGGCTTTCAGGCTCTAGAATCCTTCCAGAATCGAAATTTGGAAGCTTACTCTCAGGATTGACATCCAATCACTCGGTTTGGGAGTAGTCAACATATTTGTAATCATACCACCAGACACAAATGGCTTAGGACCCTGGTCTTTGTTGAGAGAGTCAGGAAGATGATCTTCACCTAAGACTCTCTTCTTGCTACTGGGGGCTCCCACAGCATCAAAGACCCTAGGATTCTTGGCAGTCCAACTATCAAGAATATCTTGAACCTTTTTGAGTTCGTCTTGAAGAGCCTGATTTCTTTTAACTAGTTCAGTGTTTTGAATTTGCAAAGTGACAGCCTCAAGCTTAGCTTGTTTTAAAAGAAGCAGTTTACGAACTTAAGGTCAACATTAAGATAATTCATTATGATATTGACCCATTTCATCATCTGATGACACTGGCTCTTCATCCCAGTCGAAGGTCTCAGCAACAAGGCCTTTGTTTTTACCCTGCACAGATTGAACACTTTTTGTTGTTTCTGAGGGACTGGCCTCGAGCAATGCAAGCTTAGCTTTTGCTTTCTTATACTTAGCTTCATAATCAATGGTTTTGTTATTATCAGATTTGTTTTGAAAGTTTTGATGAGACTGATACATTTTTGGTTGAAATTTGCTAAAACCTGATGACTGATTTGACCCTGATGGTTTATAAGAGGGTTCTGAAATTGTTTTAGAAAAACATTCTTTTGCAAAATGACCCTTTTTGTGTTACTTAAAGCCCTTTTTGTGACACTTAAAGCATTCAGTATCCTCATTTGCCTTAGCATTTGAAAAACTTTTGTTTCTTTTTATAAACCTTCGAGAGTTAGCAAGGAGTGCCCTTTCCTGAAATTCAACATTCAGGTCATTTAAGTACTTCTCGCTTGATCTCTCATCAAGCTCATCATCTGAATTTTCTTGAAAATCTTGAACCACATTGTTAGAGAAGAAAGCAGTTGATATGGGTGCTGAAGTGGTGGTCAGGGACTTCTTGACTTCCTGAGACTTCTTTAAGTCAGGGTATCGTCTGTTAATGAGGTTTTCCTCATAGACAAATTTCCCATAAATTTCAGGAAGTTCAAGATTCTGGATATGATTAGCATTCCTAAGTCCCTGAGAGAAATTTAACCACTTCTCAGGGAGACTATTGACAAAACCAACATTGATTTCATGTTTGGACAACTTAACACCATCATTTGAAAGTTCATTTAAAAGAGTTTTGTACCGGGTGTAAGTTTGAGATAGAGTTTCTGAGTCCTTAGCCCTGAAGGTGTTGTACTCAAGTTTCAGGTCCATTATCCTATTTTCCTTGGTATCAGATGGGCCTTCATGGCTATGAACTAGGTTATCCCAGGTTTGTTTAGCTGTACTACAGCTTATAACTGACTCCATAATATCATCAAGAAGACATGATATGATGATACTTTTGAGTCTTTGGTCCTGGTTGACCACTCTTCTTTCATCCTGAGTCCACTGAGCTTCAGGTTTAGGCAAACCTTCAGCAGTCTTTGGGATAAATGGACCTTCATTTATACACTTGATATAATAAGGTTTCATCCCAATCAAATAGCAAAGCATGCACTTTTTCCATTTGTTGAATTTACCAACTTCAAGTCTAGGGGCAACAGCTGAATAAGCTCCACCCTTTTTATCGACTAGTTGGGGTACATCAATTTCAGCCATTTAGGATCCTAATTTAATAACTTTTAGAGCAGCCTAAAAAAACAAGTTTTATAATTAGCCTTGCTCTGATACCACTTGTTGTTCCCCGTTCACTATCGTTAAAAATAGTTTAAGAATAAAAAACAAGTTAATAGTGAACAATGACTGAAATTAACATAAGTAAAACACACAAAGTAATTTTCAACATCATATTCTTTATTATAAATTAATCAAAAAGAATACGTTACCCAAGTACTTGCGGAATAGTACTTGGGATTGAAATAACAAAGTTTGGTGACTCCTCTCTAAGCTCAGGCTAAGTCTGAGCACAACTCTTAGAGCTCACTGAGCTATCTCTGGAACTAAGTTGTATATCGAGGAGTGAAAAGATGGATTGCATGTATGTGTGTTTTTACAATTCACAAGCTTAACCTTTTCACTCCATCTCTTATGCTATTTATACATGTATGATTTTTGACTCTTTCCTAAGTGACAAACTGACATCATTCAGAAGACAAAATACTGATGTATTTTGTCTCTGTTTACAAAGACTATTCTAGGTAAGAGACAAGACTACTTTCCTAAGTTCAGTGATGACACTGAGCCTGATCTTTTGCCATTCAGGGAAAGTTGACTTTGGTTGATAAGGACATCGTCTTATCTGATTCAAACTTATCCCGCCTTGTTCCGCTCTTTCTCCGGTCTTTACATCCTTCAGTCTTCTACTTCAGTTTGTCTTCAGTGTAAGTAGTTGGAGAGGAGTCTTTGGGATTCAGTGAGTTATTGTCATCACTCACTGAATCCATCATCTTCTTCTTGACTCAGTCTTCACCCTTTAAGTTCCGCCTTACTGAGTGGAGAGACTTCTTCTACGCCTCGTACTGAGTATCCCGAAGATGACTCACTGAAAGGCTATGCACTCGGTGACCTGTTAGCGTTTAATGGACTAGACACTTGGGCTATTTTCTATTCAAATCCTAGATTAAGGGGTTTGGGTATTTACTGAACCCAACAGTCCGCCGTGCTAAGGACTCGGTATTTAGCTTTGTATCAGAAAAAGTGTAAGCGACGTTGTGAGGCTTCTCCGCCGTGTTGAAGGAGCTTGTTTACATAGTGCTTGAACTCTCGAGTGGGGAACTCGGGGAGTGGAGTAGGGCAAGAAAGGTGTCATTGTAGCCGAACCACTGTAAATCACTTGTGTCACTACTCTCTATCCTTTACTTTACTTGCTTTCATTATTTACTTTACTTATTGCTTTATACTTTCTATCCATCCATACAAATTCACATAAGATCGAATCTAAAGTTTTGAAACTTAAATTAAAATCGGCAAAACTATTCAACCCCCCTTCTAGTTTTCCTTAGTTTACATTTTTAATTTCGTAATTATTAAAAACATAGGGGTTATGCACAAATAAGTGAGTGTGTGTGAGGGGAAGTGAGAGGAGAGAGCTGAGATGACGCTGAGGTGTAAGGTGAGAATTAAGTTACCTTGATCTCTAGCCTTAGACTAGAGACGAAGGGGTAACTTTGAAGTAGATGATCTCCATCTCATACGCGACTCCTTTGGCCGATCTCTATTCTCACGTGCGACTCACTTGGATCGAGAAAACTTAAGGTAAACGCTTCACCTAGTTAATTTTCAAAAAAATTGTGGGCGCCATATGTTTTTTGACCGTTTGTATTTATAAAAAACCCACCAACTCATACGAGACTCCCTTGGCCGATCTCTATTTCTCAAACCTTTATTACTTATAAATACCTACCAATTCATCATTTTTAAACAATTACTTTACCATTTTTTAAACACAACTTTACTATTTTATAATCACATTCAAAAAGCATCTAAACTTCTAATTTATGGCTTGTTCTCTCGCCCATTTCATCAAAGAAATTCAAGCTTATGGTAAGAAACAATGCGAGCGAGAGGATATGGCTCGTCATGATGCTATTATCGGTGTTATCAAGTTGTTTGAGCACGCAAAGGCAAAGAAAAAGCATTTGAGAAAACAATACGCGAAATGCAAAGACATTTTGCCAGAAATATATGTTTTCATCGACAAATTTTTGTGCTATGAAGCTAGGAAATATTAGGACATTAGTGAAACGTTGTTGAAGTTTGTTTCACAGATACAAGACAATATCAACCACAAAGTCCATTGGATACATAATGAAAACAAAATGAGTGATTCGGTATCACAACAACTGCATCAACTTGGGCTAGATGCAAAGGAATCAGTTGATGCGCATGGATTTATTGAGCAACAACATCATTAATTTATGGGTTATGAAGAAGAGGCAGTTGATGAGCATGGATTTACTGTGGGGCAGTATCATCAATTTATGCGAGACGGAGAGGCTTTATGAGAAGTTGAAGCAGAACAAGCAAGGCTTGAACAAGAGTAGGAACATAGACGCAAGGAAAAAAAAAGAAACGACATTGTTCAGGTTGGAAATTGGGGTTGTGGAGGAATCTGATTATGAAACAGACAAATCTATGTTAAACAAGTAAACTAGTTTATTGTTTTTATATCTCGTACGTTTACGGTTTTATTTAGCTTATGTATTTGTTTTTTAAAATCTATATACTATTTTTATTCCAAGAAGTTTATGCAACATTTTAATTTTGTACATTTGTGTTTTTATATTTGAATGTTTATGCTTTTTATATTTGTACGATTACATTTTTTATTTTGTATGTAATTAAAAAAATGGGAGTTAGGGCGACCATGTCCACAAAAAAGTGAGTGGGAATGAGGGGAAGTGAGATGAGAAAGAAAACTGATGTGGCACTGATGTGGCACTGATGTGTAAGGTGATAATGTGGTGACCTTGGTCTTTAGTCTTACAGCTTATACATTTTATTTTCTTTTATAGTAATGTTTGTGGTCTTAAAATTTTTAAGACTTCCTTTTATAAAAAGTCTCAAATGCTTTACTATGTAGTATAGATTACCCAAATTACAAAATATTATAATTTTCTTACAAATATTAAATCTTCGAAGACTGATGTGTTTAGAAGAAGTCAAATTAATATGGAAAGAAGGTTTGTAAACTATAGGACTTCTGTTTCTATTTAGGGTTTTTTCGTTCCTTCTCTTCGATAAGAATATCGATTTGAAATGATAAAAATTCCTTTTTATTCTCTTGTGTTCAGTGAAATAACTGCCTAAGCATACTTTTTCGGATCCAAACTTCTTTGTTCTTTCTAAGTCTTCATCTTGCATAGAAGAATGCAATTGTTGCAAAAACGGGTCTTTCAGTATTAGGCGGCATCCCCTCTTAGTTTTAAGTAAGCGGAACCATTCCATTTTGGTTCTTCTCCACATTCTTACCGGGCATTCCAGGAATTTTCTTGTGATTTTAGTGATAAAGATTTAAAACATACGTTTTTAGGGGGTCATTTAAGGAATAATTTGTTACATTTTATATCCGTTACTGCTTAAAATCGTTCCTTTTTATATTTTAGGTCTTTTTTTTTGGGTAAAGGGGAGTAATCCTGCACCCTGGTAAATATATTAACCAAAAAAACGTTGAAGTACAATGGATATGAGTGAAATCCCATATCTCAGCCCGTTACATAGGCATTAAGCTTACATAACAAGATACTACCTATTTTCTAAATAAGAAAACAACCCACTACTCAAATGATAACAAAGGACATAACGAGAGAAAATTACTTCCTAGGTCCTTGAAGCTTGGTGCCATACATGGCATTAAAGGCATCCAAATTCCCTGGAAGATCAGAAACATGCTTCGCATAGTCATCGTAGTCATAGTCATCATACTCATCTTCAAACTCTTGGCCACCACCGAATAGATTAGCAGACTCATCAAATGGGTTAGCAACCACCTCATCTTGAGAATCGAGACACCACGATCTCTCCCACTTTAGAAAAGGGTTAACTCTCTTAGTAGAGAGAGGCGGGAGAATCTGAGGAATCACTAGTTTTAGGAGCCACACCCGACTCCATCGCTTTCAAATCACTCACAAGGGGTTCTTGTGATGCAGTACCTGTATTAGTAGACTTATCCTTGTTGGTGTCATTTGAAGGAATACCAAAAACACCCTCCTGTTGAGCATTAGAAACCACCACCGGCTCCTTGTCTCTATCCTCAACCCCAATCGGATCTTGTGGAACACTACGCGTTTGTTGAGACCCCTCCTTGTTAGCAGCCAATGAAAAACTAGATTCAGGAGTCCCTTCTTTCGCAACATCGTCATTAGACACAGAACACTCCGCATCAACCGAATAAAGAATGGCAAATGAATTAGATGTAGACACTTTGGGACCACTTGTGCTCACAACATCAACCACTTTTTTCTTCGTAGCCATAGTAGCTTTGGGTTGGTAACGAACCTTAGGGCCCACATTAGGTTTAGGAAAACCTCCTTTTACCGGAACACTTTGATTACCACTCTTACTTGCCTTCTTTCCTTTAATCATTTGAAAACCATCATCATCCTTATGTGCAGGCTGAGTATTAGGAGCAACATATCTAGGACAAGTACCCACAGTATGTCCAAAGATGTTACAAGTATCACATCGAGGTGGTTTCCATTCATATTCAACCCGAACAGTTTCAGTAGAAAAACCCAGAGCATCAAGTAATGGAATAGCCACAGTGAGACTCTCTTTAAGATCCTCATCGGCTTTAACCTCAATTAGGCACCTTGCAAAACTACTACGGCCCCAAGATTCCAAGCACATTTGACTGGTATAAGAGTCTAACATTTTGGGAGTACCAATCAAAGTGGCTAAAAGACTGAGACCATCGTCAGAAAACATAGCAAGAGGAACATCATGCAAATTGTTCGAATGAAGCATTTTTGGACGAAAAAGAGCGAAAACATGAAGAAAACGACATAGTCAAGAAAACAAGGCATTTTCAGAAGCCTAACGGCATCCCAACTCCAAGGGCGACGCTGTCGCCTAGAAGGTGTTCCAATAACTCTCAAGCGACCGCTCAGAACTTATTTTGGTCTTAACAAGTGAAAGCATCACGCCTTATTTCAGAAGGTCGTCACTCTCTTATTTTACACCAGACGCAAGATCTTCCCAAGACGACGTCCCGAAGCAACCCAGACGACGTCACTACTTTCTACCCGAGTCCGTCCCAATGATGACTTGGTCAAGACGAAACCCTAATGACGACGATCAGACGGCGTCAACATCAAAAGGTGACGCTATCGCGAGTGTAAATTATATATATAGACTTCAAATTTTTTGTATTTTGTGTGCATTATTTTGGAGAGCAAACCCTAGTTCGTTTGAGGTACGACTTGTATAGTATTTTTGGGTTCCAAACCCTCTTTTACATTTAAAGATAACTTTGTTTATCCAATCTATCACCATGTTTCATCTATGTTTTATTGTTTGTTTGTGTTCTTGCTTATCTATCATGCGTAACTAAATTAGTTAGTGTTTGCTTAGATTCAATAAAACCTAGTTATTGATTGTTGTTAGGTTGTCTCTTGTTCTAATTGGTAGACGCTAGAGTAAGGAAAATTGGCTTCTTCTTTAATTGTTGCGGGCTTGAACGTCCTAAATAGCAAAAAGCCTTAGAGTTCACTTTTGGCCATCGTTGTGTTTATTGCGTGAGTTGTAGCTTAAGGATAATAAGATATTCGGGGGAGATACTTCGGTACTTGGCAATCCCGGATGTTCTAGAGGAGAGTTACTATTCATAGAATTGGGGAATTAGGCACTACCCAAAGACTAACACGGAATACAAGGCATCAATTAGAATAAGGATGTGACAATTCAACCGACCAATAAAAGATAAACAGGGAGTAAGAAAATCTAAGTGAACACGCTTTTAATTATCATAATAACACAATCTTTCAATCCATAGCTTTTATCTTTTGTTTTGTTTAATTAGTTTTAAGTTAATTTGTTAAGTAGTTTAGTTGGTAAATTACCGAACCCCCACTCTTCAAACCCCGAGATTTTACTTGCTTTCATATAAAATATAAAAAGACTAAAAAGAATCACCCTAACCCTCACCTTTTCATCATACATCTCTACTAGCATCTTTATTCCTCTAGAGAACGATCAACCACCTGGGCTTGCCCATACTACACTGCAATGATTAGGTACACTGCTTAGTGGGTTGTAAAGCTTGCTCGGGAAAAAGGAAGTATTTCGACCCCGAACCACGCATCATTTAGAAACTGAAACTTTGATATAGAAGGGTCTCCTTATTTCTGAATAGATTATAGCATCATTTTCTTTCAAATATATGAAAAAACCTTGGGAAACTTGAAAAGAAGTAATGCTTACTATTACATTATTCATACAAACCCTTCAATGACTTATCGGCTGCCTTGCTTGAGGAAGAGTTTCAATAAAACGGAGATGAACCGGAATAATGTCCGATCTTGTTTCTGGATTGAGTGGAAATGGGATATATGAAGTTCGTTATGTTCCTCTATGCATCTCTGTGTGGGTAAATCTCCATGAAAAATGGGCAACTTTCGTGTAGTTTGTAATTGGACATGTTGATGCAGGATTTCTGACAAGGTTTTAATATTTGTAATAGTCTCGACTACCTATGGTCTACCTTATGCACTTACGGGCAGTGTACCCGATCGTGTGTAGTGTAGTATTCGATAAAGTCGAGGTCGTCCCAAGATCTATGTGTATGGATTCTAACTTAAATCTAATATCACGTTTTATAGGGGGTTTTGATTGATTGATTAATTAAACTAATAAACGAAAATGAAATGCCGACAATAAATTAAGATGAATTCAATAGGGAGAAAGTGTATTAACCTAGTTATTCATCCTATCAAGTAATGACTACATTTTCTAATTAGGCCTTCTATCGCTTCAAGTGGGGCATAAGATTCACTAGACTCCTATGGTCAATTCGCCTAGCCTATCTCCCTAGAATCCTTTCCGGAACCAAAGGCACTATCCTTTGTAGTAAGCGGAAGTACGATAGACTAGTTTGAGTCATTAAGTGCCGCTACATGCTAGATTATTTCTTTGTGTGGTCCGGCTGGTCGGGACTTAGACCACACATCTAACTTCTTAAGTTCATCCAACCTGGAGGGTGATCCTATGGTCAATTAGCACACAAGGGGTAGTCATTCATCGCAACCAATCACACTAGGGTCCTGTGGTCAATTCTCCTAGTGCAAGAAGTACAACCGGTCTTCAAAACTACCAAACTAGAGGATCTATCGAAAAACTATGCATGCACACACTAGAAGCAATAATAAAAGCACGAAAACATAATCAAGACATTAAAGGAATCATAACTAGGATAGCACCAAAGGTGCTTAGCCGATCATATTAATAAGAACACTAGATTCAAAGTTTTGCATGGAAATGAAAGACATGGAATCGTAAATGTAAATGAAACAAGAATCGCTAAAACTTATTGATGTTGTGGTCAATTCTCTGGTGGTTTGAGAGATATGTAAAATGCTGGAAATAGGTTTGGTATTTATAGGCCCGACACAGCTATGGCGTAACCTTGGGTTGTGGTTACGCCGTAACTAGTGTAATCAGCCATGATCTTATCCAATAATAAATATTTATGGCGTAACCTTGATGGGTAGTTACGCCGTAACCTCCTAGGGTTTCATATACGTCGTAATCTTCATTCTTGGTTATGTCGTAATCTCGTCAATATCATAAGTCCCCTTCTGTTCCCTTTTTACGCCGTAACCTTATGCATTGGTTACGACGTAACCTTTTTACTCATAAAAATTACTAAGTCTTCAAAATATTACGGTGTAACCTTATAAGGTAGTTACGCTGTAATCCTTGGATAACTTTGACTTGGTCTTTATGGTTGAATTCACTGTTACGGCGTAAATGGAGAGTGGAACTACATCGTAACCTCTTCTTAGTAAGCATACTAACGTGCATCTTTGTAAGTTCTTTTCCAATTCTGCATCTCTTTTGTTTCAATGCTCATTTATAACCTAGAAACGAAATATAAAGAAATCAAAGTATATATCCATATAAACGATACAAATAATGAGCATATTAAGGGGAAATTGACACTTAAATATTAAGATTATTTGATGTCATCACATGTGTATAAGTAGGTAAAAAGTAAAAGGTAAAAGGTAAAAAAGTAAAAAGATAGTGTGAAAAAACTTGTCAAATTGCACATCTAAAACTTGAAGTTAAGAAATTGCCATTTGAGAGTTGTGGGGCTTACCATTAGGCTAGACCATTATATGGTTAATATTTTCTTAAATCTAGAATTTATATAAACAATTTAAAAAGCTTATGGATAGTAATTTTTTATCCATAAATGTATATATGTACTATAATTGACAACCAAACATACCTTTCCATAAAATGGCAGCCATTCGGCAATCGACAAACAAGATCAGAGAGGATGTTGTTCCAACTTACTGGATCAAGATTAGAGGATAGAAATACCTTTAAAAAAAGATGTTTGATCTACATACTTTTTTCTTCACACTTTTAAAAAGTGTGTAAAATTGTATGTGTTTATTCGCATTTAAAAATGAAAGAAATTTGATTACATTAATAAGTGTTTAAAAATATTAAAAAAATCAAAAGATTTTTCACGCGAAGAAAATAGTTCACACTTTAAAGAGTGGAAAATTTTAGATTTTTTTTCAATTATAAGCGTGGAAATCAACTGTAACACATAATTTCTTCTGAGTAAGTGCGGAGAAATGTGGTGTTACAAATTGAAGTGCACACACTTATAAGTGTGTAAAAATGTTTGATTTCTTCACATTTTAAAGTGTAAATTTTTTTTACTACAATTATATGTGTGAAAAATCTTTGGTTTCTTTTTTTAAAATTTTACGCACTTATTAGTGTAACCAATTTTTTCGGATTATTAAGCTAATACTAATGGTGACCATACGTTTACCCAAGCAACCCCACCACCTCAGCGCTGCCTCAGCTTTCTCTCTCCACAACTCCACCTCAACCATAACTAGCTAGTGGTGACTACAAAAGCGACCAAAAGTTTTTTTAATTAAAATTTCATTCAATAATTAAATATTTCAGATAAATAAAAATATATTACGATAAAAAAACTAAAACACGCTAAAACTAATTGTCTAAACCGTAGCGTGCCTTGATTTGTTTCTTTATGGCAAAACACATCTCTAGTGCTTTCCCGACCAAATAATCATGTGGTGTAGTGTAGCGTAGTACATGATATATTTCTCTAATTTTTCTTATTTTTGCCATTCATGTTGTTCACGTTGAAATTCAAGCTGTTGTCTCTCATATGCAAGCCTCTCTAGCTCTTGAGCAAGCCGCTTTTCTTCCATTCTTTCTTCCTTTTCAATCTTTTGCTTCTTGATAAGGATTTAAAACGTTCATTTTTAAGGGGTCATTTAACCTCTAAACTCGTACATTTGTGATCAGTTATTACCCTAAATCGTTTCTTTTCACATTTTAGGTACTTGGGACGCTTAAAACTAAACCCATGTTTTGGCTATTTTGGACAAGAAAACGACCAAGTCATGAAAACGTCAGGAAAAGGGAACCTAACGGCGTCACAAGCTATAACGTGATGTCGTCACTTGCAAATCAACATGAAGATCCAGAGCAAATTTTACACGTGCTGCCACTTCACTTGATGGCCTCCGCCGGCGTCAAGACCAAGGTCAACACGGCCACGTCACTACAAGTGACGCCGTCACAAGTTGATCAAGATCATCACAACATGTGTGCGAAGTAGCTGATATTGTTTTGACCATATCTTTTGCATACGAACTCGGATTTAGGTAATTCAAAAGCCCACACGACCAGGACGAGAAGATATAAAATTTGGTGAAAAATGCTTTGTGACGCTGTCAATCCTTAAAGCTGACGCCATCACATCATTCCGAAAAAAAATCAGCTATAAATATAACATCATAACTTCACTTTTTCCAAGCCCTAAACCATAAGTCCGATTCTGGGGTTTAGATAGATGTTTTTCCAGAAACTTAGAGGGTTTTAATCATTCCATAAATATCTTGTAATGGTTTATTAATTCTACCTTAATTTATGTCTTCAATTATCATTATTGTTGCTTGTTCTTCATTGATTATACTTGGCTAATTCAACTAGTGTTTACTTATGATTCTCTGAACTTGTTAATGACTAATTAGATCTTATTGTTTTCTTATTGATGTTAGTGTCTATGTTCATCAGTAAGGCATGACAAATTCAGTGAGTTTAATTAGTTATAGTTTATAATTCTTGCTTCTTACTGTCTCTTGTTTAATTGGTTGTCTTGCCTTAGGAGTAGGAACACTAGAGTCTTCACCCATATATTAGCTTGTAAATCCGACTAAATGCTTTTATACACTAGAGTGCGCCGGTTATTTTATTCGTTGTATTTATTGTGTGAATTGCGGTTGTTGATAGTAAGGGTTTATAGGGAGATGGCATATTGTCACTTGTAGATATAGGGATTCTTAAAGGAGACTTATACATTCATAGAGTTAGGGAATTCGGCACCACCCTATAACAATAAAGGAATACAACGCGCCGATTAAACAAGGACGTGACAATTCTGTAGGTAGAATTGGATAGCTAGCAAGGAGTAATATATCATAAGTAGATACGCTTCACTTCCCTTGTAGACCCCAATTTACTTTTCTTGCAATTAGTTTAACTTAGTTTTAGTTAGTTTAATTAAGTAGTTTAAAAACCCACTCTTCAAACCCCGAGATTTTACTTGCTTTCATAAAAATATAAAAAATACAAAAAGAATCATCCTACACCTCTAGACTTAATTTGTCATACACTTCGACCTTCACAACACTATTTCCATAGAAAAGGATCAATCCCTCGTGTCTTACCAATACTACACTACAATGGTTAGGTACACTACCTAGGAGGATTGTAAAACTTAATGTGTTGCAATCCGACGCATCACTTCTCTAATTCCAATGCCTTCTCCTTTAATTGCAAAAATGAAGCATTTGATTCATTCCTTTGGGTAAATAATGGAGCCACGACATTATTTCATTTATCAACAAATGTATCATAAAGAGCATGATCAATACGAACTGAGGCCGAACGACCATCGGCTGCTTCTTTCTTCTTTGCCATATCATGTCCCGGTGGTCAAATCTCGTGAACTTCTATATCCTCTGAATCACCTGCTTGGTCCTTCAAATCTAAACCAAAATTTATCGAATCACCTGCTTCGGTCAAAGGGTTGCTTTCCTATGTCCTATATTTTTTTGGTACAACTTGACTTATCCTTTAGAAATTCTGGCATTTCAACCGTTTTCCATTTGGGGTGGTCCTTCAAAATCTCCCAGCACTCAACAAGTGTGAATGGTGCACCGTAATTAGCACGATACTGTTTATGTGCTGCTCTCAAATAGTCAGCTTCATTTGCACCACTCTGCGGCCTTGATTTCACCTGATTGTAAATAGCATAAAATTGAGAAACTTTAGGGCAAATTTTACCTTTCCATTTGGAGGTGCAAGAATCGTATGAACATTTGAATTCATTAAATTCTTTCACAAGGTATTCAGTTACATCCGACCGAATCTCGTTAGCCTTTCTAGCTCTTCCTTTTTCGCTCGACTCGAACGCATCTATCCAAGCTTTACACAAAGCTATCTCTTCCTTTTGAGTCTATGGGTCTTGTCTTTCTTTGTCCTTTTTTACTGGCTTAACCCTTTCTGTATACTTTCTTTTGGCGGGGACCGGTTCCTCGACCTCGACGGAAGACTCGGACCAAACAGGCTGTGATGGACCTTTCGAGCTTTGAGTTAGAAAGGGTTGACACTGTTGATGCAAAGGGGCGGTCCATAACGGTTCGAGATCATCTTCATCAAGATTGAATAGGGGGATTTGAGAAGTTTGAGCCAAATACGGATGTGATGGCATATGTTGTTGATAAAATGAAGCCGAATACGGATTGACCGTGCGATATTGCAAATTAATCGGATTGAGACGGGGTGATTGATCGCGTAAAATGAAATTTGAATTTTTTGTTACCGGAATGTTTGGTTGTTGTCGGGATTTTGAATTTTTGTTTTTGGGAGTTTTTTGGGACATTGTTGAATGTTTGAATTTGTGAGCTTGCAAAAATGAAGGAGATGGAGTTGGGTTTTATAGAGGAAAAACGTTTTTTTTTCTTTTTTTTTCACTGCTAATGGTCACATTTGACCTCCTACGACATTCGAATTAAACTCCACAACGGTAAAAAATATATGGAAGATGGTGCAATTGTTTCGGTTGGTGAGGCAACCGAAACTTGGAAAAAATTGCTTGGCGACGTGTCGCTTGTGGCTTGGCTAGGGAGGGAGACACATTAGCATTAGCCTTATATGTGAATAAACCCATAAAATTCTCTTTGATGGGCCTTCTCCATTCCCACACTGCCACACTCGATTCTTAGGCCCAACCCCTCCGGTACGTATAACCTTGAATCCTTGATCGATAAGCAGCTTTCATATTACAGTTTCTCAAAATATCGTCCTAGACATTTAACATCCATCTATCTCCAATTTTTCAAGCAAAAACCAGAATGTAAAATTGTGTTTTCTCATACAATATGTTTGTTAACTCAGTTATGGATTTCCAAGGGCTTTGAGGCATAAAAGACTTCCAATCCCTAAGGTAATATAATGTTATATCAATGCTTCCTATTATCGTATAGATTGAGTTCATGCCCTTTCATTATTATTTATTTATTTATTATTTTAGTTTTGAACTGCACATGCCCTTTCATTATAGTCCAATATAAACTGAGATGTAAGCCATGAATATAGATTTCAGGAAAGAATTAGAAACAGGAAGCTTTTATACACCATTTGATTAATAACAAGTTTCCAGGTATTGGAACCGGAGACTTATGATAAATAACTAAAAACTGTGACATGCTATTCAATTCATCTAAAGACATAACCTAAAAGATGCCTCACAAGTGGAGTGGATATCTGCAAGTCTAAGGAACGGTACATACGTTGGAAGCTTCCATCATTTGTGAGATATGACTCATATCATCATTCACTCGATCATGAAGAAAACATGATTCTAGCTAGTAAAAAAACTGGATACATTATGAATTGCTTAGAAAGGTCTATAAAAAAACTGATATTTCACATTAGATGCTAGTACACTACAAAGAGGGGTGAATATAAAACATCAAGTAGGACATAAATGCAACCAAATTAGAGCTTTAGATTCAAGTCAATCATATGTTGACCTGTCGGCTGAGAAGCTGTATGCGCTTCAACATAAAAACCTCCACGCCATTTCGATTCCACTGTTGCTTCTTCAGCATAAGGCTCCACCAAAGTTACTCCATATCTTGCATCATCATTAACAGACCTCGATATAGTAGTTTCTTCATATCTGCTTTGTTTTGGAGCTAGTGAGTGTGCTTGAACACCGAGTGATCTGTTAACCATGAACTCTGATGTTGTCTGTGAATGGTATCTTCTAGCTGCATCTCTTTCCCTTTTGTGAGCATTTTGATGACCACCTAATGCTTGTGAGCTGTAGAACTTTCTCTTGCAGAAACTGCATGTGTATAACTTCATGGGTTTTGATGGTGAATTGTCAGCCAGATTTTGTCCCAGGCTAAGATTTAGCCACCCTTTTTGATAAGCACTTAGGTTTTCTTGACTCATGGAAAATCTTGATTACCTCCAATTAGATTTTCTCTCTCTCTCTCTCTCTCAGATTTTTCTTATGAGGCTTGCTTTTGGATCAGAGAGGAAAAGAATATCTGAGATAAAAAGATACATAAGCAAGTGCATCTTATATAAGAGCACAATGTATTGTGTTAACGGATAACACGTTATTGGTATGCCACTTCAGCGTCACCTTATCCCCTCCCAATAACACACCAATAACTAAAACACCCCTCCTTCATAACACACCAATAACATGTTATTGGTACTTGTAGGTCCCACCAAATATAACCCACTCACTCACAATACAAAAAAATAATAATAATAAACAAACAAAAGATGCAAATGGCTTAAGCAATTCCAATGGCTCAAACACCCAATGGCTTACCAATGGCATGTTGACCGGTACCGTTGGCACACGAATGACACAAAAAAAAAATGCATTTGACATGTTATTCATCTCCATAACTTGTACCACACACAAAAAACATATGTCATTTCTCTTAAATGTCCCCACCAAGATGTGGTGCTTGATGTTCTCAATGGGACAGTGATGTTGTTGAGCCTTTCAAGTCTATGCGTTCCTCCACTTTCTAGTGCATTTTCTCCACCTTACTTTAAAGATACCAACTTTATATACTAAAAATGTATACAACTGAATAAAACATAGCTTTCCAAATGTGGCCCTGTAAAAATTCTACTGCCTGCCACTACATTGCTTTCATATTCAAAGGAGATAGGTAACTATTGTTATCTTTTTGAAAAGCAGAATACACTCAACCTCAAAATGGGCCTAGAGAGAAGTTTAAAAATGGGGCCTTTATATTATATAGTATTTGCGTAAATGTTTGGCTATACAAACTTTACTTTTCTAACTTTTTTAATGCATAATATTTGTTTAAGTTTTTAAAATTAGCCTGGTTTAATAACTCCCTTTCAGCTGACAAATTAGCTAACCCATTAAATCTTTGATGTAACACTAACTTTAGTTTCACCCTCCCACTTGCATTTTATATGTGAAAGTCCAATATAAGTTTAATAGTTGAATACTTGAATGTGGGAGCGTAGAATCCCAACATAAGCAAAATCTATATATATGAGAATGTATTCATTACTGTAACTAGAAATAATAAGTATGTAATTAGTAACCTTTTTTATTCTTAATGAGAGTTTTGTTCCGCTTTGATTAAAGCAAATGAGAAATCAAGAATTCAAAAAGTGCTTCAAACAATTATAAATGAAGATGCATATTTGGTTGTAGAAGTGAATGAAGATGCGCATTCATATTTGGTTGTAGAAGTAAATGAAGATACGCATTCATCGAGTTAAGTTGGGGTTAAATAATGGGGGGAAATGAAAAGTAGGAGGGACTTTTTTGTTTTTTCAAGTGATTGGTTTTAAATCGAGAGAAATAATTTGCATTTCATCGATTGTATCGAGAGCGCACATACAAATCAATATGTTTTGAATTACGTAAGTCAAATAACCAGTGTTTCAAATTTCTTCATATTCAATCGAGTTGCATACCAGTGTTTCATATAACTCCGTAAGTCATACCCAATAACTACACGTACATTATTCATCGTTATGAATTTTCTTGAGGAACATTGTAAGAAAGAGAATGAAATGGTCAAAAATAGTGTTAATTCTACTTTTGATTTTGTCTATCTACCTATTGATTTTAAGAAAGTGTTATATGAAACATTGGTATAGTATAGGATGTGATAACGCTTGCTTAGTTAGGCGATACTTTCATATTTGACTTACGTAATTATATGAAACACTAATATAAAACGTAGTAGTACTAGAACTATTAATTGGTACGATAGTATGGTTTGATGATCAGGGAGGTTGGTTCAGGTACCTGGATCATGGGTCATGGTTAAATATGTCGGGTTTTGGGGTCTACCTAGTCATACCCAATAACTACACGTGCTTTATTCGTCGTTATTAATTTTCTTGAGGAACATTGTGAAAAAAAGAAAATGAAATGGTGGATAATGGTGTTAATTCTACTTTTGATTTTGTCTATTTTACTATTAATTAAGTGTTACATGAAACACTGCTATATTATGTGTAGTCCATCAAAAGAGTGTTGTATGGTTCGAGCCAACAAGAGACGGGTCTATGTCATGTTCACCAACAAAAGGCATGCATACCATTGGAGACATGCACCCAAAGTAGATATGTCGGGGTATTCATTTAAAAAAATTAATTTAAATAACTTATATTTTTAAATCATTTTAAAAATTTTCAATTAATTTAATCATTTATAATTAATTAAAATTATTTTTAAATTATATATAGTTAATTAAATAACTTAAACCATTTAGAACCTATATTTTTAAATACATTTAATTAATTTAAATAATATATAATTAATTTAAATAATCTATAATTAATTTAAAAACTTAAACCATTTATAACTTATATTTTTAAATCATTTCTAAATTTATTTAATCAATTAAAATAAGTTATAATTAATTAAAATCATTTTTAAATCATTTATAATTAATTCAAATAGCATAAACCTATAGCGACGACCTTTAGCGACCACATGTCGTCGCTATAGGTTTGGCGGGTCAATTCCATCTCGGCGGGAAATTAAATGTTGACCATGACTGAAAATTCGGTCGTCGTCATACTTATAGCGAATACATTATGGTCGTTATAGGTAATAGTCAAATTCAAGATTTCATATGGTCTTTTTGTGTCATCTAGCCAACTTTTAGCGATGACATGTCGTCGCTAAAGGTTTTGGTCAAAGACGGGTTTTTTTGTCGTGTAGTGGACTTATAGCGACTACATGCGTAGTCACTAAAGATACCCTGTCGCGAGAAGTCCAAAATGTTGTAGTGAAGAGAGCACTGATCATTAATCAAAGAGTAAAGTCCAAAATACATCCTTGTGGTTTGCCCTTTGTCTCGCTTTACATCCCTAAGCTTTTTTTTGGCACAAAACCATCCATCCGTTAGTAAAGTTGGCACAAATACATCCATCTGTTAGTAAAATCAGTTAATGAGGACTAACGGTGCAAATATTTCTTCGTTATCTCCTAAAGAAAGAGAAAATATTTGCACTGTTAGTCCTTAGGAGTAACGATGCAATTATTTTAATTGCATCGTTAGTCCTAAGGACTAACGGTGCACTCCACCTCCACCTAACGATGCAAAATCTTACTAAGTTCAGTTTCATCTTAACAAATGAACATTTTTTTAGATCTAAATCCTCAAAATCTTTCTTTTCAGCTCTACAAAATGCAAACTTTCTAAAAGTAATCTAAACACATGATCAAAGTCATCACACACCACACCTTCAACTTAAATTCCAACACAATATTCATTGCTTAATCTCCATTATTCTTTCTATTTAAAAATGAAAGACTTTTAGATCCACAAACAAGTTAAACCCAACTCCTATAATCTATTTTGCCAAAATAAAAAACATATAAAACCTCAACAATCTTGTCACCATCATGGCCATCCACACCTCATATCTAGTCACCATCATCCATTTTCTCCAGCAAGATATTTTATCAAAAAATGGGTTTTCTTTTCAAATTATTAATACCCCCAAATACTTCTAACTAACTCCAGATCTGTATATACATTCCTCAGATCTGTTGAGAGGTCTCGGTGGTGGTGATTTGGTGATGGGTATGATTTGGCGGTGGTGGTGATTTGCCGATGGGTGTGATTTGACGGCGATGGTGGACTGATGGTGGCGGTGGTGGTGATTTGCCGATGGGTGTGATTTGACGGAGATGGTGGACTGATGGTGGCGGTGGTGTGTGTTGGTGGACTGATGGTGGCGATGGTGGTGATTTGGCGGACTAATGGTGGACTATCTCTGGCGGACTGATGGCGGACTGATGGTGGTAAAATTTTTTTTTGCATAGATTTGTTTACACCGCCAAATCTCAATCTTCCCTGTTTGTTGGTGGACTGATGGTGGCGATGGTGGTGATTTGGCGATGGGTGTGAGTTGTGATGTTTCAGTGGAGTAAAATTAATTAGTTATGATTTTGTTTGGTAAGAAATTTTGTTGGTGGTGATTTTGTTAAGAATTGGAGAGATAGGAACTAAAATGAATGAAGGTTATTTTGTAGTGAATGTGGATCTGTAATGAATGTGGAATATATATGTGAGACAGAGAAAGATGTGGATCTGTGATGAATGTAGAATCAATTTATTGGATCGTTAGTCCTAAGGACTAATGATGCAATTTATTTTATTGCATCGTTAGTCCTAAGGACTAACTGTGCAAATATTTTCTCTTTCGTTAGGAGATAACGGAGAAATATTTGCACCGTTAGTCCTCATTAACTGATTTTACTAACAGAGGGACGTATTTGTGCCAACTTTACTAACGGAGGGATGGTTTTGTGCCAAAACAAAGTTTAGGGATGTAAAGCGAGACAAAGGGCAAACCACAGAGATGTATTTTGGACTTTACTCTTAATCAAACATGCGAAAGAGAGAAAGTATGAAAACCAAATGTCATAATCTAAACTAAGTGATAATAATAGAAGTCTTCTAATCAGATGACTTAATGAATCAATCTTTGTTTTCTATCATGCAAATAGATTGATCTTTTATTTACTTGTAGACACAGAAAGTAAAAATAGAAGAGGCTATGATTTTTTATTTTTTATAAGTACTAGCAAATTGGGGCATTGCAATATCAAAGTTGCTAAACACGAGAAAGCTTGTTTAGAGAATCAATACGTATTTACCCCTTTTGCTTTTGATACATTTGGGTTCCTAGCTTCGGCAGCTGTGGAGTTTTTGTTAGGATTTGGAAAATCCAGTAGTTAAAGTGTCGGTCACCTCAAGTATATGTAATCGTTAGAAAGCTCAAGAGCTGTTAGAATGTGTAATTGCAACATGTCCTAAATCCTTAGGTGCAAAAGGCAAAGCTGTGATGCCTTGTTCTATGCCTAGTGCCAAGCACTCAAACCATTCTAGGTCCAGTTTTAGGAAAGTGAACATCAATGTGTCGTCTAGTAATACAGATCCTTGCACGTCTAGTTCGGGAATGCAAAAAGTAGATCAACCAACTAATGTTCCCATAATTCCCTCTGCAGGAGTAATCGGTGACATTAAAGCGGCAGGTCAAGTCTCAAGAGCAGTACAAGGAATGATAGGACCTCGCAAGCTAAAAATGTGCATTGGAAAAGAGTAGAAGACCAATCTAGGAACTTTAAGTTTGAGTCGAATAAAAGGAATCGTGTTGATTCTAGTATTAGCCATAGGCGTCTTGTAATTAATTCAATTCGATACTATTTGCAAACCTTGTAATGATGTCTGCTTGAATTCTGTTGCTAATCATGAATGTGGTGTGAATGCTTTGTCTAATTTGTCTAATTTGTCTAATCGTTCAAATCGTTCTGTGGTACTTGGACTCAGGTTGTTCCAAGCATATGACTGGACACCGGTCGCGACTCATGAACTTCGTGAGCAAATTCATCGGAATGTTAGATTCGGGAAGCGGCGATTTTGGAGCAATTATGGGTTATGGTGACTATGTAGTTGGCAAAAGTGTAATCTCCGGGGTATATTATGTGGAAGGTCTTGGTCATAATTTGTTCTCTGTTGGTCAATTCTGTGATTTCGATCTAGAGGTGGCCTTTAGAAAACATACTTGCTTCGTTAGACAACTTGATGGTGTGGAATTATTAAGAGGTACTCTAGGTTCTAACCTATACACCATTTCTATCGAAGACATGATGAAGTCTTCTCCAATCTGCTTGCTGTCAAAGGCTTCTAAAACAAAGTCTTGGTTATGGCATCGTCCTCTCAATCACTTGAACCCGGCACCATAAACAACCTTTCCGAAAGGATCTTGTCGAGGCTTACCCGATTAAAATACTGAAAAAGATCATCTTTGTTCACGCCAATTGGGAAAAAGCACGAAATATGCCCACAAACCAAAACCCACAAACTCTGTAATAGAAGTGCTTCATACCCTTCATATGGATCATGCGGCCCAATGAGAGTACAAACTATTAATGGGAAGAGATATGTGTTAGTAGTGGTTGATGACTACTCCAGATTCACTTGGGTTAAGTTTTTGAGGACGAATGATGAAACTCCATATGTCATCATTAAATTCATTAAACAACTTCAGATCCGACTCACCAAAAGCAGTTCGAATTGTCGTCGACAATGGGCCGAGTTTGTTAATAAAGAACTCAATGAATTTTATGAAAATGTTGGAATCAGTCCCCAAAGAAGTGTCCCTCGAACTCCTCAACAGAACGGTGTAGTTGAAAGGCGAAATCGAACTCTTGTAGTAGCTGCAAGGACAATGCTGATTTACTCAAAGGTTCCAATGTTTCTATGGGCTGAAGCTATTGCCCTTTGCTTGTTACACTCAAAATCGATCTCTAATTCACACTTCTCATGGAAAGACTCCTTATGAACTTGTCCACAATAGAAAACCCGATCTATCATACCTTCGTGTGTTTGGTGCTTTATGTTATCCAACTAATGATGGTCAAGATTTAGGAAAACTGAGAGCTAAAGCGGACATTGGAGTTTTTATAGGCTATGCACCAAAGCGAGAAAAGGTTACGAATCTATAACAAGAGAACCCGAAATATCATGGAAACAATTCACGTCACGTTTGATGAGTTGGACCAGGTCAAATGGCTCTGGACAATCCAGTTTTGGACCCGCACTTCAAAACAGTCCCATTGGTTCATCTCTTGTACCAAACTCATCTCCAGCAACTCCATATGTACCTCCATCAGAAGATGATTTAAAGAAATTGTTTGATCTAATGTTTGATGAACACTATGAACCGAATCTTTGATGAAATGTCATCCCATCAACGAGGCTGCTCTATCCCTGTGAATGAAGTGAACCCTTTAGTCTCAATATCATTAAGTCAAGAAGCTCCTGCTGCTGATCACTCTGTCTCATCAACAAATCATCTATCATCAAATGTACATCATGGAAGTGTTTCTGGCATCAATGATGAAGTTAATCCCTTTGCTACTCCCGAAGAAGCCCATTTGAAAATATCTTTGCTCTGAATCATCATCGAAACATCTTCATCAGGAGACATTAACTCTGCTTCCGGTTCCACAACAACAACCACATGAACACCTTAGAAAATGGACACATGATCACCCATTGGACAACATCATTGGAAACCCCTCTCGGCCAGTATCCACACGGAAACAACTTGCAACCGATGCCTTATGGTGTTTCTTCAACTCCGTACTCTCTAAGGTCGAACCAAAAGACATTAAAACCGCCATGAATGAAGACTGCTGGTTCAATGCCATGTAAGAAGAAATTCATGAGTTTTATCGACTTGATGTATGGGAGTTAGTACCTGCTCCAGATTGTGCTATGATCATTGCTCTGAAATGGATTTTCAAAGTGAAACTTGATGAGCATGGTGATGTCCTAAAGAACAAGGCTCGATTGGTTGCCAAAGGATACCGTCAAGAAGAGGGTATTGACTTTGAAGAATCTTTTGCTCCTGTTTCTCGAATAGAGGCAATCAGAATCTTCTTGGCTAATCTTTTGCAAGTAAGAACATGATAGTCTATCAAATGGATGTAATGGCGGCATTTCGAAGCGGAGATCTTAAAGAAGTCGTCTACGTCAGCCAACCTGAAGGATTTGTGAATCCAGAGCATCCTACTCACGTGTATTGATGAGTGTGTAAATACTCATCATTTTTGGTCAAATCTGAACTGCAAAACATTTAAAAACACTCTGAAATGCATCAAAATATTGAAAATATCCCAAAATTGTATTTTATATGTTTCAGATGCAAAATGTTTAAAATTAGATGAAAAACGAACAAAGTTTGCATAATTGGCGGTTTCAAGGTCCCCAACTTTCAAAAATGGCAAAACAAGTCCCGGGATTTTCAAAATGGAGAATATTATTTATGGCCCTTGGTTAATAAAGTTGTCATTTATGGTCCTTATAATAAATTTTGGAAAATGGGTTTTGGTCCTCAAGTTTGGTTGAATTGCAACTATGGTCCTTGTTATTAATACCAAGTCCACCAAACCACTTGACCTCCCTACCATTTGAACCCCATCACCAAAAATAAAAACCACCCACGACCCCTTTTTCCCTCTCCCCATTAACCCTAGCTGCTTCTTTCTCTCCAACCCAAACACTCAACCTGCAATCATCCCTTTTACCCAGCAATCCCACCATCCCAAAACACTCAACCTCACCACAACCCTTTACCCAGTATATCCCAACTCCCAAACCCACTCACTCATCCATTACCCCTCTTCCCCAAATTCCACCTCAGCAATCCTTGTTAAAAAGACTTCAATGGATGGCTCGATTCATGCTCATGGTACCTAACTAATTGGGCCATTGGATGAAGGGAAGAAAGCACAAAGTGTCTTTTTGGCTTGCTGCCCTCACAAAAGAAACACAAAGACATGAAGAAAGAGAAAGAAGACAGTTAACAAGCTTTTGTATAAATAAGGATTAGAGGATTAGCGTAAAAGATTAGTCTAGAATTGTAGTTCTAGCTCATGTTTTTACTTTCATTGTCATCCTCATTTACATGTAACCTTTAATTTTCAGTTAATGCAATTTCCAGTTCTATTTTAAATTCAATTTTTGCAGCTTATTTTTTTTTGGTTCAATTAATTTGCATTTTTAATATTCTGAGGTTTGTAGAATTCGTTTTAAAGTTACTTTTGAAATCAGTTGTGTGATTCAAAGTAGGATATCTAAAGTTCTCTCATTTTTTTTAATCACTGCCTAAAGGGGTGTTTGGTTTATGCGTTTAAACTGGTCAAAGAATAGTTTTAACCCACTTGACTTATCAAGTCAAATGTCTTTTATCAAGTAAAGGTCAGTGAGAAATGATTTCATAAGAATTGAGAAAGTTTGGGTAGAAGCAAAACTGTTCCATTCTTTTCTTTGTACAAATCGGCATTTGTCTTTTGATTTTAGATCTTTTTCTCAGCTTAAATGATGTTAAATCGTGCCTAACTTGTTTTCATTAAGCCATAGCATGCCTAACTTTTCTTAGTTTCAGTTTGGAGCCTTAAAGTGTCTTTTAGCATAGTTAAAATTCAAGTAGAAAAATCTGTTTTGGGACTTTCATGTTATGCATCAGCAACTAAGTTGCCAAATCAAGTGAGAACGACTTAAATTTAAGCTATCAGAAGCTTTCTGTTGGCCACTATTTTTTTTTTATATATCTCTGCTAGCTTAACTTTATTTTTGTAGCTTTTAATTGCTTTGGAGGACTCTCTTTCAGCTTATAAATAAGCTCAAATAGGCATCTTCAAATCTGTTTTGAGCTGCATCGATAACGATACCACAAAGCAGATGCACTCGGCTTTTAAAGTGCTTATCGAGGTTTTCATTTCAAACTTATTTAGATTATCTTAATTGCTTTTAGTGTATTCAGACTAGGTTAGTTTAGATTATTGCTTATTGGATGCTTATTAGTTTAGTGCTTATTTTCCATTTCCCCTTTAGCCTTAGGAAGTCCCTAGTTAGATCTTAAAGCCAACTGATTTCCCCTCTCCCACCCCTTAAGTTAGCTTAATTTAATTGCTTATTTCAGAATTTAGCTTAATAGGTCATACGATTTGATGCACACAGTTAAAGGGTGTTTGGTTGTTTGCTTTTTGAGCTCTCAAGTCTAAAAAGTGTGTTTGTTTAATTTTTAAAATCTGTTGTGGATAAGCTGAGCAAACAGCTTATTTAAGCTTTTCTTTAAAAAGTTTTTCACAAAAAAAAGTCACTATTTTAGTCTCAACCTCAAGTTTGAAAAGAAAAAAAAAATAAAAAGAGCAAAAAGGTGGGAGGCAGGCTCGAACTGAGACCTCCACACTTAAAGAGAGTGATAGCATGTACACGTATGACCCGACTCCTTGGGGCTTTTCTTGGTTATAGTTTGCAACTTCTATTATTTAAGGACGTTTGATTAGTAGTAGCTTATTAGACTTAGCTTATTTTAACGACTTATCCTTAATTGTGTTGTGCCCATTTTATTTTTCTTCGTTCCTCCATAGTGTAAAGTAGTTTCTGTGATTTTTTCAAATTTTTATAAATTAGTTTAATATTTTTAATTAATTAATTAGTGTAAATTAGTTTTTAATTCGTAGAAAATAAATTAAAAGTCAAAAAAATTTCCGGCTTTTTCCTAAAATTATTTTTAGTCATTTAGAATGTAGGAAAATTAGTTTTGTAGTCGTAGGACTTAAATTGCATATTTTTCACTTTCGGGGCTCGGTGAGTCCCCGGTTTTTCACGTTTTTGCATTTTAGCACCCTAGGATGTAGTTTAGCGTCGTTTTATTGTTCCTTAGGCTTAGTAGTAGTTTATTTAGAGTTTATTTAGTTTTATGTGCTTTATTTCCATTCCGTGCTTTAATTTGTAGAATAACGTAATTCAAATCCAAAAATCATTAAAACCAATTCAAGTCCTAATCACGAAACTTATCGACACCGTCAATTTCACACCTCGTTGGGACACGACCCGGGAAATCACTTGTCCGGTATCACTTTTATCACATTCGTGAGATTTGGCACGTTAACCTTTTTCCAAAAAGGTTGATTTGTCGAATTTCACGGTTAATTTGATATACTTTGATATTGTGTTTATTTCAACGAATCATGTATCGTTTGAAGAAGGCGCTTTACGGGTTAAAGCAAGCCCCAAGGGCATGGTATGATACACTATCAAAGTTTCTTACGTCACCGGCTTCAGCTGAAAGGAGAGCGTTGATCCTACATTGTTCACCCGGAAGTCAGGCAAACATTTAATTCACGTTCAAATTTATGTAGATGATAGTATCTTTGCCTCGACTGACCCCAATGAATGTGATCTTTTTCTAATGAAATGGGTTCCAAATTCCAAATGTCTATGATGGGACAAATGTCATTTTTCTTGGGATTACAAATTTCACAAAGTCCCGGAGGCGTTTTCATAAATCAATCTAAATATGCAAATGAGATTTTAAAGAAATTTGGATTTGTATCATGTGACACCGTTGACACTCCCATGATTGAGCGAACCAAATTTGGATGAGGACCACTCAGGGATCATGGTAGACCAAACTAAATATCGTAGCATGATTGGATCCACGATGTACCTCACGACTAGCAGACAGACATCTTGTTATTTGTGTGCATGTGTGATAGATATCGAGGCTAAGCCTACTAAAAATCACCTTGAAAGCGGTTAAGCGGGTCTTTCGGTATCTCAAGGAACCATCAATATGGGACTTTGGTACCCGAAGGACACCGGTATGTCATTAACGACCTATCAGATCTTGATCATGCGGGATGTCAAGATACTCGTCGAAGTCGTCGGAGGTGCTTTCGATTTTGGGTGATAAGCTTGTAAGTGGTCTTCAAAGAAGTAAATGAGTACTTCTATTTCCTCTGGAGGGCTGAATACATAGCCATGTCATCTTGTTGTGCTCAAATTCTTTGGATGAGATCCCAATTATCTGACTATGGCTTTGAATTCAACAAAATCCCTCTGTCTTGTGATAATAAAAGTGCTATTGCTCTCTCATGCAACAACGTTCAACACTCAAGAGCAAAACACATCGAAATCCGACATCATTTCATCAGGGAGCAAGTGGAAAACGGTGTAGTGGAACTCTATTTTGTGAAATCATAATACCGTTAGCGAGACATCTTCACCAAAGCTCTTCCAAGAGAACGTTTTGAGTTTATTCTTCCACGACTTGGCTTGAAAAGTATTCAACCGAAACACTCAAAGCGTCTTAGGGGAGGAAGGCGAGGAGTAAGGTCTTTCCTTCATCTATATCTTTGCATATATTTATCCACAAAATCAAATAGAAAATTATAAAACTTTCAAAATCCATAAAAATGTGAAAAAAATTGAAAAATCCTCAAAAATATTGTCATTTTGTCATGCTTTTCTCGATTCGATAACATCTACGGTCTTAATGTTGTCTTTCAAAGAATGATACGGGACTTTAGATGTTGTTCGAATGTTTAAAAATAAAAAAAATAATAATAATAATTTTTTTTGGGAGAAGAGAAAAAAATGGTTTATTGTCATTTCGAGGCAATAACCCGCTTTCAAAGATAGAAACGAGCCATACTTTATATTGGTTTTCAAATTCCTTGCTCTGATTCTTTAAACTAATCTTTACTATCTAATGAAAACTAGTTGTTTTGAAAAATAACTCGGACTCTATTTTTGATAATCATCGGGACTTAAAAATTTGTCAAAACATCTATCTCTCAATCAACAACTTATGTCATTGATTGAGGGGAGAATGATTTCAATTAAATCAAAAAGTTATTTGTCATACAATTTTTTTAAAAGATAATCATGCATGTTTAATCATTGGAGTTTAAAGTCTCAAAATCAGATCCTTATTAGTTAAAACATTTTCACAAATCAAGTCACAATTCTCCTTAAAATCCTTCAAAATCAATTTAAATCTCTGAGATCACAAATCTCAAATGATTTGATAATTGTGATCGGGGGAGAATTTGTGATTTAAATTGGATTTAAACCGATAGTTCGATAAATGGTTTCATAAGTGTTTAGCATGTTTCCCTCCCGCATGCATGAGTGTCAAGCGATTTCAAATTTTCTATGCACATGTTGAGGGGAGCAACTATTTTAAACCTCAAATTATTGAAGCGTAACTGAATTGTCTCTAAGTGCGAGTTCCCTCTAATATGTGCAAAATTCTTTCAAAATTTGAGGCACATATTGAGGGGGAGCAAAATTTTGAAAACCTCATCCTTCCTCAAAATGTTTTATCTACTCAAATTGATTAGGAAGTGATGATGATCATTTTAGAAAATGTTAATCAAAAGATTGGACCTTTCACTCTTAATCTAACGATTTCAAAGATCTCTTGCCTCCATGTGCTAAAACAATTTCTAAAATATTATGCATATGTTGAGGGGGAGCATTTCTAAAATATCAAAACAATTAAGATACAAAATGCTTTGATTCTATATCACAAGTATCTTGATTGATTTTTCAAATGGTTTTCAATTGGTTCCAATGGCGGATGAGCGATGCTAAAAGACCAACCAACTTTACTTTATGTATGGTGATATAAGGATGATAAGGTTAGGTTGAGTCCCATGATCCGCCGAGCAGGAGGGATCTATCGAGGACAATCCACTAGATAGTATAGAAGTCCTTAGGTATGATGAAAAAAGGAGAAAAATGAGAATATGGGAAAAGTGCGGTGAGGCCCGAGCTAGTAGTGGAATAAACCCAACAAGGTTCTAGTAATGAAGTCTCGGTAAGTAATCTTGAAGGGGTTGAAGAATGAAAAAGAATTGAATGTGAAAAGGGTGAAAAGAAATAGCCCTCCATTAATTCAACCTTAGGGCGGATCTAGGGTTCAATTCATATACTACTTGGTGGTTACCAAGGTAACATCGGTATTGAAGACAAGACGTCATGGACCTAGTGGCGCACTGCACTTCAACTTTCCAAACCACTCAAGTTCCTCTTAAAGGGCTTGTTTCATTCTCACGGGGAACCTACATAATCTATCGACTTTCTCTTAGAGATTGTTGATATTGAAGAAGGAGACCCTCTCCCTAGTCTCCGATATAGGATCCAAATATGCACAAATTGATTCTAGAGCCACGAGATCATCAATAAATCTCACTAGGACACTTTCAATGAAGACTCTTTGTTTCACACAATGTGGAAAGAGAGATTATATATTATGAGTCCTACGCATTATCCTTGTGGTATTGCCAGAACATCTAAGTGATATGCATTCATATTCACGATGAAGATGGAAAGCCTTATGGAGCCAACATCAAACAAGCTCTTGGTGGGTGGCATGTGAGATCTATCCAATAGATCAACCATGTGACAATTGGATAGAAACAATGTAGAGATTCAATTTTTGAATCAATCATGGTTCAGGTTATGGATTGTGGATACCTTTGAAAAACCCGGTCGTTGTGCTTAAAAACTCTTTTCTTTAGCACATCACGTATGTACTATTTCTCAAAATAAAAGGTGTTTATGATTGATAATTGATTTTTTTTTAAAACCTTCGTTGTATTGCAAAAACAATTTCTATTGAGCAATACACGATTGTTTTCAAATCTTTTTCATCAATCGGTGAATCTCGTTTATTTGGTACACTCACTCCTTGTTGTCTTCTTTGAGGCGTTCGGTTTGAGAACAACTAGAGCAGTGCGAAACCTGTCAAGGAAATTCTTGAATTATACGATCACGAGGCGGTACTTGTCTTGATCAGCGAGGGAACCGTGGGCGTGTACCTCAATTCAATGAAAGTGATCAAAACACTTCAGCGATGTATTGCTAACTTGTTGTATGCGCATGCGGCCGCGTTCTGGTGTCGAGAATGGGCGGTCAATCCATAGCGCATGCTCACACAACACACTCATATCTAAAGAAATCATGATTGGTGCATCAATGTCTCGATATTTCACTACATGCTTACGCTTTCTGGCTGCGCCAATATCATGAATCAACGAAAGCTTCGCTACTCGATAAGAATAAATCATGATCCAAAATGTGAGCATGTCGGTCCAAAAGTCACTACATCACATAATACCAACACCACAATGGATGAGTCAGAGATTTAATGTTGCGATGATCTCAAAGGCGGCTCAAAACTTCGATATCGCGTGGATCGGTTAAAGACCTCCACTTTCAGTTATCCTAAACATGCAAAAATGAAGAATCAAATACTACGAGCTACAGAACATGAATCCAAGAACAATCTCAATGATATATTTGTTTGGTTTCTATGTGTTGGGGTGTATCTCCCAGAACAGGGTTAAGACAATCAATGACAGTAGCAATACCACTAGGTGGTTACCGGATATCACTTGGAATCGTGTGATCACTTTCCAAAGTAAACTATTCGAGCCTAATTCACGGGTATCACGAATATCTACTTGGGATAAGACCAAATGCAGTTAGAGAATTAGGCACAATTCTATAACCCTTTAGCTAATAAGTGTTTACGTTTTAAATGCGTATATCATGCATAAGCAGTCTCTATATATAGGAAAATACTCTTGGCTAGTCAATGGAATTATGAGTATTAATCGGCCCATTAATAGCCTCATAATTATCCCCATTATAGCCGTTAGTGGTTACATGACCAATTAAAACGTGGTCATTAAGCGTTGAAGCTGCCACTTGAATAGGTCAAAACCGTTACAAGCGGTACTTTCATAGTGCTATCGGTGGTTACCTTGCCCGGTGGAAACACCTGCTTTGTACTGTGTAAACATGCGGTGAAACACCACGCCGGTGGAAACAGCGATCGATGGAAGTCTTGCTTTGGAAACGATAATCGATGGTAACCACAATAGTACTTTCACCAAGCACTACCAATACAAACCACTACAAGAGTCAGGGTGTTCATGGACCTTATGGGTGTACACTTCGTGCCTCCTAACCCATTACAAGGTGTGAACTAATCCCACAAGTGCACTAAATTTTCCAACAATCCTCCCCAAATTTAGTTCACTTCCTTTGCATGAAAAACAAACATCAAGCAAAACATGTGCATAAATGAAAATGTCATGAGGATTGAATTTTCATCTTAGTAAATTACCGTTTCAAATATTGAATGGGGTGTTCTAGAATTGAACCCTTCAACCCATTTGAATACATGAAGATAAAATACACACAAGTTTTCAAACACTTAAAAGCTCCCGACACTATACAAGCCATGTGTCCATATCCAAATTCATAAATGTTGTAAAAGCTAAAAATCCAAAGCTTCTGAGCGGCAAAACTTCAACATTTACATAGGTGGTTCCTCTTTATTCATGCTCCACGCCAAGCACTTTTCAAAGAAAATTAACCATTGAGAAGTAAAGACTTCATCCTCCTTTCAGGGTTACGAGCACAACCTTGGGATGTAATAAAAAACATGTGCTCAGTCCATGAATGTTGACTTTCCACATTGAACTCAGCTCCCAAGTTTCCTTAGGAGGAGTTGGGTGTCCTAGCATTCAGTGACTAAGTTGGACTTAAACCCATCCCTTTAGCGGACTTTATAACCAAGTCTCTAGCGAGACCAACCGTCAAGTGATCGGCTAAGTTTTGTTGAGATCTCACAAACTCTATAGATACCACCCCATTCATGATAAGCTCACGAATCATGCTATGCTTGACACCTAAGTGTCTAGACTTACCATTGTACATCTGGCTATAAGCCTTAGCCAATGTAGTACACTATCACCGGGATAGAAATAAGTGCTATAGGTTTAGGCCACAATGGAATCTCAAGAAGCAAGTTTCTCAACCATTCAGCTTATTTACCGGTTTGCTAAAGCCACATGAATTGATTCCATTGTTGAGCTGGTGATACAGTTTGTTTCTTGGATGCCCAAGAAATTGCACCTCCACCAAGTAGGAATACCCAGACCATTGGTAGGCGAATTGTCTTGATTCTTGATCCAACTTGCATGGTGTATCCTTCCACAGCGATGGGTAACCGTATATAAGAGACTATAATCCATAGTTCTCTTCAAATACTTCAGTACCCTTTGAGCGCTTGCGATTGATGAGCACTAAGTTACTAGTATACTGCCAATTTTCCCCTTTGCAAAACCAATATCGGTCTTGTACAAGTCATGGCATACATCAGGCAGCCAATTACCTAGAATACTCAAGTTGAGATCTGACTTTGCCATGATTAGGCATCAGCTTCTCACAAGTATCCATAGGTGTACTCACTTGAGTACAATCAAAGTAATTGAATTTCCTCAGTACCTTCTCAATATAATGAGAGTGAGAGATAGAAATTCTTTTACTTTCATGTTTAATCCTTATACCAAGGATAACATCGGCCTCCCCCATGTCTTTCATGGAGAACCTTGATGACAAAAATTCCTTTGTCAGTCAACACGATTTTGGTGGGTCTCAAAGATCAACATGTCATCAACATATAGACAAATGATGACTCCTTTACCAGAATCATCAAATTTGCTATATACACATTTGTCAGACTGGTTAAGAACATAACCACTAGACAAAACCACTTCATCAAATTTTTGATTTCATTGCTTAGGTGCACCTTAAGTCCATAAAGAGACTTAATCGGTTTACACACCTTGTTTTCATTGCCGAGCATGATGAAGCCACGAGGTTGGTTCATATAAACCTCCTCATCGATTCACCATTCAAGAAATTTGTTTTCACATCCATCGATGAATAATCAGATTGTGAATAGATGCCATAGCAATGATCTTATGAGTAGCGATCTGAGCACAAGGGCATAAGTATCAAAATAGTCTATCCACGACTTTTGTTTAAAGCCTGAATAACTAATCTAGCCTTGAACTTTTCAATAGTTCCATCCAGGTTGTCGGGATCGCGATCCGATCATTAGAGATCGCGATCTCACGATCTACATAAAAAGCGATCGATACGGGATAAGCGGGATCGTAAATCTGAGTAGGATCGTTCGGGATCGTAGGATCGGATCGTGGGATCGTAGGATGGTTCTGATCGATCTTGTTGCTAAACCATATTTTTGGACTTTTTCTTCTATGTGAAGCATTTAAGCCCCATGTTTGATTCAAAAAGCCCAATCTCAATCACTAATTCATTGTTTTTTTTTTTGAACTTTAATTCATTGTTTTTCACAAATGACCATTGGTTTAAAAAGTGACAGATCGCATTGTAGGAAATTAGTGTTAGCATTGGCTAAATTAAGTACAAAATTATTACGATAATGACTAACAATATTTTCACGACAACTACATGCTATTTTTACCAACACACATATGATTTATTAATTTATATTAAGTCTTGTGTATGTACATTTCAAAAAGGATAAACAAAAAGCGGGTTTATTTATTGTTCACCCGCAGTAAACTTTAAAGTATGGGCATTCTTTTTATTTTTTAACGTTATATAGTATACAAATTGACTAAGTGTAGACTTATGCCGAGATATATATATAGAACTACAGCCCCTATACAAAAATATACACATTTTCATAGGATCTTAAGATCCCGATCCGATCCTACGATCACGATCTTGCAAAGCCAAAAACGATCCTAGGTAGGATCCCGATCCTGACAACCTTGGTTCCATCTACCTTCATTTTCTTTTTGAAAATCCATTTGCAACCTAGAGGTTTGCAACCAGGAGGTAGATCAACCAACACCCAAGTGTTGTTCCCCATGATGAAATCCATCTCATCATTGATTACTTCTTTCGAGAAAGCAATATCACGGGACTTCATTGCTTCTTCAAATGTCTTGGGATCATCCTCAACAATGAAGCAATAGGAGTATTGGTGAGAGACCTCATCCCTTGTTCCTTCAACTAAGTATAGTTGAAACTCAGGTCCAAATGACTTTGGATTCACGACCCTTTTGCTCTTCACGAGCACAGATTGAGTTGTTGAACCACAACCTCATCGAGGGACCTTGATGGTTTATCATCGAGGACCTCACGATACATCGTGTCATGAGTTCCATTAGGAATCCTCTGAGTTGGTCTTGGGGTGATAAGAATCTATTCTCATCAAAGTTTGCATCCCTTGATTCAATTATTGAGTTAATTGAAACATGAACATTAGGTTCAATAACATAGAACCTAAAAGCTTTGGAATGCTTTCGGCATATCCAACAAAGATGCGATCAATGCCTCTTTCACCCAAAGTCTTTTGCTTTGGATGGGGAGTCTTACAACACCCTACAACCCCGGACACGAGATAGTTGAGGTTGGGTTTCCTTTTAGTCCCGAGTTCATAAGGGGTAACCTTGTTCCTTTTGTTGGGAACCCTATTTAATAAATAGCAAGCTGTTAACATAGCTTCACCCGGAACCACTTGACTCGGTCACGAAAAGGACAACATGGAATTAACCATCTCCTTGACACCACTGTTTTTCCTTTTAGAAATACCATTTTCTTGAGGAGTATAAGAAGCGGTCGTTTCATGGATTATACCAACAGTGAAAATCTGAGTATCCATGTACTCACCTCCCTATCAGTCCTTAATCTTTTGATCAAAGACCCAAGTTGTAATTCAACTTTAGTTTTAAACACTTTGAATTTATCTAATGCTTCATCCTTTGTATGTAACAAATAAACATAACAAAACCTAGAAGCATCATCAATAAATTTCACAAAGTACTTCTTATTCCCCAAAGAAGGAGTGGCATGCAAATCACACGGATCACTTTGTGAATAAGCTCCAAGATCTTAGTCTCACGACTAACACCCTGAAAGGGTTTCTTGGTTATCTTGGTCAACATGCAAGTTTTACATTTTTAAGTGTCCATGTCAAAAGCAGGGATTAAACCATCCCTAGACATATCTTGCATTCTTTTATAATGTATATGGCCAAGTCTTGCATGCCATAGGGTAGAGTCGTGTCGAGTGGTGGTCACAAATCTTTGAATTAAACTGTCATAGAAATATTAAGCTGAACATTTGATTGCATAAATAACCAAAACCAATAAAAACACCATGCTTAGAAAGCACAAATTTATCGGACTCAATAACTTGTTTATATCCATGATTATTCAAAACACTACTTGAAACCAAGTTTTTCCTTATATCGGGAACATGAATAACATTAAACAAAGTTACAATCTTTCTAGAACTAAACCTAAGATCTACACAACTACGACCATGCACCAAGGATTGACTCATTTCCCATGTGAAGAATAGAACCATCATTCATTGACTCATAAGTCTTGAACCAGCTTCTATCTTTGCACACATGAACTGTTGCACGAGTCAACCCACCCAAGCAACATCATCATCCGCACATAAAAGATTCAGATACATATGTAACATAATAAATCACGAAAGACTTATTAAACATATTCTGACCTTTCGGTGAGTTGGCTGAACCACCACTCCCTGAACCATTAGTGCCTGATCCATAGGCTTTACCACCAACTTTAACACCTTTGCAGTCCCTTTTAATGTGACCGGTCTTGCCACATTTCCAACAAGTAGGTGTTGCCTTCTTGTTAGGATCTGCCCTTGTGTTATCATGAAATTTCCGTTTGCCTTTGTTGTCATTGTACCTGGTGGAGTTGTTATGCTCTACCATATTGACACAGATGGTCGGTAGCATTGCTACTCTTTGGCTTGTCATTATCCTGCATCTTGAGAGATTCCTCAATGCGCAGGATGCCCAACTCAACGAGTTAACTCCTCTTTCTTATGTTTCAAGGTATGCTTAAAATTTTTCCAAGAAGGAGGGAGTTTGTCAATGACACATGAGACTTTAATGGCCTCATCCATGTTCATATTGTGTTGTGTAAACCTTCCAAGTATTCCAAGAATTTCATTGTATTGTTCCATGGTGGTCTTGAATCGGTCATTTTGTAATTTGTGAAATTACTAACAAGAAACTTCTTACTTGATGCATCCTCGGCCATATATTTGGCATCCAAGGAATCCCACAGTTCTTTGGAAGATTCAAAGTTCTGATAAATATCAAACAGAGAATCGGACATACCATTGAGAATAAGACCTCTGCATATGTAGTCATCATTCTCCCATTTGCTCCTCCTCACGATCGCTCCACGGTAGCATCATCACCATCATCGAGGAATAGGTGTGGTTAGCACATACACCACACTGCTTGACAGCAAGAAGTGCATCTTCTACGCCACCTCCTAAAGTCCACCCCTTCAAACTTATCAAGCTTGGCAAAGTTTGAAGCCATGTGTTTCATTGCAGCAGTTGCCATTGATTATCACAAAATAGTTTACTTTGATTGTTGGGGTGTATCTCCGAGCACAGGGTTAAGACAATCAATGACAGTAGCAATACCACTAGGTGGTTACTGGATATCACTTGGAATCGTGTGATCACTTTCCAAAGTAAACTATTCGACCCTAATGCCCAGGTATCACGAATATCTACTTGGGATAAGACCAAATGCGGTTAGAGAATTAGGCACAATTCTATAACCCTTTCGCTAATAAGTGTTTACGTTTTATGCGTATATCATGCATAAGCGGATCTCCTATATATAGGAAAATACTCTCACTAGTCAATGGAATTATGAGTATTAATCGGCCCATTAATAGCCTCATAATTATCCCCATTATAGCTGTTAGTGATTACATGACCAATTAAGCGTGGTCATTAAGCGGTTGAAAGCTGCCACTTGAATAGGTCAAAACCGTTACAAGCGGTACTTTCATCGATTACTTTCATAGTGCTATCGATTGGTTACAGCCGGTGGAAACACCACTGCCGGTGTAAACACTACTTCGGTGAAACACCACTTGAAACACGCCGATGGAAACACGCCGGTGGAAACAGCGATCCAGGTTATGTATGGAAACAGCGATGTCGGTGGTAACCACAACAGTACTTTCACCAAGCACTACCAATACAAACCACTACAAGAGTCAGGGTGTTCATTGACCTTATGGGTGTACACTCCGTACCTCCTAACCCATTACAAGGTGTGAACTAATCCCACAAGTGCACTAAATTTTCCAACACTATGTAATTTAAATGAATGTTTGAGGTGACCTCCCTTAGGGGGAGATTGTTAGGATTTGAAAAATCCAGTAGTTAACGTGTCGGTCACTTCAAGTATATGTAATCGTTAGAAAGCTCGAAGTCGTAGTTATTTAATGTTAAGTAGTATTTAGTTAAGTAACACCGTGGAGGACGGACGGGTCTTTACCCACTGTATGCCTGATCCACAGCCCGTCAGGTGGCGTTTTATGTAAGTACTATAAATACTCTCTACCTCCTACCTCCCAAGGTAGAGAGTTGGAGCTCATAATAAGATTTTTCTTTCTCTCACTAAAGTTCCCTAAACCTCTAACTTTCTCTCTCTAAAACACATTATACGCCTATTTGATCTTATGGTTTAGTGTGTTTGTGAAATCCAATATGTTACAGTTTTTGACTAGGGTTCAACGGGTTGTGCAAAGTAATTTTGCGAACCCTAAGTCACAAATTTTCATTTTTAGTAGAATTGGTTTTGCTGTTGCGGCACAGCTTATTGCCAGTTTGTCTGTCATCTTATTGTAATCCGTTATTAGAAGTAATAATAGAATAACTAAATATTGAAAGTCAAAAAAAAAAAAAAAAAAAAAAAAAAATCCTACATGTATTACGCCTTTGAAAATCAGGGCCTTGAATTTTTTTGAGCCACCCTAAACCACGAGTTCCATTAACTGTAGCATTTCGATCTACCTTGATATATTTTTTTATTAGTTTTCGCTCTTCAACTTTGCCAGTGAATTTGTGGATGAAAATAAGAGAGATAATTTAAATGTTAGAAAGAGAAGGCCACAAGTTGCATGACACCTCATTGTGTGGGATTTTTTTTGTAAATTGTATGTGGTTGTAGCATTGCTCTTTGTTCTTTCAGCTAGAGATTTTGGCATTGTTGACACATAAGCTTGACTAAATAGTTCGGGGAAAACACTCAAAAGGATACATAAGTGGACTTGAGTGTAGTCTTCAACGGCAGACAGCAATTTTTTTTTTTTTTTTTTTTTTTTCTTTCTATAATTTAGTCGGTATGTGGTTTAGGTACTGTTTGAACCTATAATCATGTCCATTAGGTACTCAATAATATAAATTTGGATGTTGGAACCCACCATTATTAATATGATGTGTTCTCAGCTGTTTAGTAGTAAGCAAACATCTACAGCATCTCTAGATCTTGAGTATCATTCCTCAAGAAACTGATACAAGCATTTGCATAGAGAAAATCTTCATATGTATGTATTATGAGTGTTTACTTTAAGCAAGTACTTCAGGTATATAATATGTTTATAGCTGTCCATTTGGGGAGGTATGATGAGGTCAATTATTGCCAAAAATGTTTTTTGTTAATACAAGTAGCTAGTTGATGATGATGTGTATGTACAGGAGTCACTTGTATGTCATCCTTTTGTTAAAGGTTTTTAAGCACATTTGGGCCAATATAAGTAGATGATAATTGATGAACTAATTGATGAACATTCTGGAATGGACCCTCTAAACTCTGTTTATTTTATTCATAAGTTTATATTGAATGGTCAGACTTTGTAAATAAGTCGAGATAGGGACTGCTCATATAATTGAAGTATATGTTTTTAAAGACTTTGTATAAATTATTTTGGTTTGGGCTCACAAAAATACGTATGAACATATTTAAAGGCTAGTGAATCAAGTGAAACCATAATCTTTCACCTCGTTATGACTTATAATCAAATCAAAAGATTAAAGGTGACTGCAACATCCCACCAAACATAGTGTTAAAGTTAGCAATCCACTTTAATTAAACTATAATTTCTAGGTTTCTATACATTAACGAGGTGGAAACGCCCGCCGCGTTGCGGTGGGACTTGTTTGTATACTTTAAGCTTTTACTTTGTAGCGGTAGTTGAACAGTGTTTATCATTACGTGGAAAATGCAAAATAGACAAACCCAAAAAAAAAAAAAAAATTTAGCAAGTGGTTGACCGTACCCGCTCGATCCAATTACACTAACATAACCTGATCCAATTACTCTCGTTAAACTATTTAACCGGATCCTCATGAACATTAGCTTCACCGCTTGTATTTCGAACACGTGTGTGTATACGTGTTCCACATAGACATAGGTACAAAAGACGTATCTCTATCTCCTTCTTCATATCTTCTGGTCTTCACCGGTTTCTTACCTCTACCGGCTTTGTGACGGATTTAAGAGTGTCATCATTTAGGCGAACTTTAGGGTTTAAATAGAGCTTTTGTTTCGCTTTTTGGTTGTTTTACTTGTTCAAATACCTCTTTCTAGTATATGTTGTTTAATCTCGCCTAGAGAAAATGTCGTCCAAGTTCCCGTTGCTTGATCAGATTGGCCATAAGATTGGCACCAAACGTATGAATAAGGTCATGTCTGCCGTGTTTGCGCGAGAGCAAGAATCGTATACATGGGATGAAAAACATTATGATACTCGTATTAAGGAGGTCGAAGCTCGTGTTCATCATAGGCATGCAATTATCTTGGAGTTATTAAAGTTTGGTAGGAACGACATGCTAAATGAGGTATTAAGGTCGTGGATGCGTTGAGGTTTTTTGTAGAGCAAGAAGATTTTGTGAATTGGGGTTTTGATTGAAAGATCTCATGTGGCTCATGGTCGTGCTTCTGAAAAATCAAGGATGTTGAAGAAGCTAAGTCGTTTATAATAGGATTGCCGGTGTTTCATCTTTTGTAGGTTCGAAGGTGTGAATGTGAAGTTTGTTTTGAGTAAGTATTGGCTTGTTAGACTGATGGCATGTTGTGTATGTTGGATGTTTATAGTAGTTAGAGAATGTGAAATGTCGTTTGTATATCTTTTGTGGTATGGTCTTTACGATGTTACGAACATAAATGATACGTTTAATTTGTATTAGTATTATGTTTATAGTCGTACAAAGGTCAATGTAGGTACGACACAGTCTTTGATATTAGTACTACTGTCTACAAAGTAGTAATAATAACTCTACCGATATATTATTATAGTACTGCCTATAAAGCAAGATTAGTCCAAGTTGCTTCTTCACTTCTGTTGTATGTGGCTACATAGTAATGATGACTATTTTTTATTTATGTTAATGTATATAGGATTGATGCAGTTGGTGAGTATTATGCATATGTAAGTGAAGGGTCGGACAGATGCAGCTGATGAGTATTATGTGTATCCAAGTAATGCTTTGTGTTTCGTTTTGGTTTGTGGACGGAATCTGGTTTTGAACATTCTTACTCGTGATCAATTGGTTGAACAATATCGGTAGTCCTTATGACAATAAAGGTTAATCAAATGAATGCAAAGGTAACCCTGTTTCGTTATTCTTTTTCTTCTTTTGGTTGGCTTTTGGTTGAGACATACTAATTTCACTTCAAGTTACATTGTGCTAAATCTTTTATATTCGTTGCAAGTAGCAACTGTTATCGCTTAGCTTTTGTTGGAATTCTATGAATGCATAAATAGCGTAATTCCTTCACCATTAAAATCGTAGCAGCGTAGGGCAACCCAGTCTTACATAAGATGTTTGTGTTAATACAAATAAGCCGTAAAAATGTTTATTTATATTTTACGATATTCTAAATGTTTTGTCGATAACAAACGTAAAATCATTTTAACGAAACAAATAAAATTCGTAAATGGTTTGAGCCAATAGTTTACTAACACACTTATGTTTTCACATAAAAGTATAAAACACTAAACAAGTAAAAGTGATTTTATGATTTAGTAATACATATGTACAACAACTAGTGTTTACATATTGGGGAAATATATACATAACTAGTATGTATCATAATGGGTAATATATTGGGTAGAAGTTTAAGTATTTGACCCATTGACCAAATACATTGAATGTTGTTGGGTAAAACCCAAAGTCCATGACCCATACCCATGGAACATAACCCATAACCCATTGCATGACATCATGCTTAAGTCATAAATTGATACTATCCATGACCCATGGTTTTAACCCATGACCCATGGACTAGATGCATTGCATCTTATAGATACAATGTATCTACTTGGATACCCATGGTCCAAAGTCTAGGACCCATGACCTATAACCTATGACCCAAAACCCATGGGCAAAGGGGAGCGTCCCACGGATCCCCAGTAATACACTGGACGGATCCCTTAAGTGAGGAATCCGTGGAACAGTAGCTAAATTCCTTCTATAAATAGTGAGCCATTTCTTCATTTTGGGTTGCCACTCCCACACATACTTTCTCCAAGTATTGTAACCTTCTAACCTCAGATCATAAGGATCTCTCTATGTAGTTTGTGTTTTGTTTTTGTGTGATTCTCTAGGTTCCTCTTAAAGGCGAGATCACCACCTCTTGAAGTCGAGCAAGCTCAAGTCCATGAGTTGCCATGCTTCGTCATCATCAAGACTACTGAGGTTCTCTTGTTGATAGTTCTTTCTTCCTCCATAGAAGTGTTGTGTCCAAGGCATTAGTGAAGGATGCCGAAAGAGTCAAGACGAAAGCATTAGTGAAAGGCGCTTAAACGTCCGTGTCAAAAGGCATTAGTGAAAGATGCCGAAAGAGTCAAGACGAAAGCATTAGTGAAAGGTGCTTGAACGTCCGTGTCAAAGGCATTAGTGAAGGATGCCAAAGGAGTCAAGACGAAGGCATTAGTGATAGGTGCCAAACGTCCGTGTCAAGGGCATTAGTGAAGGGTGCCTAGAAGTCAAGTCAAGTGGCATTAGTGAAAGATGCCAAGGGTGTATAATCGATGAGGTGCATTGATATACAGATAGAGAGAGGTTATATCCAAGGATATTGATATCCTTGATGATATTGTAATAAGGAGTGGGTCTCCTTTGGGATTGGTGTTGTGTAGTGTTGGGTAGTAGTTCCTCCATTGTAATTGAAGTCGGTATCTAGCCTAGTACCGGATAAAGGGTAGGCGACGTTGTGATAGGTGTGGTTCTACCTTGTGGAAGAACCCGGTGTCTAGCCTAGTACCGGAAAAAGAGTAGGCGACGTTGTGAAGGCTTCTCCACTATAAGGATTTGGTGTCGTGTAGTGATTACGAACTCTCGAGTAGGTGACTCGGGGAGTGGAGTAGGGTAAAGAAGGTGTCCTTGTAGCCGAACCACTATAAACAATCGTGTCGTGGTTATGTGCTTCTTACTCTTTATCTTTCATTACACATTTATATATCTATCTATCAACGTCCAACATACACATCTAAATAGATTGACATAAGTCGATCTAAATATTTTAAAACAAATTTTTAATTAGTAAAACTATTCAACCCCCCCCCCCTTCTAGTTTTCCACAGTTTGCACTACATAAGTTATTCACACACATAGACAGTATGCTTTATTTAGCATTTTACATCGGTAAAACGCTTATATATTTACATTTGCCAATGTAGATCACAAAATGTAATTCTCTTTCTGTGTTTCAGATGCCAAGAGCTGCTTGTTGTAGTGTTTACTTTCATATGTTTTGTGGCTTAGTTGGATAATGCTTTGCGGTGCATCTGGGAACTTTTCAAGGCCGCTGCACGTAGAGTAAACAAAGCAAATGATGAGCTAATTTTGTTAATAATTCGGGTTTTAGATGTTTGTATAATTAGTAAACTGTAACTACTGTAATTTTTTGGCTATCAGTTTACTATTTGTTGGCAAAGTTAGGTGAATATGAGAGGTTTAGAACTCTTTGCGATTGTGCGAAAAGGCTCTTTCCTATTCAGCTTGTTTTGATTCCCTGCAACTTTATTTTCATCCATGGAAAACTAATGCATGTGATTATTTTTTGTTTGTTGGTATGCCTATTTAACAGACTGCATGCTTCCAATGTTTATCATATCTGCAGTTGCAATTTAGCTTCTAGAAATAACATAGCAGAATGGTAAGACTCCTTAAGTGTGATGAGCTCAAAGCTGAGGCAAATTCTTCTAGCTGGACAGACATGATGGTTATATACTGTCGTAAATCTGGAAGCAAGGATCTAAAATTAGGTCAGTAAATTTATGGCATTTGTGGAAATGTGCTTGAGCTGGTTTGCGAAAGAGATGCTCTGATTGGTGAGCTAGAGAGTGTTGGCAAAAATGTGCCTTAGAAAACGGCTGAATTTCTTAGGACAGTTTAAAAGAAAGACAATGAAAAAATACCGGAGTTGCAGATTATGGCAAGGAAGCTTGAGTTGAGTGCGCATGATAAGGATTTGTTTACTGAGAGACTTACTTGTCTTTTGTCGTTGTAATTGCCATGGTTTAACATTGTGTAAATTGTATCAATCTAATGAAGTTGCAGTTTCTTATGGTTCGCCACCTGTTAGTCGTTTCTATATGTATGGTGATGTGATGGTATTTGTATTTACAAATAAGTGGCTTGTAGCATGCAACCTATTTTCATGTAACTTGTTTGTAAAATATTTTGTTCAATAAAAATAGTTATCCATGTACTAATAATTTTGTGAATCAATTTTTTTGTTTGTTACAGTCTGTTGTTGCATTTTCAGATAAGGCTAGTGTGATTGACCTATTCTGCGTTGGTTCTCGGGCTCTGTGAGCAACTGCTAGACATCTTGCATTTGATGAAGGTGGTTTCAGAGTACCTATTTATTATTTACAGTTGGTTGTTTAGGTCATCGTATGTGTTAAGCATATTTTGAGTAAAGTAAATATTCTTGATATAAATGCCGTTACCTTGCTCACATTCTTGATCTTGCTTGCGATACGCATCCATTCTTCTATATTTAAAAACAGCGTCAAGAACGAATTCAGTTGTTCTCATGTTGTTTTACATATATATATTTTTCCCGTTGCAATATCAGCGTGCAAGAAAATACAAAAATCTTACTGTCGTTTGGCTTCAACCTACTACAATTCATTAACCCAAATAAGTATCAAAACAAGGAATGCAAAACTAAAAAAAAACACGGTTTTGAATTACCTGGTCAGTCGCATGTGTATGTGGATTATTGTAGCATTATCATCATTACCTGTACCACTTAACAATCACCTCATCAGTTTCAGGTGTATTTAGATTAACGCAACATTACCTGCATCACCTATAGCACTTAACGCATATAGTCATTTATGTGTGTTACCTGCTGTATAGAGAATCGACGGCAAAAGTGATTGCAAACAACATATGCATGGTTACGGTCGCAAGACAATTTGCAATAGAAATAGGTAGCCATCATAAAACATTAAGAGTGTATAGTTTAGCAATTTTATAATGAGCTACCTATTGCTATTGCAAAATGGCAAGAATACACATATCTGAGGCTAAGTTGTCAGTGTTAACATCGGTAAGAATAATGCCCTAAACGTGTTGCACCATCACTTCATTCCCTCGGTAGAGGATATTGGCAGCAACAATAGCAACGCGCACCGATAAAACCAATGGTATCCATTTGTATAGTCGCAATCCAGGTTTGTTGATTGCTTGGAGTTGCCATGCCAAATGCCCATTTTTTTTTACCAAATTTGTCCAAACTGACCACGGACATAGGTTGTTGTACATTATACTCTTATTATAATGTTTTTTTATTTAGGCTCAGATAGGGTACCAAGTTATAAAAAGCGGATACACCCACCATGGCTGCAAACCTTGATGATTGCCTTGCCAAGACGCGGGTAATCGCAACTTTAAACAGACCCATATGAACTCATCACAGCCTTAGAATATAATGTTTATATAGTATTATATACCTATATTAAATTGCTACGTAAGTGGTATATATCCACACTAAAGCACCACGCGGGTCAACCGCAATTACTTTATGTAACATAATGTCACATAGTATATGCAAACCGAAAGCACAGCGTCAGAAAATGAATACGCAAATACATAGGCTCAGCTACACAGTCACTCCATCACTATAAAATTTCCGCTATAGCAGCAACCACATTTGTAATGTGATTGCCATGCCAAAATACGTAGTTAATTAGGATATGATGTTCATCATCGCCTTGATATTTCGCTTCCATGTACGCTTGCAATCATGCTGTCTAATTTTATGATAACTTAATATTACGATACACTGCTTTAATGACACATTGTTCTTGCATCGAGTCCACCACGGACTTTAATAGTGCAACGACCGCAAAGCTGTTTCAAAAGCAGAATAATTTGAGTCTTTGTTCCATTCATGGCCGTTGGACTATTAAAGCCCATGCAACTAATATAGCACTGACCATTATATGATATTGTTGTAAATTTTGAAGCCGTCTATCAACAACATCCAAATTCTTGCATGCCTTCTTGTTAGAACAACTTTGAATACAAGAATCTCTAACCAAGTAACCCACATTTGCAAAACAATAGCCAAACTAACCTGAATGCAAAATCGTAACAAAGAATAATAGACAAACACATAAATAGAACATGAAACAATGAACGAATGATCCAACAAACGGCATGCCTACACCAAAAACACGAGAAGAACCAAAATACGCGTAGCTTCAGGAAAGAAAACAAAACGACATATATATTGGTTGAAAAGGGCGCAAAAACAATGACATCATTCTGTTCTCATAACACGCCAATCTTTCTGAGCCTGTCAACAAAAAAGAATTAAAAATCCCACCGGCGCCGGTAGTACATACCACATTAAAGTGCCACGGTGGCCACCCGCAATAACTCGGTATAACATAATGTTATATAGCACATATGCAAACTCAAAGCACAACATCAGACAACGACTATGCAAATACATAGGCTCCGGTACACAAACACACCAGAATTATAAAAGTTTTGCTATGGCTGCACATAACTGAAATCTCTTACCTCCCCTTCCAATCTCTTTTGCTATTCAGTTGGACTTTACACAGTGGCCTGCACCAGACGCACTGTTAGCACGCTAAAGTAACAAAAGAAACTGGAGGAGAAAGATAAGAGCAGCCAACTACACTGAACGCAATTGATATGTAAAAACTGGCTCAGATCTGCAATTCATTGAGCCGCACTACGCACCCGCCGTGGCTGCAACCACATAGCATTCCTGGTTACCCTGCCAAGATAGGGGAATGCACAAGGAATACTCAAGAAATACTTAAGGCGCAGACAAATCATCACTGCCTTCTGCAATAAGCATTGCAATCAAAAGTTTCAATGTAATAGGTATAAAGAAGCATAATTAACCCATACGAGGTCCCCTTACGGATCCTTTACTCGTTTCAACTCCCTTTCTGCAAAGGCTTGCACCAAACAATCCGCGAGATTGTTGAAAAAAGAAAAGGATCTGTGTGGGAACTCAAACACAGTTACTACACAGCTCAATTCAACATTTAATGAAAAAATATAAAACAACGTTTAAAGTAATACCACCAAGCTAGTGAACACGCCATGACTGCAAATCCAACAATCTGCCCTGTCAAGATGTACACTACCACAAATGTAACTTTGTTTATGAGCAACTAAAGTAAATAAACGGGCGAAGCCGCCATGGCTGCAAATTCAAGAACTTGCCCCGCCAAGATGCGACTTACCTTAATTGTAATTTTGTAAAGAAGGTTAACAATAAGTAAAGCAATGCTTGCACAATGGACCAAAAATGAGAACCCAACATATACCTCAGAAGCCCAACAAATAAAATAGGCTGCGGAGCCTAATAGAAAACAATTAAACAACATTTAGAATAATGCCACCGACGCGCTGGGTTCTAAATTTTGAGGGCAACCATCAACAACGCCTACCCTGTTGCATGCCTTACTCCTAACTCTCATAGTAACAATCAAAGCATCTAAACAACAAAACAACCTAAACACAACAGTCCCTAACCAAACAGTAATAGATACTATAGCTCATAAACAACACCAAACACCTACCGACTTACACACATAGTGATGAAAAATCCTCCAACAAACATGCAAAAAAAAACACAAAGACAGAAATCGAACATGCAATAATGAGCGGATAATCCAACAACGGCGTACCTACAAAAAAATGCTGGAGAAGACACGTAGCTTCACAGCAAAGAAAACGAAGACACATGTATACTACTCAGAAAAGGCCCAACAAAACTACAACACTTGCAGTCATAACGGGCCAAACTTCGTGGGCCTGAAAACCCACCAGCACCCTTAATAAAAAAAACATTAAAACATGTTTAAAATAGTGCCGCTCAATAAAAAGTATAAAAAAACGGTTAAAATAATGTCACCGACGTAGCAGTTTAATATAGATATATAATATATGCATATAACTGGAATCTCTTACCTCCCCCTCCAGTCTCTTTTGCTATTTAGTTAGACTTTAAACAGTGGCCTGCACCAGACGCAATGTTATCCCGCTGAAGTAACAAAAGAAACTGTAAGAGAAAGATAAGAACAGCCAACTACATTGAACGCGGTTGATATCTAAAAATTGGCTCAGATCTGCAATTCATTGAGCCACTCTACGCACCCGCCATGGCTGCAACCACATAATATTCCTGGTTACCCTGCCAAGATACGGGAATGCGCTAGGTATACTCAATAAATAGTTTAACGCGCAGACAAATCATCATTGCCTTCTGCAATAGGCATTGCAATCAACAGTTTCAATGTAACAGGTACAAAGCAGCATAATTAACCCTTCTAAGCCCCCTTACAGATCCTTTTTTCGTTCCAACTCCTTTTTTGCAAAGGCTTGCACCAAACGCTCTACTAGATTGTTGAAAAAAGAAAATGAACTGTATGGGACCTCAGAATCGGTGACTGCGCACCTTAATTCAACCCTTAATGAAGAAACATAAAACAACGTTTAAAATAATACCACCGAGCTAGTGAACACAACATGCACCGCAAATCAACAATGCCATGCCAAGATGCGGCCCACCTCAATTGAAACTTTGTTTGTAAGCAACCAAAGTAAACAAATGGGCAAAGCCGCCATGGCTGCAAATTAAAGAAGTCGCCCTATCAAGATGCGACTTACCGCAAATGTGACTTTGTTAAGAAGCGCAGCCAACAACCACAAACACAACAACCAACTGCACAAAAACCCCGAAATACCACAGAAGCCCAACAAATAAAACAGCTTGTGCAGCATTAAAAACATAAATGAAATGTTAAAAATATTACCACCGTCGTAGCAGTTTAATATTGATATATATTTATCCAACAATTTGTCCTGCCAAGATGCGGCCGACATCAATTGCAACTTTATTTAGAAGCGTATTGACCATGGTTGCAAACATAAACTCAAAATGTAATGCATGCTTTGTTACCCATCATGTTTTTGAAATAGAAATGAGAATACAAATACTGTTTTGCACAACAACATCGGCGTAAATATCAATTAGACTACAGGCACCAACAGAAGCATGCTTTCTAAGCAACCAAAGTAAAAAAAACGACCGAAGCAGCCATGGCAAATTGAAAATGCAATGCTATGAGATCAACATACCAAATAAGCGTGATAAACAAATTGATGGTAACAACGACAATAACAACAACTAATACCACAAAAACCCCAAAAACGAAACCGAAACCCTTTCAAACCCATAAGAACCAAAATGTAATGCATGCTTTGTTACCCATCATGTTTTTGAAACAGAAATGAGAATACAAATACTGTTTTGCAAAACAACATCGGCTTAAATATCAATTACACTCTGACCACCAAAGAAGTATGCTTTCTAAGCAACCAAAATAAACAAGGGGCGAAGCCGCCATGGTCACAAATTCAAGAACTTGCCCGCCAAGATGGCATACTACCTCAATTGTAACTTTGTTAAGAAGCGCAGCCACCATGGATGCAAACATAAATTGAAAATGCAATGCTATGAGATCACTATACCAAATAAGCATGATAAACAAACTGATGGTTACAGCGACAATAACAACTAATCCCACAAAAACCCCAAAAACGAAAGCGAAACCCTAACTCACAGATCGAATAAAATTTACAAACTCAAACCCATAACAACCAACAAATCAATAAGCTAAAATAGCTCAAGATCCGATTATACCAGTGTTGCGAAGAAACCAATGTGTAGAAAAGTGTAGAAGAAAAGAATCGCTGAAGCTTATCTATAAGTAAAGTGATGGTTGCACACTGGACCAAGAATGAGAACCCAACATATACCTCAGAAGCCCAACACATAAAATAACATACGCAGCCTAATAAAAAACAATAAAAAATATTTAAAATAATGTCACCGACGTAGCGGTTTAGTATAGATATATAATTCAAGGCTAGTGCTGATAATTTGATAAATAGAATCTTGCCAAGTGAAATAGCTAGTTGCTTTTTAGTTAAGCCTGTGTTTTTGGGTTTGTTGGCTGAAGAAGTAGAAATAAATTGAGTTCCCTCGAGTTTCGTAGATTCTAGAAAGTTTATAGCCTCGCCTCCCTTCAAAGAACACTATAAATCAAGTTTAATACTAGCTAGCACTTTAGGAGACTTCAAGATATGATACATTTCGCAAAGTGGACGTACTATTTGATTATTTTAAATCTGCATATTCAACGAGAAACCATCGAGAATCGAAATAGCATTAGCATCCCATATGGCTCAAAAAACAAATACATATATTGTTTCAAGAATTAGTATATAACAATAAACAACAAAACAATACGGGCGCGATATTAAGATTCATTCATTGATTAAAACTCAAAATACTTTAATTTAGACATACTCTAGTCTTGCTTGATTTCTATGATTTTTAATTCGTTCATCAATCGATCAAGCTCCCAATCATAAGAAGAAGAAAAAAAGATGGTCTGCAGTGTTAATCCTAGTATATCTTCCTTTACTGAATCTTAATTTAGCCCATCCCCTTAATTTTCTCTTCATTTGTCCCTAACAGGCTTTATTAAGATATGATTTGAGGGGTATACAATTGATCTCCAGTTTCAATCAGATCTCTTATTACCGTCCCTACCAAGTGATGCTTGATGTTTTTGAGGGGACACACTGAAAATGTGTGGAATTGACAACTTTTGTGACTTTCCAATTATAGCATTATCAATTATCTCTAAATTTAAATAAGCATCTGCCATTATTTTTGGTTCCAAAAACAAAACAAATATTAGTATTAAGAAAACAACAAAGATACTAATATGATTTCAAATTTTTATCTTTACTTCTTTATGGTTTTAAGCATGGATTTGGTTTGCTACATGTTGTGCTTATATATAGCAAAGATTGCTCTCGATCTGTAAATCATTCATCAACTTGGTTACCATGTATCTTTCCTTATGCAGGTTCAGCAAAAGATTATGACATGTTCATTAACACAGATGCTATACCCACAATCTTCTACGCATAGAGTTTTTGAAATTTGCATTTTCAAACTTATTACTATTAGATTATTACAACTTGTAGTTTTAATCAGTATCAAAAAAATTTTGAAAACAGATTCTGCTTTTTGTCAAAATATCATTTTCATGCCATTGTTGCATGTGCTGTCTGTACTCACCAGTCAGTTAGTTTTAGAAGTATCTAAAACTCCAAGTTTTGTTAATTATGTACTCAATAATAAAAGCATGGAACCCACCGTCACTGATATGATTTGTTTACAATTTTTTTAGTAGTGAAAAAGCATCTGGTCCTGCCCTAGATCTTCAGTATCCATTACTGGCCCATGGTGAGTATCGTGTCGTGTTATGCAGGTACATCCATGACCCTTTCTCTCTAATTTCATATGCATAAAAAAGTCCCTCCATATTTATATAACATTTTATTTTTGTCCGTTTTTTTGCCGTCATTAAAGGTCTTGACGGGATAAAGTAAAACCTGGGAGGGAAATGGAATTTTTTCGTGGAGACCTTTTAGACATAACATTAGACTTTTAGAGAACATATGTTGGCTCTAAAAGTGTATGTCAAAAAAATTTTGATATCATGTTTGTTAATATAATTAACGTTAATGTATTTAATTAAAATTTAAATAAAAAATATAAATTAATTAATTAATATACTTAAACTTCAAATAAATTGTTTTAAGCGAGTCACATATGAAAGTATCTTGTTAATAAGCGCTATGAAGTAGCATTTAGGAGCACCGAGTATTTAAGAGTTTTTTTACACATATGATAACACAACTACAGTTAAGTTATCAAACGTTTTTATAGAAAAAAAAATGCTACTGATGATCACTGCTATTGCTTACTCACTGCTCCCAATTATAAGAAGGAAAAAAATGGTCTGCTGTTAATTAACCATAGTATATCTTCCTACATATTACTTGATCTTAATTTAGCCCCTACCCTTAATTTCCTTAACTGGCTTTACCAGGATATGATATTATTTGTATACTGCCAAATTTTATTTATAAACCACCAACATCCAGATCTTATTTATACTATTGATCTCCAGTTCAAATCAGATCTAGCTCTTATTAATGTCCCTACCAAGTGATGCTTGATGTTTTTGATGGGACAACACTATATGCTCCTTTGAATCTCTTGTATTCTCACATTCTTTATCTTAACAGTAACTGAAAATGTGCGACTTTCCACTTATGGCATTGTCAACTATCTCTAAATCTAAATAAGCATCTACCATTGTTTTGGTTCCAAATACAGAACAAATATTATGTTTTTCGTCTTCAATTCCTTGCAATTGGGTACCTATGGTCAATTTGTTAAACAGCTAGTATAATACAATATTAGTATTAACTACTGTATTAAGAAAACAACGACGATAATATAATTTCAAATTTTTATCTTTACTTCTCTTTATGGTTTTAAGCATGGATTTGGTTTTGCTACTTGTCGTGCATGTATAGCAACGATATGATTGCTATCTGTAAATCATTCAACTTGGTTACCATGTATATCCTTCCTTATGCAGGTTCGTTTCATTTATTCAACAAAAGATAATGACATGTTCATTAACACAGATGCTTAAACCACAATCTTCTATGCATAGAGTTTTTGAATTTTGCGTTTTCAAACTTGTTATCAGATTATTACGAATTGTAGTTCTCCACAAACAGGTGTAGACTTGCGGGAATACCCTGACGTCTGCCACCGCCATTGGCCACCAAAAGAATAGCTCGGCAACTCTCCGACTCAGTGAGTCACCACCTCGAGTGAGCACGAGCCTCAGTATCAAAACAAATTGAAAACAGATTTTGCTTTTTGTCGAAATATCATTTTCATACCAGATGCAACAGAACTTTTTGTGAAACCGTAAAATAAAAAGTTCTAATCGTATTCTCAAAAATTGACTTTCTGGTCATTTTACATTTAGTTTCTCAAATAATGGCGATTTGCTAAATACTCAAACAAGTGATTATTTGATGGTTATTTAAAAATCATACTCCGTATTTATATAACTCACTTATAATGCAAATCTCCCTGATTTGAGTTAACTTTAATTATTTGTCTTAAACATAAACAGTGTTGCATGCGCTGTCTGTACTCATCAGTAAGTTCTATTAGAAGTATCTAAAACTCCAAATTTTGTCACTCAATAATAAAGCATTGAACCCACTGTCACTGATATGATGTGTTAACAACTTTTTTGTAGTGAAAAGCATCTACTGTAGATCTTCAGTATCCTTTACTGGCTCATGATGAGTATCGTGTTATGCATGTACATGCATGGCGGACCCAAGACGAAGAGTCATCAGGTTCATTTTATTGAAAGTACCAAAAATTGTAACCCATAAATCAAAGACCATGTTCATTTTAGAAAAATCGGTATATTTGACATAATTTTACATGAAGCAAGAAATATGGTTTCCGTGCACCCCAGGAAACCCCCCTCTGTCCGCCCCTGGGTACATCCATCCATGACCCTTTCCTTCTAGTTTCTATGATATTTTGCAACTTCTAGTTTCTGATGACGATCTTAGGGGTTATTAAAATTACTAATAAAAGGTACTCCTTCCATCATATTTAACATATATGCAACGATTTCTGTTTAGCGGATGTTCTAGAATAGATTAGACAATTGTTGACGGTTGGCTTGTGTGTTTAGTCGATCGCTACTACAAGTTGGTGGCTGAAGTGTTGATTAAGTAGGATTCCAACAAAAGGCATGCTCTAGGAACTAATCATAGTACTAATAAGTGTTTGTGGGTCAACCAAAGTGACCCATTACCCAACCCCTCGACGGCTCATCCCACATATTTAACCACCTTCTGGTTAAAATATCCATAATAGTAATCTCTAGCATGACCCTCCACTTAAGTGTGATGATGGAAATTAAACTCTCACCTGAGTGATATCAAATCAACAGATTAAAGGTGGGTGCTGATGCCTCTCTTGATTACAACATGTAACCGAACATGGTATTCTTTAAAGTTAGCCATCCACTAAGTGCCTTTCTAGTAAAGGATATTATAGGAAAAGAGAATCTTCCCTATTGAAACCTTTTGATTTCTAAGTGACTGGTTAGTGGTGTTTAACTTGCTTGAGTTCCCGCAAGTGCTTTAGATTCTCCACATCCACGTCTTCGAAGATAAGAACCATCAAGTTTGATCATAGCCACACCTCCATCCAAGGGACACTTGATCATGGACCATATGGGACCAACTAGCGGCCTACCTTCCGTTAGTGGAGTCTGGCATCGTTTCGTAGTGATCCAACACATGACAAAACTGGAACTAAAACGAAACAGCATATGTCAAAGTATACAATTATGAACGTGAGGATTGCACTGAAAGATCATTGTTTAAGACCTACCACTAACAATATAAATTCTATTTTTAAAGAGATGTAAATATATTTGCTACCGGGTTAGGTTCAGTTTCCAGGTTTTCACCGACTTGTGCACAGAAAGTGTTAAGAAGATGGAAGAACTTGATTCACCATAGGTGGTTGAATACAATGCTAAGTTCATGCTAAAACTTGATGTTATACATTTGGTTAAAGTTAGCCATCCACATTTGGAATAGTTATCCATCATCATGTAATACTAGCATGGTACCCGCGCAAAGCAACGGATTAGGAGGCGAATTATATTTAACGATTTTCTAATTTTACGTTTTTTTTGCTGAATATTGTTTAACGATTTATATATGCAAATTCAAAAAGTTAGTAATTTTAAGTATAAACATATTAAATTCATTATATAAGTTATATTTTATTATTGTAACATGCATCCAATTTAATGTTTTATTTAATGTGCAATTTGTGTGTTTTTAAAAATTTAATTTCATAAATTACTAAAAATAGCAAGTGTGTAAACTTAAAATTTTTAAAACTTCTAAAAATAAAAGTCTTAAATGCTTTATATATAGTAAAGATTACTATTATACAAGAAATATTCTTTAAAGACTCTCCTTTGCTATCTCAATGCCTATAAATTAGGTTGACATGGATGACTACTTTATTGCTCTTAGGGGGGAGGGAGTGATACCCTACTACCCGAAGTGCCACGTCACCTCTATCAAATAAAAACTCTCTAACTCAAAACTACCCAATTCTACTCTAACACTACCCGATTTGGAGGGAGTGGTACCCTAGTATCCGATTTTTTTTTAATACATAAAATCACATTCAATATTAAAATAAAAACATACCATTTCATTAAAAATAAAAACATTACATAATACTTTAAAAAACTACAACTTAAAAATTGAAACTACAACTTAAAAAAAAAACAAAACAAAACAAAACATTACATAAGTTGAAATTAAAAAAAATTGAAACTACAACTTAAAAATGGCCCATCCGGTGTTTGGCCGCAGAGTTCCGCGTTTTTAGTAAGAACGAATTCCAACATAGCGGGATCGCGAATGTGATCATGCGGCTCCAAAAAAAAACTTTATCTCCGTTGTGTATTCTTGAACTTCGCCCCCTCGAGTTGTGTAGCCAACAATTGTTTCGCCAACGCATCCTTGTCGCGTTTTTCTTCCAAATAATGTGTCTTCTTTTGTGTGTAGGAGTTGATTTCATCCGCAACACTTGAGAAGCTTCTTTTTCATCTTTCTTGATTCAAGTGGATGGGTGGGGTCTTCATTCATGTCGGGAATGGTGTTGCTTGCCGATTCATACTCCCCGACTTCCTTTTTGAAGAATTGCTTGTCGCGACGCCAATCTTGAAAACATTCTCGATCCATTTGTCATGACCTCTGACAACCTCCCACGCCAAGCTATGAGCAAATTGTCATTTTTTTGCTGTATAGTAATCCGCCTCAGCTTGCCTCACCACGTCCAAGTCGTTGCACCCACTATCATTAGCACGTTTCTACATTATATACAAAATAATAAAAAGTATAGCTTAAACAAAATAATGTAATTGTAAATAATAAAATATAGATTATGTAAAATAAAAAGTATAGCTTGTACCGCTTGGAGGTAGTAGCCTTTGAAAATACCCATGGCTGTGTTCATTGTTTTCCACTTGGTATTCAACGCATGAAAAGTTCGTGAAGTCTAACCCAAAGTTGCCTTGTAATGCTCGAGAATCCGTTTCCAAAAACCTGTCTGACTTTTGTTCATTACCGACAACACCACATTCGTAGATTTGAATCCATGCTTTCGCCAAAGCCTCCTCTTGTGCGGCGCCACCAAACTTCACGGGCCTCCTCCCGCCAGAGCTTTTCTTCCCTCTCGGATCGACTTCTTGAACGTTCTCATCTTTGTCTTCTTCATTTGGTAGTTGTTGTGTTTGGTCACGTACTCTACGTCATCGTCATTGTTTTCGGACGGGAGAACTCGCTTGTAGTAGTGATGTTGTAGTGTTGTGGATTCATTTGAGGAGGACCCATATTATATTGGTAAAATTGATGTGGAGATTGGGGTTGTGGAACGTAAAATTGATTCGGAGATGATTGAGAATAAAATTGGTTTGGAAACGGAGTTTGTTGCGGTTGCGGTTGAACGGGTTGAGACCGACCTTGACGCGAGGTGGAAGTTTTTTTACCTCTTCTTGGATCCATGGTTTTGTGTTTTTGAAAGATTAGTGTGTGTTTTTATTTTGAAAAAATGAGTTTATGATGTTTGGTTTTAAAGGGGAAATTTTTTTATTTTTTTATTTAATGCATAGCAGCCCAACGGCTAGTCCCCAACATTCGGATTTTTGAAAAAATCACACACTCACCGATCGGGCTTGAAACCCGAATTCGATACCCGATTGCGCTACTCGATTTGGGAGGGATGGTGTTACCGATCGGGTTAGGGTACCAGAATCCCTACCGATGCCCCTCCCTCCTTAGAGTGTTTGCATTACTTTGTTATAAAAGTGGACTAATAATTAGTTTTTACTTTTTAGCCACGAGAGTAAGTTGACTTTCGTGCCAATGAAATCTTTCCATTTAAACAAACAGAAGAGCATCTGAATAAGTTTTATAATAAATTGTTATTAAATTGGCCAACTAGCTAGTAATGTAATATATTCATTGATTCGTGTCATTTGCTTTTGAGTATTTATATATTTCATATAGTTCCTAACACCTCATTTGTCATTTATGAATTGATGAAGATGAATTTTCTTTTTTTATTATATACACACAGTGACAAGCTATTAAACCCATAATTTATCTGAATTGCAAGAATATCAAGTTCTTCTCATATTTATTTTAGCCTCACAATTAAAATTTTCAAACACTCATTTCACACCCTTTTTATTACGGTAACATATTTAGACTTTTGGCTTATAATTGATCGTTAAATGTATTTCTCCGAACAAGATTATGAAACGATCTTTTTTGTATTATACGAATTGATGTAACAAACAATTAGGAATCCCTATCGATTAAACGGAAAATGAAATCGAATGTTTGATGCTCGGCTCAAATGAGTCGGAATAGAATTCGGTTACAAGAATTGTAGGGAGAGACAACCTAAAATGTCTAACATTCAAAACTAATATGAAACCTAATTTTAAGGCTATTTATGCTAAGTGAAATTTGGTTGAATTCTTGAAATAGCTCGTAATAGATAAATGGCTGATTATATGCAATAAGTTTCATGCTTGCAATACTTTGTTTTATTAATCGACTTCTAGTCGAACATTATCATTTTAACTTGTTTGATATTTTGATTCAGTATCAAAATGTCATATTAAATATGGTCATACGGCCCAAAAAAATGAACTAATAAGCTCAATCAAATAAGGCCCAGAAGGCCTTTATTACATCTATGTGATTATGTTACCCTCTAATTTTTTGTTTATCAACTTTCCGAAGTTACAAAAACTCAAAAGATTTTACAGGTATTGATTTATTATTTATTTATTAGAGAGTCGTGCGACAACAAAATAATTTGGGTTGTCAACTCACCACACACTAAATAACAGCATTATACCTAAGCACCTTCCCCAACTCTTAAGTGTTATTTATACGTAGGGGTGTAAAAAAAACCGACCCAACCCGAACCCAATTAAACTTATTCAGTCGGTTAATCGGGTTAATAATTTTATTCGGGTTAACCCTATTAACCCGAATACTAAATAGGGTCGGGTATCGGGTTAAAATGGTTGGCTAGCTCGAGTTCTAGTCGACTCGATTGACCTGAATAAGGGCTTTTAACTTTTTTTTACATATTTTTATAAATTATCTATTTAATGTAGTACATGGAAATTTTATTATCATTTTACTCATATTCGGGTTGACCCAAACCCGAATGTACCCTACCTGAGTAGACCCAAACCCCAATTAACCCGAACCTAACTAACCGGAATTCAAATAGGGCCGGGTATGTTATTTTTAGCCTTGACCTGACCCGAATTGAACTGAATCCGACCAACCCGACCCGATTAACATCCCTAGTTATAGGCGTAAGTGGGTCTTATCTTTTTTCCACGAAAAATTCTCCACTTACTCACTAAAAATACTCCCCAACTCACTCAAAAAAGGAAAACACTCACCATAGGCATGGCTATTTGACGGATAACATGGCTATAGCTATCGGGGTGGTGCAGTATGGCTATACCATTGAGCGAAAAAATGACCAATAACGTGTTATTTAAACTGCACCGAGGACTCTTATAATCAAAGTTAAATTTCAAAATAGCTATGAAAAGGATGCAAAAAGGAGGATATGAAAACCGGAACATACGTAACAGGCAATTAGTAAAAATGAATAACATAATCTCACTCTCTTCATGAATGACGGTTTGGCGGGAAAGTTTGTTATGACTTACCAACCGCCAACCCGCCATTAAACCTTTAATTTTCACATGTAAACTTCCATTTCTCATCATTCTAAACCGATAAAAGCATTCTATAATAACTAATTTGCCTTTTTCACGGTTTAATTTTTCAGTTTAAGTAGTTTGGGTAGTTTTAATTCATAAAACCTTAATTCAAAGTTTTTTCTCAAAATTTTCAATTACCTTCATAATCATTGATATAAATCACAAGAATAGCAGTCATGTCACCTAATAGAAGATCATCTTAGAGAGCGATTAATATCCAATTGAAAAAATGGGATTATATACATGGATTTCATAACCGGAAGCAAGGAAAGAATTAGTCAGATGAAAGGGAAGGGAAGCAAGATAGGATTGATGGAGGGATTGAGTGTGATGGAGATAATTGAGTTTCAATGGATGAGGGTATTAGGTTTGGTCATGGTTTCATGGGAGACTTAAATGGTGAAGCATTTCTATTACTTACAACAGCAACAGCAACAACAGCAACAACAACAACAACAACAATCCCGCTGGAGCGGGGTAAGGGATTATCTAGTACTTAGTGCTCGGGTTAATTCTTCCCTTAAAACTGATGTTAATCATGTGAATAATATGGAAAATGTGATTGTTGTGACACAAGATTTTTTAATTCATAGTATTTGGAAACATGTTCCACAAAAAGATGTAGATTGGCGGGAACACCCTGACCCCGGGTGCCTTTTGGCACCAGCCATTGTCCACCCTACAAAGAATAGCTCCGTGACTCTCCGGCCTAGTGGGGCACCAAGCTGATAGCCGCGAGCCAAGACTTCGGACCCACTGAGCTCTTATTCTACAAAGTCTCTCAGTGCCCCTATAGGTTTGCAAGGAGATGGATACCTATATGAAGCAAATGCAAATGATGAGACTTGGGGTGTGTTTGGTCAAAGTAGCTATTTAGGCGGTGGGCATGAGTTGTGGCGTGGCCACGGCTCACGGCCTAACAAGAGCTTATTAGAAAAATAGCTTTCTAAAAAAATGCAAAGCTCACGCTCCTTACCAAACAGCGATAAAAATCAAAAAGCTCATTGCTCACCGCCCATCGCCCCAAAAAGCTCCAAAAAGTTGCGCGCCAAACATAGCCGGAACTTGGGTCATTGACGAAGTCTGGAAGTCTTTCAACCAAGATGGACTAATGCTTTATGGTGTTTGAAAACACATTAATAGTGTTAATAAAGTACATAAGCATGATTATTCATTTAGTATTATTTTGAATGATGATAATAAATTGATGGCAATTCCTATTAAAACTGGTAAAAATAAAGTAAGAGGTGGTTGTGTTTAATGACGATCTTATTATTGAAAAAAAGGTAGTGTGAAATGGAGAAGAATAGTATGTGGATATTTTTGTAGGTTGCAAGATGTCATTTAACGATGCTAAGTACCACTTAAGAAGAATGTGAAACAATTGGTTTAGGTGATATGCTAATGAAAATGGGATATTTGTTTTCAAATTCCATGATAGGGAGGGATAAAATGCAGATATCAATAATGGCCCTAGAATGGTGAATAATTGGCTTTTGTTTTGTTAAAAAATGAAGTGTTGATCGCAAAGTATGACGAAATGATCTAAGGGGTGAAAGGATATTCGTTTTGGTATTTTTGTATATTTTGTAAAGAATGTAAATAATCATGTTTGGGATATTTTTATTTTAAAACTACAACTAAATTAGTTTGCAAGGAAAGTAAATTGGTGCAAATAGATATGTTGGGAAGAGTATTTATCTAAGATGCACTATATAACTATACTTATTGATCAAAATACATCGCCTTAATTGATGTAATGGTGAATATTTCTATTTGTAGGTGTTAGCTACAACCTATGCAAAAACAACCTATGTGACCAACTCTCTGATGCATAATGTACACAAAATAATAACTATCAAACACTTGCAATAAATATCAATCCTAATTAGTCATCTAACAATCATCCCATCCTTACAGTGCCAATAGTTGCACATAAAATAGATAAACTAGGTTTTAAGTGGATTTTAGCTTGATGTCCAATTAGTTAATTTTGGTTAACGATCTAGCAAAAGCGTTCCTTACTAGTTTTTTGACAAGTAAATCTCATTAGCCAATCAAGAGACAATAAATAAAATGTTACACTAACAAGTTTCATGCAATGCTAAATAAAACACTATTAAATTTAGCTTAGCATAACAAACAAACAAGCAAACAGAATCAAGACAAATAATGATGAACTTGTTGAATTATGCAGGTAAAACTTATCTTGATGTTATGATTGGTTTACAATAAAGAAAAATATTAAAAATTGCATTAATATTGATTGGGTTTGGTTCCTAGAGTTGCACATGAATTATAAAACATAACAAAAATATATTTAAATAAACAGCTTGTGACGGCGCCAACATTTGGTTGTGATGGCGTCAGCTTCTGTCATCGATTTTAGGGTTTTTCCACCGACTTCCTTTGACGGCGTCAAGACTAAAGGGTGACGACGTCATGTTGGGGCTGTGACGGCATCACCAGATGCACTGTGATCTCGTCTCCTTCCACTAGTCGGTCACGAAAAATCTCAAAAACTCATTTTCTAGGCATATTTGGTGCGAAGCGTCAGAGATGCTATCACAACTAAACTTTGTCTTTTCTTCCGTTTTTCGTCCTAATGGGCCCAAAACATGCGTTTCCATCAAATATATTATCCAAGAGCTAAAAACCAAATAGGAAAGATTTTAAGCCATAATAGAGATAAAATAAGATAAAAAGCATGAAATCATAGGGTAAATGACCCTTTTGTTATCAAATTGCACCTCATCATAAATAATGTAAAATAACTTTCCATCTTAAAGAAATACTCGTATGAGCACAAGGTGTCATGGTCTTGCTCCCCATGCACCAAGCCTTTTGCCTCGCGTAAAGGGCGCGCCATGACACCGGTGACCGTGTCAGTGTCATAGCGTGCATAATGGCTAGAATCTTTTTTTCTTTTTTTATTAAAGTTTATAAGTTTATGTTGTGTTTGGATTGTGTGTTTTTCATGTTTAGTGTGTGTGTTTTTTTTATTTGTTCAGTGTGTGTGCTGGTAGGTTGAAAAAGATGATCTGTAATTAATATTTTTTTTGTTAATAGATAATTTTTAAGTTTTGTCCCAGGAAATATAACGTAATTGGTCTAGTTCCTATGTATTGGTTTTGTTTTACGTTTGATCATTAGAAATGTAATATTTGGTCCGGTGGTCGTTTTCCTTTTTTGTTTTTTGTTTTTTACATTTTCTATACTTCAAATTTTAAATATTAAAGTTTTTATTTTTTATTTTTTTTATTAATAAAATTTTAATTGGTTTAAAAGAAGAAAAATACAAATATAAAGAAATGCTAAATGTTGTATCAAAACCTCCCACTCATACATAATTTTGACACTTTCTTAAGAAGATTTATTATTTCTTAATAAAATAATAGGTTTTAAAAAGAGTTGTTTTGGTTTATGTTAAAAGAATGATGTTGTTGAATATGCGACTAAAAAGATCGTGTAAAAAAAAAAAGTCATATTGCTTGAAGCCTGAACTAACTTATTTTAGGGGTATCTACAATAGTATAGGTTTATAAAAAAATTTATAATTGCATCAAGTCATATTATATCAATAAGACCATGTGTAATAAGGAGGTCCCGCGATTACATTTATCACCGTCACTTCAGCGCCACTTCAATTTTCTCCTTTTACAACCAACTTCACCCGCAACAACAACAACACAACAAACCCAATCCCACCGAGGCAGGGTATGGGGGAGGTATAATGTAGACAGATC
>OU343223.1:313842450-313957701 GCA_910596185.1 Chrysanthemum makinoi | reverse complement strand
TAGAAAAAGTGATGTAAACAATCTTTGAATCGTTAAGTACTTTAAATGTTATGTTTTGAAGCTTCATGTGTTGGTTGTCATAAAAGTATAGTTCTATGAGGTTGTCATGATAAATAGTATTGCTAAGGCTATAGCAGATAAATGGGAATAATAAGCGGAATACCTCTAGGCGTATGCTTCTAAGTGCATTCAACTGGAAGTAAACACCATCTAGTGTTCCAACCACGATTATTGATGCACCCATAGAACCCCTTTCACCTCCTAGGAAAATCTTAACACCTAGTACTTTCACTAAGACTAAAGCTAAGACTAGTTGGAGATAAGCGAGAAATGGTTACATAATACACTAGGATTTCAATGGATACCTAAGATCATAAACGTGTGTGTTTAAACTATAAGCTACCCAGGAACCCTCTAACTCTTCGGGTTCCCACTCTACTTCTATATTCCATTTGGTGCCGTAGATACGTATTATGTCGAGGTGATCACGGATATCTATGGATTGTTGATATAGCGAATGTTCCCCGACACACTTGTGAGGCAATCTCAAAATGTTATCAAACTTTATTGGAAAGTTCATAGAAGCATGCGAAGATTAGGGAATGATCGCCAGCGACTATCATGGGCTATGCAGATTACATCAATGGAAACATCGAAATTAGCAGGGTTTACTATGTGGAAGGTCTCGGTCACAATCTCTTCTCGATTGGGTCAATGCGTGATGGAGACTTGGAAGTTGCTTTTAGGGATAAAACTTGTTTCATTAGGTGATCTACAAGGAAACGATCTTATGTCTGGTAACCGCAATTCAAGTCTTTATACAATCTCAATGCAAGACATGATTGCTTCATCTCCCATCTGTCTACTTTCAAAGGCAACATCTACAAAATCTTGGCTATGGCACCGTCGTCTATCACATCTAAACTTTCAAACCATAACCAATGTAACATATTGGATTTCATAAACACATACACAATCACAATAAGGGCGTAAAGTTTAAAGGTTTTAGAGAGAGAAAGTAGAATGGGAGCCTTTCTAGAGAGAGAAAGTAAACAAAAGAGAAAAGGTTAGATTAGAATGAAAGGTCCAAACCTCTACCTTGGGAGGTAGAGGGTATTTATAGTTTTATATCACGCCCTCTGAGAACGTGGATCAGGCATACATGGTAAAGACCGTCCGTCCTCCACGGTGTTGCACTAAGCTAAACTAATAACTAAATAACTAACTAATAAACTACTAAATAACGTAAATAACTACTAGTCTATGAGCTAACATATGCTAGACTATAATTGGGGTGACCGACACTTTAACATGGAATTTCCAATTCCTAACAATCTCCCCCTAAGGGAGGTCACCCCATGAAATACATTGTGAATCCAAGCATTCTTTCTATATAAGGTTGCTCGATTCGTAGACTTCATTCTTTAAGTTCCGCAATCTTTGTGCATCATGAAGTGATTCTTTAAAGTCCGCATAGTTTTGTACTTTGGTGGGGTCTTTATGATCCACATCTTTGATGATCTTCGAGCTTTCTTTGAGATCATCGACCCACGTAAATCCCTGGATCACCCTTTATTGTGTTGCCATCATGTGTTGTTGTGACTTTCGGACCGACATGCTCACATTTTGGATCATGATATCTTCTCATCAGAGTTGTGGAAGCTTTTGTTGATTCATAATATTTCAGCGTAAGCAGCATATGTTTGAAAATATCGAGAGCATTTGAAGATATGCACTTATCATGATTTCTTTAGACGTGAATGTGATTGTGTGAGCATGCGGCTATGGATTGACACCTCAATTACGATGTTGCAATCGTCGAGTGTCCACCTGTAAAACTTAGCAATAGAGCACCGCGAAGTATCTTTGATCACTTTTGTTGAATTGAGGTTTCTTGCCGGTTCCCGTTGATCGGTACAAATGCGCCTGTGGTGATTAAGGTATTGTTCAAGTCTCCTGACAGGGGTTTGCAATTTTGCTCTAGCTGTTCTCAAACCGGAGCGTCTCAAAGAAGACAACACGGAATTTGGTGAACGTGATTTGAATTCATGATTGATGAAAATGATTTGAAAAACAATAGCGTATTGCATAGAAGAAGAGTTTTGCAATACGAACGAAGGTTTTATGAAAAGATCAATTTTCAATCAAAAATACTTTTTGTATTTGAAAAGAGTACACATTCGATGTGCTAGAGAAAGGAAGAGATTCGCATCGACGGTTTTCCAAAAGTATTTTTCAATCAGAGATACTTTTTGTGTTTGAGAACATAAGTACACATTCGACGTGCTAGAGAAAGGAAGGTTTGCACATCGAACGGTTTTCCAAAGTATTCGTCAATTCCAATCTGGACCAAGGTTGATTCAAAGTAGAAAGCCCCATCGTTTGTCCGGTTGTCACAAGCTTGATCTTACGAGAAGATCTCACATGTTACCCACCAAGAGCTTGTTTGATGTTGGCTCTAGAAGGATTTCCATCGTCATCGTGAATATTTTCATATCACTTTCGGATGTTACGGCAATACCACAAGGATAGCATTAGGACTCTTAATATATTCTTACTTTCCACATCGTGTGAAGCAGCAAGTCTTCATTAATTTTGTGTCCTAATGAGATATTGTGGATGATCTCTTGGCTCTAGACTCAATAGTGCGTATTTGGTTCCTATGTAGGAGGACTAGGAGAGGGTCTCCTTCTTCAATATCAACAATCTCTAAGAGAAAGGCGATAGATTATGTAGGTTCCCTGTGAGAATGAAACAAGCCCTTTTAAGAGGAACTTGAGTAGCTGGGGGTTAGTAGTGATCGCGTCACATTGTCCATGGCGTCTTGTCTTCACCGGCGTTACCTTAGTAACCACGGTAGCATATGTATTGAACGGTTCTTGCCCTAAGGTTGAATTATTGGAGGGCTATTTCTTTTCACCCCTTTTCACATTCATTTCTTGTTCATTCTTCAACCCTTGGTTGCTTACCAAGACTTCATTACTAGAACCTTGTTGGGTTTATTCCATTACTAGCTCGTCTAGTCCGCACTCTTCCCATATCTCACTTTTCTCCTTTTTTCATCATACCTAAGGACTTCTATACAATCTAGTGGATTATCCTAGGTAGATCCCTCCGGCTCTGGCGGGATCGTGGGAACGAATACCTAACCTAACCATCCTTATAACACCAAGCATAAAGTAAAATGAATCGGTCTTTTGTACAGTTCATTCTTCCTGAAACCAATTGAAAAATCATTTGGAAAATCAATCAAGGTACTTGTGATATAAAATCAAAGCATTTTGTACCTTAATTGTTTTGATCTTTTAGAAATGCTCCCCTCAACATGTGCATATGATTTTATAAATTGTTTAGCACATGGAGGCAAGAGTTCTTTGAAATATATTCTTGATCACAATTTCCGTAGAAAAAGCCATTTGAATTTCTTTGGTAAAATCTCCCTCTCAATATGTGCATAGGATATTTGAAATCATTTTATCACATAGGGAAAGAGAGTTCTTTTAAAGTACATCCGATCACAATATGCCATATAGAAAACCTTTAAAACTCAATCAAGGTACTTATGATAAAACATTGAAACCTTTGTACCTTGATAGTTTATTTTCTTTTGAAATGCTCCCCATCAATATGTGCTTCAATTAATGAAAGCGTTTAGCACATATGGGAGGCGAAGCACACTTTGAGTCAAAACGATCACTTGCAATCATATTTCATATTTAAATCACATTTTCTCTCCCGATCAAAAATATCAAATCCTTTGAGATTTTGGATCCCAAGTGATTTAAATAGGTTTAGAAACCATGGGAGAAAATATGCACAGTTTTTAAATTCTCTTCGGTTTTAGGTTAAATGCTCTTCCACAATCATGTGCATTATGTATATCAAAATCATTTGGCACATGAAGAGGAGTCTTTGAAACAATCACCCTTTAAAACCTGATTTGAGATGTAAATCACGATCTCTCCCCCGATCAAAAATTTCAAACCAATTGAGATTTTGGATCCCGATTGATTTAAATCATTTAGAAAATTTTTGGGAAAGACGTGGCAAAATTTAATTAAGAAAAATGACGGATAAGGACCAATTATAGACATTAAAGATTGTTAGTGTCAGGTATGATAGTTTTTAAGAGATCTTTAAGTAAAACAAAACAATTTCACAATCAAACAAGAACAGAAAAATTTCATTTTGTAAGATCTTTGAGTTTTAAAGAAAATCATAGCATGACATAACATTAAATCTTTAGAACACCACTTTGTTTTTGTACAAACCGGACTTTTATGAAGAAATATCGTTTGAAAATATATTATTATAAATCACTCTCCCCCTCAATCGATGACCGTAGTCGATGATTGAGTGACTTAAGTTTTGATAAAATAAAGTCCGGTGATTTTCAAAATTTAGTCCAGTTTATTTTCAAAACAATATTTTCCCATTTTCAAAAACCATTTTATCAAATAATTTTGAAAAATGGTATTATTCACTAGTTGTCTGCACAAGATACGTTAGGTGGTTGAGTGCTTTTGTTGTATTGGCGAGGGTTGGAAGAAAACCATCATGCGATGCAATGAGACTTCTTCACGTTGCATTTTAATGCCAAGCTGCGGTCAAATTAAGCTCCGTTTCTTCATTTCAGCGTGAAGAAAACCATCTGCGATGCGATTGAGACCTCTTACACGTTGCATTTTCCATGTCAACTCTCCATAGAAGTCCAATTAAGCTCCGTTTCTTCATTTGTCAACCCAAGATATAGTTACCCTTTCCTTTCGGCATTCAATCATCTTTATTTGTGGGATCCGGATCGGGAACATTCTTATATACCAATATACGCATACGTTAGTGAACATACATCTGAGATATATGGTGGTCTACATCACCCAAACAACAATCGACTAATAAAGTCAATCCAACATAACAATCAGTTCATATAAGGCATGGGAATAATGTGTTCATCAAACTCTAATCATCCAAACCTAACATCATATCCTAGGCACCTAGTCCTTCAACGTAGGTTAACATCATTTTTAATTAAGCATATAGGATAATTAAGAAAGCTCGTTAGATGATGTAAATTTGACAAAATTCTCCCCCTCAATCAATGACTCATTTTATGAAAAGTTTAATGAAGTCATTGATTGAGTTTTCAATTTTATGAAAACTCGATTCGATCGATTTTCAAGCAACTCAATTTCCACCATTTTGTTTAAAACAAATATTCTTCGAAGAATTTTAGAAGGAAAAATATTTGAGTAGGAACAGCAGATCCTTGACATACTTTCCTCATTTTGTTTTAGGATAAGTGCCGCGAAATATTTGTCAAATTGTTTTAGTAGCTTTCCTTCATGAAGCGGGTTGCTATAGAAATAATAGCAAACCATAGTTTAGCCTTGAGATTCTAGTCATAAATAACTGCAAGCTATTATTTGAAGCCCGAGTTACAGTCTGAAATAACTGTAAGCCATATTTTTAGACATGTTTTGAAAAAGAATATTTACCTCTCCTTTCGAACTTCATCACATGGTCCGTGCCATTATTGAATGACATTTCTAAGACCGTAGATGTTATCGATACCAGAAGACATGTCATGAGAAAACATATTTTTGGTATTTTTCAATTTTTTTTATTTTTATGGGCTTTTGTTGATTTTATAATTTTCTATTATGTTTTATAAAATTATTTACAAAGATAGAGAAATAGTTTAAGAAGATGATGATACGAGTACCGAGATAAGGACATCGTTCAGCACTTTATAGAAGATAGAAGTCATCATCTCTTAAACTTTCACCACCAAAGCATTCGAGGCTCTTGAATCGTCACAAGAACTTGAGCCTTCTGAAAGTGAGACTTTGGTAGCTTCCCTCCAAACCGACAATCTAAGAATAAAGACCATTTCCCCAAGAAGTAGAAGTGAAGAAAAACGGTCTCATTTAATGACTTGCAGAGGAACATGAGAACACGAGTAACAAGTTGAGAGATTGATCGTTTTACGTGGTTATCAAATCGAAATAACCGATTAAGACCGATCACATGAACCTTTTGGCGTCGATGTACACATTATTCTTCGAGATTGACCAGTTGTCTATTCAGGGTAACAATACATCAACATCTTCATTTTACCAAGTGCATTCCATTATCTTCCATATAACCAATCAGCCCATAATGTACACAAGTACCCAACCGAGTAGGACAACGACATCACGATGGCGGTTGAATCAGCGATCTTCTCTGCGGGATGTCAACTCGGGAATATCGATTAAGCTCGATCATGTGAACATGTTGTGTGTCCCGATGTACATATCTCTGATGATTGTGAGCTCAACGGAATCATCATTACATTGTGTACATGAAGCACTAACCGGAAGCATTTTACCATAAGTCATATCGAAGATGTCGATAAGCAATATCATCTCACATACCAAATATTCTTCTCAAATTTCTTCCAACTGAACGCTGAAGTAACACATACCAAAAGTCTCCAGAGACCACTTCCCCCAAATAGTTGGAATAATACATCCTTCTTGGGAATTATGCGAAGTAGGATTTCTACCGTCAATGCTTCAAGGATGATTACTGTAGATGCGAGGAGGAATCTGCGAAAGAGATTCTGTGAAGTATAAAGGGAGTCGTTCTAGTGTTTCTGTTGAAGGGTGGAAGCGACTAGGATCGCATGCGCTTTTGTAATTGCATGCTAACCCATCATTATTCTTGAACGCCCGAGGTTAGCATGGGTATTATTATGCTTGCTCAATATTGTTTAATGTTTACTCATAACATGTATGGGTTGAAACAAATGTTTAAATGCATGCTTGCATGCTTAGTCGTTTCAAGTGAAATAGTTTAGGGTTCCTTGTTTATAAAAGGAACTTGATAGTATGTAATAGGAGAAGTAAGTTTTTGAAACATAGAGTTTCAGTTAATAAAAGATCCATAGAGGATCTAAGTGTTCTTAGTTATTATAGCTTGTATTTACATTCCGCTAAAAGAATACGAGTTGTAGAGAGTTTCTATTAGTTTGCTTATGATTACATAGGCAACACTAACGATCTGAGTGCTAAAAGATCTGTCCAAGTTTTGTGTTTCTACAAGTGTATGGGTTGAAACATTAAACAATATTGGCATTACAATAATACCCATGCTAACCTTGGGCAGTACAAGAATAATGATGGGTTAGCATGCAATTAATAAGCGCGTGGATCCTAGTCAGCTTCCACCCCCAGCAGAAACCGGACGCGCTTTTATATACCGGTGAGAATCTCTTCTTCCCCGTGGATTGCTTCTCTCCAGCAGAATCCTTTGGCTAAGTGGCGGTAGAAATCTACTTCGCATAATTCCCAACAATCCTTCCCCAAATAGTTGGAATAATATATCCTTCCCCCAAATAGTTGGAATAATACACCAAAGGCTCTGAGTTAAACAGCGAGTTTCTCTACGGTTATGACCATTGTCTTTCTGGGATAACTTCAATCAGGTAGAAGTGTTAAGTTCATCATGTGTACTCGTTGTGCTTATAGATATATGTCTCCTTCCCCCTTTGGGTTTTGATACCTCATAATCATCAAAACATAATATACCCATAAACTCGAAATCTTGTGAGAAGAACTCAAATAGCCCAAATGAATCCTGTAAGAATCAACTGCAACTGAAAACACTCCTGACTATCTTTATCAACCCATATGTAGACAATTTTAAGTGACCACTGTTGAAGAAAACCCGATATACCAAACTTGAAGAGTGAATTCCCCATGTGTATCTTAATCTTGCACTAATATTGGAAGAGCGGTGTTAGAATTTATGCACCAAGCAAATCTCTAAGTACTCATACTCACCAAAGTATGAGACATTAACACCTCTTGCGTTATCACAACGACATTTCGTGTGTCAACGAGTAAAACCACGTAACTCCATAAAGTGATAGTTAACCAGTCTTCAACCATCCATCCCGACGAGTACGGTAACTAGATAAACCAAGTCTTCAACTTAAAATTCTTAGACCCGAGCAAGTTATCAAATAAGAACACGCCTTTGTGAAATTTAACTTCAATCTCAAATAAGTGAGAAATGATTAACTCTGAAGTAATCAACTTGTGTCAAATGCCCAACATGTGAATAAACATACAATCGGATGTACAATGACACTTGAATGAATCTGGAACAAATGATTCCTCAACATCAATGCATTCTTCTAAAGATGTACATGTAGATCTTGATCGGAAGATTCACCAATAATGTCTTAGAGCGGATGAGGTAGTCATTTTCCATGAAGTTCATGTGGTTGATTTATAGCGTGCACATTGAGAGGAACAATAATCCATGAAGATTTGGCAAGGGAATACCAAAGAGTGGATCATTATTCATGAACAATAATCCGTGAAGATTTGGTAAGGAATACCAAAGATCGGATCATTATTCATGAGAGTGCAACTGCGCAATATTATGATAGTCATTATCAACGCCTTGAGGAATAGCGGAGATTAGGCTTCTTGAGTAGTCTGAGATGTACTTCTTAGATGATCAACATTCGCTAGCGGTTGGAAATACTCATCAAACATATCTTGAAACAATGAATCCCAAACAATAAATCCCATTTATCCTTAAGTAAGTGAAACATTAAGTTGGAGGAGAGTCGAATGACCATTATTCAAACATCCATCAACATGTAGTATATTCACTCTTCTCCCCCTCAAAAATTGCATCCGAAGTTGCCATTTTTGATTTAACCAGTGAATAAGAATATACACCAATAAACATAGATCCACTTGAGGATTGAGTGAGCATGGATGTTGGGAATTATGCGAAGTAGGATTTCTACCGTCAATTCTGCCGAAGGATTCTGCTGAAGTAGAAGCAGAATCTGCTGAAGAAGAGATTCTACTGAAGTATAAAAGCCGTGCCGTGTTTCTGCTGAAGGGTGGAAGCCGACTAGGATCTGCATGCGCTTTATTAATTGCATGCTAACCCATCATTATTCTTGAACTGCCCGAGGTTAGCATGGGTATTATTGTACTGCTCAATATTGTTTAATGTTTACTCATAACATGTATGGGTTGAAACAAATGTTTAAATGCATGCTTGCATGCTTAGTCGTTTCAAGTGAAATAGTTTAGGGTTCCTTGTTTATAAAAGGAACTTGATAGTATGTCATAGGAGAAGTAAGTTTTCAGAAACATAGAGTTCAGTTATGAAAGATCCATAGAGGATCTAAGTGTTCTTAGTTATTATAGCTTGTATTTACATTCCGCTAAAGAATACGAGTTGTAGAGAGTTTCTATTAGTTTGCTTATGATTACATAGGCAACACTAACGATCTACGAGTGCTAAAGATCTGTCAAGGTCTTTGTGTTTTCTACAAGTGGTATCAAAGCCTCGGGAAAGTCTCTACGATACTAAGAACCATATTTAACCTCACCCCCATACAACCAAAAATACATTCACCATGCCTGGAACTGATAATGAATCCGAAGTCACCAACAACAACAACAACAACAACACCTCTATGCAACAACTTAGTCTTTCCAACAGTAATGTTCAGTTTCCTTATCTAAGAAGGGAAGAGTATGATCTGTGGATAATGAAGATGCAGAACTGGATCTCCAATATTGATTGGAATCTTTGGGAGATTGTGAAAAATGGAAACAGTTTGAAGAAGACTATCCCAGATCTTGATGGAAAATTTACCATTGCTCCTCCCAAATCTGCTGAAGAGATTCTAGCTGTGCAAAGAGAGCACAAAGTAAGAACCATCCTTCTTCAAGCTATTCCCGAAGATCACTTGGGTGATTTTCACCACATGGTTGATGCAAAGGACATATGGATGGCGCTCAAAGCAAGGTTCGGTGGCAATGAAGAATCCAGGAGAATGAGGAAGTCCATGCTGAGACAACACTTTCAAGAGTTCAATATCTCAGAAGAAGAAGGTATACATAAGGGATACGACAGGTTTCATAAGATTTTGAGTCAGCTAAACCAGCTAAATGCAAAACCTGACAATGATGATTGCAATTCAAAGTTCCTACGATCTTTGCCTCCATCATGGTTACATGTAAGTATAGCCCTAAAGGCTAAAGGTGGGTTGGACATACTCACTTTTGATGAGCTGTACTACAAACTCAAATCTCTTGAACCTGATGTCAGAACTCCCTACCGTGCATCCTCTTCTGGTCATACAGCCTTTGTTGGGACATCTCACTCCAATATGAAGATACATGCTCCTAGTCCAACTTACTTACCATCATCATCTTACACTCCCACTCCACCATATAACAATCGTCCCACTCCATCATACCCTCAAGCTAAAACTGGTAGTATATTGGAGGATGTTCTTCATTCATTTGTTGCTGATAATGATACTCAGCAGCATCTTGTCTATAAAGATTTTGAGCAGGTGGACCCACTTGATATGGAGGAGATGAAACTGAAATGGCCGGTGGCCATGCTTTGCAGTAGATATCAAAGGTTTGAGGAGAAGTCAGGAAGAAAGTTTGGCTTCAAGGGAAAGGATCCAGCTCATTTTGACAGGAGAAAGGTCAAGTGTTTCTCTTGTCACCAGATGGGTCATTTCTCAAGGGAATGCAAAGATAGGAAGAGTGGAGAGGGAGCTAACTACAATTCCTATCAGCAGAATCAGAAGGAAGCTAGAACTTCAGCAGCTCTTGTCACCTTGGAAGAACAGGTCAACTGGGCTGCACATGAACCTGTGAATGAGGAAGCTGCTGATACAGAGAAGCTTGGATTGCTGGCAAGATGTACTTCAAAAGATAGGCATGATCAATTTGCCTTGATGGGACTTTCTCAGGTACACAACTGTATATTTGGTTGTAGTGAAAGATACAATGAACTTAAAGAAGCTTATGATACAATGAAACCTAAATACAATGAATGCTATGTTGATAATGAAGCTTATAAACTTTCGTTAAAAACATTAGAAAGACAAAAGGTTTGGTTTCAAAAGAATCAGATAGCTTATGAAAAAAAGATAAAGGGGTTACAATTTGATCTAGATATTGCAAACATTAACTTAAAACGCACTGAAAAGGAAAAAGCTGATGCTATTGCTGAGAACCTAGAGCTTAAAGAGAAACTAGCTGAGGAAGTAGCTAGACATAAACAATGGTTAATATCAGGTGACAATCTAGCTAGAGAAATCTATAGTAGTCAACCAGTGACCTCTGGAATAGGTTTAGGTTTTCAAAAGTATGTAGGATTGGAAGCTAGGAATGATGGGTGTAAATCTACACCAGCAGGATTAGCAAATTTTGTTAAAGTAAGTGATTTGCATGCTGTCCCTGGACCTATTAGAGGTGAATTCATGCCCACTGACTTGTCCATTACTGTTGACTTTGATGGATCACATCATATGTATGGCAAAAAGTCAAAAGACTTACCAGACCCCGATGCTTCATCTAATGAATTTGTCTCTTGCTCTGACAGTGACAATTCATCGGATCAAGGGTCTACTTCTTGTGCCAGCTGTGTTTCAAGTGATAAGTCAGACCTTCCTAAGCCCTCACCTGAGCCTACACCCAAGCCTCACACCCAGTCTATCTACAAGCCTTCTAGGGTAACTGCTGAGGAATCAACTTCCAAGACAGTTTCCTCTGAAGACTTGTCCTTTAAATCTTTGCATAATAAGTCTGTTAAAAACAATTCCTTTAATGTTTCTGGTTTAAGTACTTCTACATGTAATATAACATCTTCTTCGTTGAATAAATCTTCCAAAAGGAAGACATGTTTTGTATGTGGAAGTAAATTTCATTTAATCAAGGATTGTGATTTCTATGAGCAAAGATTGGGTGTATGTGCTACTCAGCAGAAGCCTAGACCAGTATGGACCAATGTTAATAATATTCCACCATATGTCCCACAAGCTACTAATACTAATTCTCCTTGGAGGAGTCAGTTGATAGACCTTATATGCAACCTACAAGCCCATACTTTAAACATGGTTATTGGCCTGCATATGTTGACTCTATGAATAATGGGAAAGGATTTTGGGGTACAGCTGTCAAGACCTCAGCAGGTTGTTCTTGGAATAATAAGGGACCTAAATTTCAATGGAAACCCAAGAACAATGGTGGATCTTTCTCTTCTGATAGACCTAAATCTTATGATCCACAAGGCAGGTTCAAGTCATCAATGACTTGAGCCTCCTTTGTATACTAACATTCTTTTGTATATATTGTTTGTTACTATAGGATCATCCTCTTAAGCATAAAGATATTGGTATTGTTGATAGTGGTAGTTCAAGAAGCATGTTTGGAAATAGAGATATGATGCACAATTTTGTTCCTATAGAAGGAGGAGGCAATGTGACTTTTGGTGGAAGTGATGGTAGAATCACTGGGAAAGGCACCATCAAGAAACCTTCACTGAATTTTGAGAATGTGTACTATGTTAGGGAACTTCAGCACTTCAACTTGTTCTCTGTCTCACAAATTTGTGACACCAAGAACAAGGTACTCTTCTCTGAAGATGAATGTCTTGTGCTTTCAAAAGAGTTCAAGCTTCCAGAAGATACTTCAATTCTGCTGAGAGTTCCTCGAACTCACAATCTATACACATTCAACCTCAATGAAGTTCATCCTGAAGGTGACCTCACTTGTTTGGTGGCTAAAGCATCCCTGGATGAGTCAAACAAATGGCATAGGAGAATGGCTCATGTGAATTTCAAAACCATAAACAAACTCTCTAAAATGGGTCTTGTTGAAGGTCTTCCCTCCAAAGTTTTCTCAAATGATCATAATTGTGTTGCATGCAACAAAGGGAAGCAACACAGAGCTTCCTACAAAGCTGTCACTACTGTGAGCATTATCTCTGAGCCTCTTCAACTGTTACATATGGACCTTTTTGGTCCAACTCAAGTCAGAAGCATCGATCACAAATATTTTTGTCTGGTGATCACTGATGGCTATAGCAGATTTTGTTGGGTGTTCTTTCTAAAGACTAAAGATGAAACATCTCCAGTGCTGAAAGACTTCATCACCCTCATTGAAAATCAGTTGAACAAGAAGGTTAAGGGAATTCGGTGTGATAATGGAACAGAGTTCAAGAATGTTATTCTTATAGAACTCTGTAGGTCTAAAGGGATAAAGAGGGATTATAGCAATCCAAGAACCCCACAACAAAATGGGGTAGCTGAAAGAAAGAGTAGGACCTTGATAGAGGCTGCAAGATCTATGCTTGCAGACTCTAAATTGCCAACTATGTTATGGACTGAAGCTGTTGGCACAGCTTGCTATGTACAAAACAGAGTCTCCATTACTAGACATCACCTCAAAACACCATATGAACTTCTCTTTGGGAAGGTTCCAGCCATTCATTACCTCAAACCTTTTGGTTGTCAAGTGACCATTCTAAACACCAGTGATCCGTTGGGGAAGTTTGATGAGAATGCTGATGAGGGTTATATTGTGGGTTATTCAGCTCATAGCAAGGCTTACAGAGTGTACAATTTATCTGCCAAGAAGATAGAGGAGACTTTGAACCTGAGATACATGGAAGATAAGCCCAATGTTCAAGGACAGGGTCATGTGTGGTCTTTTGACCTTGACTTCTTAACTGATTATTTGGGTTATACTAGACATATGGCTAACCAAAGTGCAGGTTCTCAAGAGTCTCCCTCTAACAATGTAGGTACCTTGGATGTTGACTCTGAAAGTGAATTTGAAGATGATGAACAACCTATACTTGTGCCTTCTTTCTCCCCTAATAATATTGCAGGTAACACCTCGAGAGATACTTCTGATGAGTGTGAAGATGAATCACATTATGCTGAGGACCTTGCTAGGCTTCAGACTCAAGAGTTTGCAGCCAAGCTTGAAGCTGAGAAGGTGACTGGGGAGCTTGCAAATGAGGCTGTCAGTGGAAACCTGGTTTCTGCTGACACTGATACAGTCTCTCCCATCATCATCAAATCTGCTGAAGGCTCGGCTGTTTCTACTCCTATACCTTCTAAAGTGTCCACAGACTTTGGTGCACCCTATACTCGCTTTCCAAGACCTTCATATCTTGGAAATCATCAACCCAAATCTGGCATTTTCACTTCACCTTCCTATGACACAACTTTTGTACCAACTGTGTCTAATCTTGAACCTTCCATTGAAGTCAACCCCACTGCTACTAAAAGAATCAACATCACTCACCCTCAATCCAATATTATTGGTGACATTCTAGCACCTGTTAGAACTCGAAGTGCTATCTCTAGTCCTAAATTTGGACAGGTTGCTTTTCTCTCTTATGTCTCAAATCAGCAAAGAGACAATCACACAGACTTCAAACATTGTCTGTTTGCTTGTTTTCTTTCTCAAGTAGAACCAACCAGTGTCACTCAAGCTCTTAATGACTCAAGTTGGATTGAAGCAATGCAAGAAGAAATGCAACAGTTTCAAAACCAACAAGTTTGGATCTTGGTACCACTACCTGATGGCAAATATGCTATTGGAACTAAATGGATTCTGAAGAACAAAAGAGATGCAAGGGGTGTGGTTGTTAAAAACAAAGCAAGATTAGTAGCTCAAGGTTACAGGCAAGAGGAAGGGATTGATTATGATGAAGTGTTTGCACCCGTTGCTAGAGTTGAGGCTATTCGAATTTTCTTGGCCTATGCATTTTACATGGGCTTCATGGTGTATCAGATGGATGTTAAAGGTGCTTTTCTGTATGGTGAGATAGAAGAGGAGGTTTATGTCACTCAACCCAAAGGATTTGAAGACCCAGATCATCCTAATCATGTTTACAAGGTGGTTAAAGCTCTCTATGGACTTCATCAGGCACCAAGAGCATGGTATGCTAGGCTTTCATCATTTCTGCTGAAACATGGCTATAGAAGAGGTGCCATTGATAAGACTCTTTTTCTGAAGAAGAACTCGACAGACATCATACTTGTGCAAGTATATGTGGATATCATTTTTGGATCCACTAAAGAAGCTTGGTGCAGGGAATTTGAGGAGCTGATGAAGGGAGAATTTCAGATGAGTGCTGTGGGGAAGCTTACTTTCTTTTTAGGTCTCCAAGTTCAGCAGAAACAAGATGGGATATTTATCAGTCAAGATAAATATGTGAGGGACATTTTGAAGAAATTTGGTATGGAAGGTGTCAGGACTGCCACAACACCTTATAAAGCTCCAAAAACAAAAACCAACAACGAACCAGATTTACCTGTGAATGTTCATTTATACAGGTCTATGATTGGTTCATTGATGTATCTAACAGCTTCAAGGCCTGATATTACGTTTGCTGTGAGTGTTTGCTCTCGACATCAAGTTACTCCACTTACTTCCCATCTCAATGCAGTCAAGAAAATCTTTAAGTACCTCAAAGGTCAACCTCATTTAGGCCTGTGGTACCCAAAAGAGTCTCCTTTTAAATTGGAAGCATATAGTGATAGTGATTATGCTGGTGCAAATCTGGATAGGAGATCCACAACTGGAGGCTGCCAATTCCTTGGAAAGAGATTGATTTCTTGGCAGTGCAAGAAACAAACCATTGTGGCTACCTCAACCACTGAAGCAGAGTATGTTGCTGCTGCAAATTGCTGTGGACAGGTCCTTTGGATTCAAAATCAATTGTTGGATTATGGGTATAACTTCATGAACACAACGCTTTTTATTGATAATCAAAGTACCATATGCATTGTCAAAAATCTAGTTTTTCACAGTAGAACCAAACATATTGAAATCAGGCACCACTTTATATGAGATGCATATGAAAAACATTTGATAAAAGTGGCTAAAATTCATACAGATGACAATGTGGCAGATCTATTAACAAAAGCTTTTGATGGACCAAGGTTTCAACACCTTGTGGTCAATATTGGAATGCTTAATCCTTAACTGCAAAGTTTAAGGGGAGGCATATGCCTCAGGGGAGGATTTTGTAGTATGTATGTCCAGTCTTTTGTGATGTTTATTTTCTTTGTTTTGTTTGATAGTCATTTCTTAGTTAAAAAAAAAGACTCACTTTCTCTTGCAGGTTTGTTGTATATAGTTGATGGTTTTTAACTCACCAGATATACCTTGTGTATATCAAAGAGTTGGCTAGTCCAAAGGGTACAGCTTTGGTAAAGACACATCAAATCTGTTGATAGCTGTAATGATTTGCTCAAAATCATAGGGTCTGCAACCACCCATGCTTAATTGCTGAGAGTTGTATGGTCATCAATTCACCATGGTATATTCCTTTTTGGAATCCAAGAATTGGCTAGCCCACAAGTATATGGCTTGTGGTAAAGGTAACTGAATCCATATTTGGTTATCAATTCACCAATTCTAAGAATTGAGTAGTCCTGAGCAAACGGCTACAGGTAAAGACACATCAAATCCGTTTATATAGTTGCTGATTTGCTAATAAATCAGATGGTTATCAATGTACCATAGTTTTCGAACTTAAACATTTGGCTACTCCAGTAGTGATAGCTATTGGTAAAGAGACATCAAATCCATTATTTTCAATGATTCACCTCTCACAGGAGTTAACACACCTGGATGTGATGAGAATAGTTTGAAACTGATATGTATTGATGTACATTATGTCATTTGTTGCTGCAAAGACCTGGCGTTTCAAAGTTTGGTCATCATAGAGATGAAATTGTTTCTGGTTCTTTGCCACTGATGTTTGAGAACAATCCTCTAGTACTGCAGTCTCTAAGATCTATCAAGGTTAGGAAACTGGAACTTAACCAAGTCAAATTCCAGTTTAGGGGAGGATTGTTGGGAATTATGCGAAGTAGGATTTCTACCGTCAATTCTGCCGAAGGATTCTGCTGAAGTAGAAGCAGAATCTTCTGAAGAAGAGATTATGCTGAAGTATAAAAGTCATGCCGTGTTTCTGCTGAAGGGTGGAAGCTAACTAGGATCTGCATGCGCTTTATTAATTGCATGCTAACCCATCATTATTCTTGAACTGCCCTAGGTTAGCATGGGTATTATTGTACTGCTCAATATTGTTTAATGTTTACTCATAACATGTATGGGTTGAAACAAATGTTTAAATGCATGCTTGCATGCTTAGTCGTTTCAAGTGAAATAGTTTAGGGTTCCTTGTTTATAAAAGGAACTTGATAGCATGTAATAGGAGAAGTAAGTTTTCAGAAACATAGAGTTTCAGTTAATAAAAGATCCATAGAGGATCTAAGTGTTCTTAGTTATTATAGCTTGTATTTACATTCCGCTAAAGAATACGAGTTGTAGAGAGTTTCTATTAGTTTGCTTATGATTACATAGGCAACACTAACGATCTACGAGTGCTAAAGATCTGTCAAGGTCTTTGTGTTTTCTACAATGGAGAAACATGAAGCTTGTTGATGAAGAATGTCGATGAGAATGGTCATAAAAATGAAGATTTCTCTTCTTCTGAAGATAAAGCGCACTGAGGCATACACTTTTCTTTTCTTTGAGGAACGGGGCCTGAAGTTTTATCTATAGACGCCATAATGATGAAGTATGAGACCTGAACTGATGTGAACAGACGTCATCGCTGAATTAATATCAATATTGAGTTACTTGAACCCGTGAGTCATGAGATATCAATCCATTTGTAATCCATACTTTAAGCCAGTCCATGTAGTGAAGGATCGAAGTATCTGCAACTGAGTAAGGACTACCTGCACTAATATTACAAACTTGATTGCATATATTTTGGTTAGTGCCATTAGTATCCAAACCCTTTGGGGTATCACAGTCAACCTTGATTTTGTCTTCGGTAAACAGCTTTCCGGTAGGCATCCACCTAAGTCCAACATCCTTAAACATTTTACCAGACGGAATCCACTTATGGCAAGGTCTAGGATTAGTGACATTCTTATGCACAGTGGAAGACTTATTGTTATTCCTAGACTCCAAATATTTAGCAGTTGGGATCCATCTAGGTGAAGTTGTGGGTTTGTTTTGCTTCATAACATGTTGAACCTTAGCCATGAAGGTAGTCTTAGGGGATTGTACCTTAGCATGTGAGTTAGGAAAATGTTTCTTATTTGGAAAAGACTTAAAATTTCTACTTTCATTTTTTACATGCTTAGCATTCTTCTTCATATAACTACTCTTAGATGCAAGCCAACCCTTAGTCTTTTGAGTGTTCCTAGGTAATGGTTTACAGCTACTAGCAGTGCCTTGAAATCTCGTGGAATGCATCACCCTAGGCCTTGCACCTAAAATTCCGTCTTTTCGAATCTGTGCCTTTTTCCTAGCTTCTTCTAGATAATAGTTCTTTCACAAGTCATTCATATCATATGAATTTTGTGTTTTAATGCTTGGTTTTGACACTGTTTTTGAACTAATCCTTGAGGTGCTGGGAGTAGAAGTGGCTACTTGTTGAGGGTTAACAGAGCTAGAAGCCTTATTCTTAGGCAACTCAGGTGAAGTGACTGGCTTTGACAAAACTTTTATCGCATCAACTTAGGAGGCAAACCGTGTTTTTGAAACTTTTGGTCTTTCGGATATAAACGCAGTAGGCTGCCTAACAACGGACCGGTTTCTAATGAGATGAGAAACTGGTTTCCCCAAGGTTGATGGTTTTGTAAAGTTAGTGTTCACTCTTTTCCCTACAGTTTTCCTCAGCTCATTTTTTAAGGCAACAATAGCGAAACTCTTTTCCTGAAGTTGAGATTTAAGTTCATCAATTTTTGCTATCAAAGAATTCGTTTGTTCCATTGACTTAGTTCTAGCTTCTTTGACAAAATTACTTAGTTCTATGTGATGCTTTCTCAAAGACTCATTTTCCTTTAGTAATTTGGCCACACAAACTGCTCATCATTTCTCATTTGAATATCATAAATAGCATTAATATCAGAATTACTTGTATCCAAATTACTTTTCACATGCATACCAGAAATATGTTTCTTCAAATTGTTGATAGTCGAGTTTTTGGCTTGAAGCTGAGCTTTTAAGTTATTTATTTCAAAAAGTTCACGGAATTCAGGAAGTTCCGGATTTTTACATGGTTTGTTAAGTTGAAAACTTTCTTTTTGACTCTGTATTGCAATTTCAAGTGAAATGCAATGTTTTTCAAGATTTGAGAATTTGTTTGAAAGTTCATCAAAAGCCTTTTTATCAACCATATCTTTTGTTTTGAAACACTTAATCTCAGACTCAGCCTCAACCAAGGAACATTTATCAGAATCATGTTCAGTATTAAGATCAATATGTTTAGGTACATTAGCAGATGCAGTATGTTGAACAGTTAAGGGTACCTCATCACATGACACCTGTTCATTTATCTGTCTGATATCTGCATCCACATCATGTGTAACAAGAGTCACTGAACTACTGGTTATTTCAAGCTTATCTGCCTCTGACCCTATGTATTCAGTACCAACTGATCCATCATCTGATGCTTTACCCATCTCAACACTACAATCTCTTGATTGCACTTGACATTCATTCACCAAACATTCATTCACCTCTCTGATTACTGTATCCACATCTTGTCTGAAATGAGTTACTGAATAATTTGTTGCCTCATTCTTTGTTGTCTCTTTTATTCTGCATTCAGCAACATCCGATCTTTCAAGTAATACATTACCCGACTCATTACAACTATCTCTCAACTGCACCCGACACTCATCCACTTTTTCATCTTTCTGAATAACTTCCTCAATATACTTCTCCACATTATCCATTAGATGGATAAGTGTCTCTATGAACACGCTAATTTCCATTCCAATGTGTCTCTTGAAAGATATTTCAGTCATGTCTTGATCATAATATGATGTAAATTCCCCACTGATGAATGACTGAAATTGTTTGTGGATCACATGAAGTGCAGCAATGGAACAATCCTTTTGAACCTTTTCTTTATCAAGTTGTTGTTCTAATTGTTCTAAGTTCAACAGTAATGTTTCCGTTAATGTGGATAAATCTTGACGGAAAAGGGCAATGCATGTTCGTTCCATAGTTGTAGATGTGAGTAACATGAGGTATGATTGAAGTTGTTGATAAGGTTCAATGCTACTTTCCTTTTGCATGGCATTCTGTAGTCTAAATAGGTGCAATTTATTCTCATTGTACTCAGAACATGAAGATCTCACATCCTCATTGATTAATTCAAACATCTTTAATCGTTCAGTGTAGCATACATTATCATTGTTGTCCACAACATCATACAATTTAAGTACTTCTGAAATCACTGAATCAGGAGTGTAAGACATGATGTTGATGTATACACGGGATTTTACAAGTCTGTGATTTAAACCGAGAAATAGAATCTTTCGCGGGATTTTACTAAAATCAAGACCAAACCGTAAGAGAGTGAGAAGTATGATGTAGTAAATGAACAATGGTTTGTGATATTCCCTAATTCTTTATATATATACCCCCTGTTCCGCGAATCGAACTAGGATTTTTCGGAGAATTAGGGTTTGAAAACAAGGGTTTTGTATGTTAGGTTTAGAGACAAATCGCAGGAATAGACAAATCTCAGTCCTTGACAAATCGCTTAGAAGACAAGTCGCTAGAGTGTCCTTGACAAGTCGCTGGGTACTCAAGTCGCTATGAAGACAACTCGCTAGTTACAAGTCGCTAGATGCACAAGTCGCTAGAGACAACTCGCTATGAAGACAAATCGCAAGTTGACAAGTCGCTAGATGCTCAAGTCGCTAGAGACAACTCGCTATGAGACCAAGTCGCTAAAAATCAACTCGCTAGTTACAACAGAGACAAGTCGCTAGAAATAATAAACACAAGTCGCTACGTTAACCAAGTCGCTAGCCGAAGTGGAACCTCCACTACTTTGTACTGTTTGTCGCCTTGTCTCAATAGACAAGTCGCTAGGGATCAAGTCGCTACCACTATAACTACAAGTGGCTACAAACTAACAAAGCAAGTCGCTACGAAGGAATGTTATCCGAGAACCAAGTCGCTAGGTATAAAAACTCTAACACAACCCTTTTCAATCTAAAACAAGCCCAACCACAGTGATTCAAGCTTTCCAAATCAAAACCCAAGCACATACAATGGTTCTAAACACAAAAGTACAATCAAGATTCAACCTTTAACACAAGAAATGATCCAAATGATGCAAAAACCACTAAACTTTTTCAAACCCAAAAACCATATAAAACCACTAGAAATCCAAGGATATGTAAGAGAGATGATCAAACCATGGCTCTTGATACCATTTGTAACATATTGGATTTCATAAACACATACACAATCACAATAAGGGGCGTAAAGTTTAGAGGTTTTAGAGAGAAAAAGTAGAATGGGAGCCTTTCTAGAGAGAGAAAGTAAACAAAAGAGAAAATGTTAGATTAGAATGAAAGGTCCAACCCTCTACCTTGGGAGGTAGAGGGTATTTAAAGTTTTACATAATACGCCCTCTGCCGGGCTATGGATCAGGCATACAGTGGGTAAAGACCCGTCCGTCCTCCACGGTGTTGCACTAAGCTAAACTAATAACTAAATAACTAACTAATAAACTACTAAATAACGTAAATAACTACAAGTCTACGAGCTAACATATGCTAGACTATAATTGGGGTGACCGACACTTTAACATGGAATTTCCAATTCCTAACAACCAACCTTGCACGTTACAAACTTGTTGAAGGTCTCCCAAGATTTCAGTATTCTAAAGATCATCTATGCTCAGCTTGTGAACAAGGGAAAAGCACTCGTGCTCACTTTCCTTCAAAGGTGGAACACAGCTCACAACATGTGCTTCATCTTCTTCACATGGATTTTTGTGGTCCGACGCGCGTGCAGACGATTAATGGCAAACGCTACATCTTGGTAATTGTAGATGACTACTCAAGATGGACTTGGGTTTATTTTCTTCGAAGTAAAGATCAAGCTCCACAGATGATCATCACCTTTCTCACGAAAATTCAAGTTCAGCTCCGGAACACAGTCAGACAAATCAGAACAGACAAAGGAACTAAATTTGTGAATCAAACTCTTTGTGCATTTTATGAGAAAGCGGGAATTGAGCATCAAACATCAATTGCACGTACACCAGAACAAAACGGAGTTGTTGAAAGATGAAACCAAACGTTAGTAGAAGCTGCAAGAACGATGTTAATCAATGCTAAACTTCCAGATTACTTGTGGGCTGAAGCCGTGTCAACTGCATGCTACACTCAGAATCGCTCAATGATTACCAAACGCCACAACAAAACACCTTTTGAGCTCATCCACAACCGAAAACCAAATCTCAAACACTTTCATGTATTTGGATCCCTTTGTTACCCGAATAATGATCGTGATGACTTTGGAAAGCTCAAAGCTAAAGCTGACATTGGTGTCTTCGTTGGATACTGTGAAAACTCTAAAGGTTACCGGATCTGGAATCATCGGACAAACCAAGTTATGGAAACGATTCATGCAAATTTCGATGAGCTTACTGATATGGCTTCTAAGCATAACAGCTTGGAACCCGGTCACAACCGTTTAAACTTCCCTCAAACCCCATCATCCGCTGAACCTAGTTTACAACTAACTCGACAATGGAACAGCTATTTGATCCTCTGTTTAGTGATGATATTGATGAACGTGCACCAGGCGTATCCAATGTTTCCGCTGCTCAACCTGATCAAAATCCAATACCTGATACACCTGCTACAACAACTACTGTTGAGGAAGCACCACCAATTGATTCTACAACAATATTTGAACAAACCGCATCCAACGACGCAGAACCAGCTGATGGTATTCTGAACAATGAAGTACCCCCACCTGCAGATTATGATCCAAATGCGTTCTTGAACCCGTTTGCTAATGAAACTGCTGCACCAGATGTTGCGGAATCATCTACAAGTCATTTGAATCTTCCCAATCTGCACAATGTATATCAACACCAACCCTCCACACATCGTTGGACTAAAGACCATCCTCTTGAGAACATTATTGGTAACCCCGAATCAATCAGTCGTAACGAGACAACGTCTTCACACAGACGGTGAACATTGCATTTATGCACTCACTGTCTGCCAATCTGAACCTAAAAACATTAAAGACGCAATGACCAAAGACAACTGGATTGAATCCATGCAAGAAGAACTCAATCAATTTAAACGTCTTAAAGTATGGGAATTAGTTGAAAAACCAACAGGGGTCTTCGTCATTGGTCTAAAATGGATTTGGAAAAACAAATTGGATGCTGAAGGAACTGTAATAAAAAAATAAGTCACGTTTGGTGGCTAAAGGTTATAGACAGGAAGAGGGTATTGATTTTGAAGAATCATTCGCTCCGGTTGCTCGTCTTGAGGCTGTTCGGATATTTCTGGCGTTCGCGGCTCACATGAACATCACGGTCTTTCAGATGGACGTCAAAACTGCTTTTCTCAATAGAAAACTGAAAGAAACGGTATATGTCAGCCAGCCAGAAGGGTTCGTTGATCCAGAGTTCCCAAACCATGTCTACAAGCTGAACAAGGCTCTCTACGGCCTCAAACAAGCCCCTCGGGCATGGTATGATAAGTTATCATCCTTTATTATCGCCAATAATTTCGTCAAAGGTTCGGTCGACCCTACACTTTTTATCCAATATCACGGGGCACACATTTTAATTGTTCAAATTTATGTGGATGACATCATTTTTGGGTCAACACATCTAAAGTACTCAAACGCTTTTTCAAAACTTATGAAAAAACATTTTGAAATGTCCATGATGGGTGAACTTACGTTCTTTCTTGGATTGCAAGTTCATCAATCACCCCGTGGTATTTTCCTAAGTTAGTCCAAATAAGCTCTTGAAATTTTAAACAAACATGGAATGACAAGTTGTGACACCTATGCCACACCAATGGCACACACCAACAAATTGGATGCTGATTTACATGGGAAATTGGTTGACCTTACCAAATACCGCAATATCATTGGTTCTCTCATGTATCTAATAGCCAGTAGACCTGACATTGTATTTTCAGTGTATCTTTGCTCCCTTTATCAGTCAAGACCAACTGAGAAACACCTCTCTGAGGCTAAAAGAATCCTCTGATACGTAAAGGGAACCATTAATTTGGGGATCTGGTATCCGAAGGATTCTGGTTTTGAACTAATCGCATTTTCAGATGCTGATCACGGAGGTTGCTTAGATTCTCGAAAAAGTACTTCAGGGGCTCTACAATTTCTTGGTGATAAACTGGTGTCATGGCAATCGAAGAAGCAGGATTGTACATCGCTGTCCTGAACTGAAGCAGAATATGTAGCCATGTCGGCGTGTTGTGCTCAAGTCATTTGGATGAGGACACAACTCAAAGACTATGGTTAAATATTTGATAGAATCCCGATGTACTGCGACAATCAAAGTGCTATTGCAATCTCGTGCAACTCTGTTCAACATTCAAAATCAAAGAACATCGATCTTCGATATCATTTCATCAAGGAGCACATGGAAAAGGGTACCGTTGAATTATACTTTGTGGGTACTGAATACGAACTGGCAGATCTTCTCACCAAAGCCTTAACTCCTGCTAGGTTTAATGAGTTGGTCCACCGGATTGGTATGCGGTGTTTGACTCCAGAGGAACTGGATGAACTTTTAAAACATTCTTAAAACCAGTCAAACACCAAAAACATCTTTTGTAAATACTTTCAAAAACAAAATACAAAATTATAAAATCTGATAAAATAATAAAAATATTCTTCTATCTATATTTCTTTTAACATGGCAAGTACAAATCTTCCGTCAACACTTTACTCTTTCAAAATTCAGTATTTTCTCGGTCAAGTGTTGAGGGGGAGAATTTAAATATTTTTTCGTCTTCATAAAACTTTGTACTTGCATGTTACCTTATCCCGGTTGTTTCTTTGATAATGGTGGTCACATTTCTGGTTTTCTGACACTCCCCGGACCCAAATTTATAAAATTTCATTTTTTCTTAAGTCAAGGGGGAGTGTCGTCAAGTTTCTTTCCATAAATCATACTTTTGGTAACCAAAATGGAAGTTATGGGCGTTGGATGTAAATGGTTAAGGTGGAGGGACTGAAAGTGTCAAATGCTCAAAGTATTTTTTAATAAAACATTTCAAAGTACATATACTTCACCACATTTATTACTCAACCACCTAAATCCTACGCCTAAGATTCAACTATCAAATCCGTGTTTTTGATCGTCAATTTGTAAGTGGTTTCATAATCTTAACATGCTTACAAACAATGGTTTTTGATTTCATAAAAATCCAACGGTTAAATCTTTCGTTTGAGTGATTTTTATGTTCTACGCGTAAGCCATGAACACAAAATCCTCATTTGAGTGTTTGTGTTGATAAAAATGCTGTTAAAAGGCTTAAATATTCATACTTTAAACGTTTTTATCAAACAAATCCACCCAGAAACATGATTTGAACGTTTTCAAGATTAGGGTTCTTATGCGTGAATTGGGTGTTTTCAATTGTGAGAGTTTTTTGGTTAAATAGATGGTTAAGAGATGTTGCTTATATGTTGAATTGATCATATCCACGTTTAAAACTTACCCAGAATCATCAATAGTGTCAAAATTAAAATTTGGGGTTTAAGTTCAAACGATTTGGGTATTTTTGATTCAGAGGGTATTCGATGTTAAAACTTGTTTAGATCATCTCACTAGGCCTCTAAGATATCCCAGAAACGTTTTGGTGTTAATCCTATGGTCAGAATTGTTACTCGTAAGAATTGAATCCTAGGGTTTAATGTTTACGCGTAAACTGTATTCTACGCATAATTGCTTATCTGTGACTCCATGTTTAGAAATGAAAGGGATTGATTGTATGTGTTAATATTGATGTTATGATGAACTTATTTCAGGATTTCTACGCGTGAAAAATTCAGAATCAAGGTTGTTAGAACTTCTACGCATAAGGATCACCTTACGCGTAGCATGTTATGCGTAAGAGAAATCTTACGCGTAACCTTTACGCGTAAGGTTCTACAATGGGTACTACGTGTATCCTGTGAAGGATATGCGTAAACAGTAACCTTTACGCATAAGGTTCACTCTTACGAGTAAGCCTTACGCGTAAGGTTCCACATACGCTTACGCGTAAGCTTTATGCCTAAGTCCCTCTTTTCCTACGCGTAACATTTCTTACGCGTAAGTCAAGATCCTACGCATAAGCTTATGCTTACGCGTATAACTACTCATGTTTACGCATAAGCTTGCAACACCTACGCCTTAGCCTTGTGTTAACCAAAATTGTGAATTGTTACGCGTACAAACTTGTAAATAAATAAATCATAACGTCACGAAACCAAAAAAATGTCACTAATAAGCTTAAATGTTTAATAAGTTGTGAAAATAAGTGAAAACTTGGACTTTAAAACTCAAAGTTAATCTATTCACGAAACTTGACACGACGTCTTTGGACTATTGGACTAACAAGTGACATTGGACTCGTAACAATCACTGACATATCACATTCAATAAATAGACAATACAATCAACTGTTGACTAACGTAATGTCTTTCGATATGTTGGTTCTTTTGGCTAAATATCTTTTAGATCACGATATGGACGTCCAAATGGAATACATTGCTGCACCAAATGTTCTCTCAATTGAAGATATCTTCCCCATTGGTTACACTATGAGGATTGGAAAGAACAACCTCAGGGTCGATTTTGAAAACTTCACTTGCTCGGAGTCTTCTTTCCAGATTGCTGTGGATATTCTGAACACTCACCCATACAAAAACATGCTTACAAATTCTGCTACTGTGCCAGAGATCTATCTTCACCAATTCTGGCACACAATACAGAAGGTCAAAGGTCAAAATGCTGTGACAGTGACACTCAACAACAAGCAAGTCACTGTCACTCCTGCAGACTTAAGGGCGGTTCTTCTTCTTCCATCCATCCAGCCTGTTGAATACACTGCTACTCCTACTGAAGAGGTTGTTCTCTAGTTCATGGTCGACATTGGCTATGATGAATCTGTTGGGATCATCACAAAGCACTCATATGTAGACCTCAAGAACATTCCTCAGCCATGGAAAACCATCGACTTCATGATTTCCAAATCTGTCTCTGAACGTGATAGTGGTTATGAGCATCCCAAGCTCATGGAACTACAAATATTTTGGGGTATGGTCAACATGAAACACATCGAATATGCAGCTCTGATATGGGACGACATGATATCTTACCTTAAAAAGCCCGGCACAAAGATCCCTTATATCAGATACACAAAATTCTTGATCCAGAGGCTTCTAGGGAATAATCCAGATATTCCTTTGAGACTTGATGACCTCAAACAGCACACAATGTTGCTTGAACCTACGCTCAATGTTGTCATATTTAAGGAATCAACCACAAAGAAACAGGGTGCAGTGTTGCCTGATCATCTTCTTACTGCTGCCATCAAAGGACTTCAATCGTACAAACGCTATCTGGTGGCAGTTGAAGCGGGCAAATTTGGTTTCATTGATAGCAGCAGAGGCAGCGCTGGAAGTGTTGCGAGCACTGAGAGCATTAGGAAGTATCCGAAGAGGAGTCCTTCCGGTAAAAGGAAAGTTCCGCTAAAGGAGGCAATCCGTATTCCCAAGCCTGAACCGTAACTAAAGTTAATAGATGAAGACTCAGAGGACACTGAAACGGACGAAGAGGTTATCTACTCTGAAACTCCAATCGATGACACTTTGACAGCAGCAAAACCTCCAAGTCCCAAAGGTGATAAGGGAAAAACTCTAGTGCTTGAGCAAGAAGAAGAGGGCTCAGAAGAAGAGCAACTGGATAAAGACTACAGGAAAAAGGTGAATAATCTAAGACTCCAACACGTTGCTGAACAGTTCAAACTGCAACAAACTTGTGGCCCCGGAGGGTCAAGTGGTGGAACTCAAGCCACACCAGTTTCCGATGCGGTTAATCAACCCGATAAGGGAACTGGTACCACCACCCACGAACAAAGGCAACTGTAGGACACTATCACCTATGACTTTGAGGAACCGGAAATGGAGAAGTATGAGAAGATTCCTGATGAAGATGCTGAGGCTGCAGCTAAAGAAAAGGCAGAAAAAGAAGCTCAAGCTCAAGCAGATGAAGAAGCCAGGATTAAGGCAGAAGAGTTGACCAAGTCTGGAAAAGATGACGAAGGTGATTATGATGATTTTCTTCTAGATAGTCCAGCACGCTCCAAAGAAGAAACTTCTGAACCACCAAAGGATCATGAGTCTCCTCATGTCTCGTCATCATCAGACTCATCCTCTCATTCATCTCCACCACCATCCAAAGGCACAACCAGATCCACATCCAAGTCAGTAAAGAAACCAACCAACTCTTGGATATCCCGGGCTAAGACAAAGATTGTCAAAGCTGTCAAGCAAGTCAGCAAGAAAGAAATGACCAACAAAAAGCTGAATCAACTCGCTGACATGATCAACTATCTACAAGGCGGGATAAACGAGATGTTGAGTGAAAGGGAACAAATCCAGAAGTTCATCAGTCGTGATGTCCAAGGGGAAATGAACAATACGATTAGGGAATATACTCACAAGTTTCTTCTCGAAATTGTTCCTGGAGTGTAACAACCCGAAAATTTTCAATTGTACTAAACTAATCACACCCTCTTGTAGACTAAGGACTAAGCTATTTAAAATGTCAAAAACGTTGTTAAAACCCCTCGATGCCTTGCTTTAATTCTGTTTCAAAACTCTACCATTTTCAATCTGGCAAAACCCCTTTTCGAATGATTTTCGAAGTCATGAGCTTATTTTACAACTCCATAAGCTTTCATAAGCTTAAATATAGGTTGTACATCCTGTTTAAAAGGGTCTCGAAGTGGTGCACCTTTTTCTAGAATCAAAAACGAGCTAAAACGAATTAAAAATAAGGACTAATTTTGTAATCGGTTATAACTGACAAGGATTAAAAATTGTAGATATTTAAAGTAATGGAGAACAAGGACTTGTTTTGCAAACGGTTTGCAACCTCATGGACTAAAACTATCAACTTTGAAACTCGAGGTAGAAACTGTCATTTACCGAAACTACAGGGGTAAAACTTGCCAACTTCTAAAAGTTCAAGGGTAAAAATTATCATTTTGCCATATTTCATGGGAATAAATTGCCAATACTTGAAACTGTAAGGGAATAAAATGTAAATATCTATATATTTTCTTAAAAATATCTAAATAAATATCTAGATATTTTCTTAAAAATATCTAAATAAATATCTAGATATTTTATAAAATTTTCCTATAATAGAAGGAAAACTAATTCATTTTATTTCATAGAAAAACACACACATTTCTCTCCTCTTCCTTGCCACCACTTCTTAGCGCATATCCTCCATACTTGATTTTTGAGCTCCGAGTTATACAGATAAGTTGAAGGCATAAGTATTCTCTACGTAAAAATTAAGTTTATTTTGTATTTCTGCGGTTGGATTAAGAGCTACACAATGGTGGGTAGGAGCTGTGGGTACCGGGAAATTCTCAAAACTTTTGAAAGGATAGATCGGGCAATATTAAAGATGGGTTTTTATTTTTGAAGCTATTGGGATAGTTGTGGGGTAGATATGAGGTGATTTAGAGTTTTTTTTTTATAGCTTTGGAAATGGATTTTTGAATTTAGATGCGGAAGCGCTGCCCAATTTTCTAGTATCATTTATCGGTTATTATCAGGTGAGTTCGTAGCCCTACTCTTTCTAGTTTAACTGTTTTGTAACTCTTTTGGGGGAGATACACGCTTAACTGTTTGCTTTTACTTTCACAGGCACTCTATACTTTTATGGATTACCGTGAGTTTATAACCCCACTTTTACTCTTATTTACTTGCTTTATTAAACTATGGGGTGAGAAACATGCAAAACTCTTTTCGGACCTGAAACTGAAAACACTATTACGTGAAACAACATTGAATCCCAACTATGCTACCGTTAGTTCCCTTTGGGGAGGCTCGATTGTTATGAATAGATCTATTGGGGATGACACCCCCGTTCGAGTTTGACCGGATAGGCAAACGTCGGGCGTATATCATATCGTATTGATTGAGTGTACTGGAAATACACTTGCTGGGCTTTTATTTATCATGCTTCTAGATGCATGCACACTCTCATAGTTTCGGTCGCATGAACTTGGTACTAGCGTAATAGCCTTTTGCATATAGTGTCATTCACGGAGATGCTATATGTGCAACTGTGGTCCAACTTGAAAACTTGATTACTTAAACCTATGAACTCACCAACCTTTGTGTTGACATTTTAGCATGTTTTTCTCAGGTTTATTACTTGGTGTGGGCATTGGCAAAGGCATTCGTTGAATACTGACATCCGAAGTGTTTCCAAACATATTTAATGCACCTTTTAATGGGGCAACATATATTTTTATGGGCTTTACTTCCGCACTTTGAAACAATATTGTATAACTATTTATTAAATTAATCTATATTTTGAAAATGGAATAGTGTTTCCATGCTTTATTACCTTGTGTTGTGAATATTGATTTAGTAGCACCCCATGACCCGAACGCTTCCGCTGTGTAAATTTTGGGGGTGTTACAGATTGGTATCAGAGCCAAGGTTATAGAGAATTAGGTATTTTTCAAAACCTAAACTATAACCAAATTTTCCTAAAAACACTTCAACACCGCCACAACTGCCGATGTCTGCCATGCCTTGCCTACTGTTAAACGATGTAGTCGTGCTATGTGTTACTACTGTACTTTAGGTTCGTATAAGCTCTCATTTGAATTATATTAATTATTTCTCAAAGTCATTAAGTTTCTTAATTAACTCACATTTAAACTTTATGGCTGTTCTTGTTTGATTGGGTCGCGAAGTTTAAATGAGAATAATGTTGATGTAACAAACTGAATGAAATTAAGGAATAATTAATTTCAGGAGAGTGTAGAGTAGACTACGAATGCTTATGCCTGATACCCCTTCATGGTAAACTGCGTAACATGCCCACTATTACAATATCACACTATGATATGCTTCCATAACTGCATCTACGTTATTTTTTTATGTAACGTACAATTCATCAATGCTTCTACGTTATTTCTGTATGTAACGTACAACTCGTCACTGTATCGACCTCTACGTTATTTCTGTATGTAACGTACAACTCGTCACTGTATCAACCTCTACGTTATTTCTGTATGTAACGTACCACTCATCACTGCTTCTATGTTATTTCTTTATGTAACATACAACTACTTGATTCTCGCACACGTATTTAAAACACCTCTGTCACTGGTCACGATCTCTTATGGCACTCTTATGCTCCGTCCTTTGTAACCTCATACGACTCTGTTCTTTCTGTTTTGAACTCAACTATCATACTCTTTTATGAAACCGTGTTGTATTCCGTTTAACGAATCCTTTATATGTTGTTCACTTATCGCCTCACGTCACCGAATCTTTCTTGAACGACTATCTCTTTTCCCATATCACGTTTTAAGTATAAATACTCACATCTCATCACCGTATCGACCTTGACGATTTCCAAATCTTAAACCACGAGGACGTGGTTTCCTTTAAGGGGTGGATACTGTAACAACCCGAAAATTTTCAATTGTACTAAACTAATCACACCCTCTTGTAGACTAAGAAATAAGCTATTTAAAATGTCAAAAACGTTGTTAAAACCCCTCGATGCCTTGCTTTAATTCTGTTTCAAAACTCTACCATTTTCAATCTGGCAAAATCCCTTTTCGAATGATTTTCGAATTCATGAGCTTATTTTACAACTCCATAAGCTTTCATAAGCTTAAATATAGGTTGTACATCCTGTTTAAAAGGGTCTCGAAGCGGTGCACCTTTTTCTAGAATAAAAAACGAGCTAAAACGAATTAAAAATAAGGACTAATTTTGTAATCGGTTATAACTGACAGGGATTAAAAATTGTCGATATTTAAAGTAATGGAGAACAAGGACTTGTTTTGCAAACGGTTTGCAACCTCATGGACTAAAACTATCAACTTTGAAACTCGAGGTAGAAACTGTCATTTACCGAAACTTCAAGGGTAAAACTTGCCAACTTCCGAAAGTTCAAGGGTAAAAATTGTCATTTTGCCAAATTTCATGGGAATAAATTGCCAATACTTGAAACTGTAAGGGAATAAAATGTAAATATCTAGATATTTTCTTAAAAATATCTAAATAAATATCTAGATATTTTCTTAAAAATATCTAAATAAATATCTAGATATTTTATAAAATTTTCCTATAATAGAAGGAAAACTAATTCATTTTATTTCACAGAAAAGTACACACATTTCTATCCTCTTCCTTGCCACCACTTCCCCCCCCCCGCATATATCCTCCATACTTGATTTTCGAGCTCCGAGTTATACAGATAAGTTGAAGGCATAAGTATTCTCTACGTAAAAATTAAGTTTATTTTGTATTTCTGCGGTTGGATTAAGAGCTACACAATGATGGGTAGGAGCTGTGGGTCCCGGGAAATTCTCGAAACTTTTGCAAGGATAGATCGGGCAATATTAAAGATGGGTTTTTATTTTTGAAGCTATTGGGATAGTTATGGGGTAGATATGAGGTGATTTAGAGTTTTTTTTATAGCTTTGGAAATGGATTTTTGAATTTAGATGCGGAAGCGCTGCCCAATTTTCTAGTATCATTTATCGATTATTATCAGGTGAGTTCGTAGCCCCACTCTTTCTAGTTTAACCTTTTTGTAACTCTTTTGGGGGAGATACATGCTTAACTGCTTTCATTTACTTTCACAAGTACTCGAAACTTTTACGGATTACCGTGAGTTTATAGCCTCACTTTTACTCTTATTTACTTGTTTTATAAAACTATGGGGTGAGAAACATGCAAAACTCTTTTCGGACCTGAAACTGAAAACACTATTACGTGAAACAACATTGAATCCCAACTATGCTACCGTTAGTTCCCTTTGGGGAGGCTCGATTGTTATGAATAGATCTATTGGGGATAACACCCCCGTTCGAGTTTGACCGGATAGGCAAACGTCGGGCGTATATCATATCGTATTGATTGAGTGTACTGGAAATACACTTGCTGGGCTTTTATTTATCATGCTTCTAGATGCATGCACACTCTCATAGTTTCGGTCGCATGAACTTGGTACTAGCGTAATCGCCTTTTGCATATAGTGTCATTCACGGAGATGCTATATGTGCAACTGTGGTCCAACTTGAAAACTTGATTACTTAAACCTATGAACTCACCAACCTTTGTGTTGACATTTTAGCATGTTTTTCTCAGGTTTATTACTTGGTGTGGGCATTGGCAAAGGCATTCGTTGAATACTGACATCCGAAGTGTTTCCAAACATATTTAATGCACCTTTTAATGGGGCAACATATATTTTTATGGGCTTTACTTCCGCACTTTGAAACAATATTGTATAACTATTTATTAAATTAATCTATATTTTAAAAATGGAATAGTGTTTCCATTCTTTATTACCTTGTGTTGTGAATATTGATTTAGTAGCACCCCATGACCCGAACGCTTCCGCTGTGCAAATTTTGGGGGTGTTACATGGAGTGACAAAAGAGATGTTCACCAGACAACTCTATCTGAATCTCATGCAGATAGCCAAGCAAACAATAAGATCAACGCCCTTAACAGTTACAATCAATCCAACTTATCCTATAGTTTTCTCCGATGCTGAATTGGTTTCCAAGCTGGTAACACAAATGTCAAAACGATCTGCAACATTTACTTCTGACAAAAGTAAATTGTTTGACGCATTGCTGGAATACCAACTCAAAACAGCATGCAAAGCAGAAGCTGAAAGGCCTAAGCATCCAAGAGACGATGATGATAAGGATAAGGATAAAGATAAAGAGCCTAAACGCCCAAAGAAAACTGGTGAATCATCCTCCATGCCACCACCACCCCAAAGGACTCCAACCGAAAGAAGATCTCCACCAAGTTCTGCTACTACAGAAAAACCTCAGGACTCTGAGTTACCACCTCACACAGAGAAAACCGGTGATCACTTCGAGTACACTGGTGGTGACGATGAAGAGATCCCAGAGCCCCGACAACAACCTACCTCTCCCACCACAACAAAGAAACCAGAGTTCTCATCTAAGCCAAAGAAGAAGAAGAAGACGAAGACAGATGTTCTCTCATGGCTAGATGACGATACAACTGAAGAATATGACTGGTTTTCTAGACTCTGTGATGCAACTCCCTCACTGCCAGAAGGTCAAGAAATGGTAGATGGCCGTACTATGGAGCATGTGAAGCTGATTCAAGAACAATTCAGAGTGAAGAAGATGACTAAGGTTGAGCTAAGGCGAATTAAGAATGATGCCTTCCAACTGTTTAAAGACAGCTCAGAAAGTGCAATCAAAGTTGAATACCATCTCGAAAACATTGCCCGAGCCATGCCGAACAATATCGATTGGCTCAATCGTGAAGCTAACATCGACTTCACAAGAAAAGACAAAGCTCCATACTACACAGACTGGATAAAACCTCTACCTACAATTGGCCAACCAGATCAACCCAAGATTCCATTCCGTTATTTCTTCAACAACGACCTAGAATTTCTTCTACACGGTAGCGATGTCTTCAAGAAATATGCTACATCACTCACACTTCCTTTCCCTGCAGCAACATACTCCAACAGCATAGCCATCGAGGAAAATGCTACTCACATGTTTGCCAACAGAGTGGAAAAGTATGACCTTGATGCAAAGTATGGGATTCACCATTGGCCTGAACGCCGAAGAATCTTCTACAAAATCTGTCAGGTTCAAAAGTCGAAACACGAAGTGTTTAGTGAAAAACGGATCGTTGCTATTAAGCATGTTACTCTCTCGTCAAAGTGGGATTACACTTTCTTCAAGAAAATAGTGGTCAAACGTCAAGACGAAGAGGACTATGACTTCTGTGAAGCGGGTTTCCAAAGATTGTCTCTTAACGACATTGAAGATATGTATCTCGCAAAGGTACAGGGACGAATGCGACATTTATCTACAGAAATCCAACGTGAGTTCATCAAGTCGTTGTTAATCTTCATCAGAAGCATAGTGATCCAGGAACGTGTAGAGGACATTCAACTTGCCGTGGAATCATATCAGACGCGTGTTAACCTCACTAAACCACAACTCGACCTTCCCGACATTAACCAACTTCCTCAGTACACCCTCATCATCAAACCATTTGGAGTAGTCTACCACAGTGAACTACACCGAAATTGCTTAATAGCGTGCATAGAGCTTCATAAGTTTGGGGATCATACACTGAAGACAGTCAGGGATGGTTTAGCTTATCGGTTAAAGGAGATACATGAAGGCATAGGGTCGAAGAAGAGATGGAATTCGAAGGAGAAAAGGGATGTTAAGAGGATCATCACTCGCATCGATGAAAGGTTGTTCAGAAAGGATCAAATCAGAAATTTGGAGAGCTTCGTAGGTGGTCGTCCAAGCATATCTCTCATAGGCTACCAACGTCCAGAACGCATTCCTAGAGTTATTTCTGGATTACCTGAGACACCTGGTACTCCTTAATTTGTTTCTCTTCTAATCATTTGGTTTCTTTTCATTTTTTTTGAATGCTTGATTTTTATCTGACTATGGCTTGCACACACATAACAATGTACAACCCGTACTTGTAAATAAAGGACCCTGTGGTACGCTTCAGTTCCACAATCCTATAAAAGGAGCGAAAGCTTCTTACTTTTGAGTAAAACTTATCAAAACTTTCATTTTTTTAAAGTTTTGCTCAAAAGAACAAGTACTTCCCCTTATGATTTTCAAAACCTCAAAAGTCAGTATCACTTGTTGAGGGGGAGTATTTGACAAACAAATCTTTGTTCACTAATTGGTCTTCGTGGTAATCTTCCCGCAAAACACGAAATGGACATATTCGATATCAAAATTTCATCAAAAATAACATTTATATGCCATTTTTGAGGGGGAGAAAAATTATGTGATAAGAAATATGTTGTGAAATTGCAAATGAATCGCTGTACTACAGACTTAACCAATGAATTGACGAGATCTTAAATGTTACTTGTCCGGGATGGGTAATAATTTCAAGCTAGCTCGCTAGTGATGTAAATTTGTCTCGCAAAGGACTTGTCCGAGTAGAATGTACCATTCGAGAAACTCTTGGTAGACATGAACTTTGACGGGTTTGACAACCTTTCGAGGATTGTCCACACCTTCAAGGTAGTTATTAGAGCTAGTTGTCATCTAAAAGCTGACAATGTAACTCTTTAACTATGCAACATAACCGTGTCTCGCGGGGGATTGTCTATCATGAGTTGATCAATTCAAAAGTGTGCGCTCTTCTCTCACCGTGCAGTTTCTGTCAAAATACTTAAGCACGTGTGGAGGGGGAGTATTCCTGCAAAATATAAAACTCTCGAAGTATTACAAAATGTTTCTTACTTATAAATACTTTGAGAGATTTTCATGCAAATTGGTTTTGTGGCAATGGAGTTATAAGGTGATTAAGGTTAGGAATAATCGTCCTATGATCCGCCAGAGCCGGAGGGATCTACCCAAGGACACCACCAATAGTTAGAATTAGAAGTCCTTAGGTATGATTATAAAAAGGAGAAAATGAGAATTGGAGAAAGAAAGAGTTGAAGAATTAAAAAGAAAAGTAAAGAAAATGGTGAAAATAAATAGCCCTCCAAATTATTCAACTTAGGGCAGACACCGGGTTCAATTCATATGCTACTGGTTGTCACTTGATGACGCCGGTATTGAAGATCAAAGTCGTCATGGACCCAGTGACGCATGCACTAAACCTTCTTAGCCACTCAAGTTTCTCTCAAAAGAAGCTTGTTTCATTCTCACATGGAACCCTACGTAAACTAGCAGCTTTTTCTTAGAGATTGCTGGTATTGAAGAAGGAGACCCTCTCCCTAGTCTCCGCTTAGGAAAACCAAAGCGCACTATTGAGTCTAGAGCCACGAGATTCATTAAAAGATCTCTTAGGTACACTTGACATTTCATCACTTGTCGTTCATCAATAAGGACGCAAGTGATATAATATCGAGTCCTTAACAGATCTTAGCAATCTGTCGAGAACATTTAAGAGAGGTTCACACATGTGATCCTCAGTGATTGAATGGAAACTCCTGCCAGGGTCAACATCAAACAGCCCTGATAGCAGGTCACTTCGGTAACTCCCCATGGATTACGCTTAGTGTGTCTCAAACGGTCTACAGTCGTGGGGTGATGCTTCGGTGTACCTCAGCGACTCACCTGAGTTGTAGATGTCCTTTGGTACATCGCGTTGTCTCACTTGTGGGACTCCAGTTCAAGAACAACCTTGGTGAGAATTAGAGTTGTGTTTTCACACTATGTTGTTAACACTCTCGAAGTTCAAACCTGTAAGCGCTGGATTATTTCTAACCCATGTTTTATGTTTTCTTCTTATGGATGCTTGCGGGTGGAAAAGATCGTGCAGATTCTCCACATGCTCATACCAACAACAACACTAATTGAAAATTCTCTCAAAAGGAAACACAAAGTCAGAATGATTCTTCGTCAAAGTTAAAGAATCTACAAAGTTTAAAGACTAAGAAAACTACATCAATACTAAAATCCAATGTTAAAGAGCGTGTGAGCATGCTGGAGAAAGACGTGGAGACACTGGAGCAACGAAGCGGACCTGATACAGACAACAACAACATACTATCACCTTCATCACAAAGAACAAAGATCAAAGAACAAAGTAAGCTAAGAAGTCAAAGAAGAATACTTCAAAGGAAACAATTTTCCTACACTGGGGAGATTGTTCGAATCAAGGCACTTCTTCTCACAAGAAAGAAGAATGTCAGAAGACGTCAAAGCTACTGTTACATCAGCACCTACATCGTTTAAATCATCAATCACTAACACTTAGGGGGAGATTGTTGGAATCACTCCTAAACTAGAATTCAAGTGTTAGTAATTAATATATAATAGGTAGCTTAATTATGGCTTTTATGTTAGTAATCAAGGCTAGGCTCATGTAGAAAGCCCATGAGCCTATGCCAAGCCCAATAAGGAAAGGATGGGAACTTGGTGTGTTGCCCAAGTTCCCTCCTATAAATACCTCATGTAAACCATCCTTAGATGGTTGGTTGTTCATCTCATTTCAATATCTATGCATAACTTGTCTCACATTCATACGCATATTGTTGTGTCGTGTTCAACCGATCTATCTCTTATCTCTACTTCTTATATTGATGCTTGTGTTACAAATATGGTGACCTAACAAAAAAGAAGTATAGATGGTGGGATGAAGAGTGAAGGGGATGAAGATGGAGACGGGGAGTGAAATGGAATGAGGTGTGGATGGAAGGTAAGGTCATAGGACCTTAATTTGTGGAAACATTTTCTAAAACAATGGTCTGTAACATCTTAACAATACTTATGTAGAGTAGGATGTAGTTAGAGGAATTGCCATGATTTGGCGTTGAACATCTTAACTTAGGAACTAGTAAAATGAGATTTTACGACGACTTGATCCTATTCAAGTAGTCGTTACCACTCATTTTTAATAACCTTTTAGTTCTTCCCACTTGCTATGCGTTATACTTGTTGTTTGCATGTGGTTACTGATTGTAGAATTGATTAGGATAAGCATTTGCTAAGAGTGCAAAAATTGCACAATTGCTGAGAAGCTATTGGTCTGCAGTGCACGGATCCATGGGCTATAACTAGCCGGATCCCTCAGATGAGGGAACCGTGGGATTCTGGCTAACAGATATCAGATATAGACCCTCTTACATCAAACCATTCCCCTATATCACATCATACTATCTAAACATGATTCTTTAAGACTACTTCAGTCTTCCTCAAGCTTGGTAGGTCTCACACTCACCCATAGCTAACTTAGGATCAAATTTAAAGTGTTTTTGATTTTTCAATTCACCAAAACTCACCATATTTCCGCTGTAATGCTCACACATTGTTCCTCACATCTCAAAACACTTAGTTTGATATTTCAATCAATTTTAGCAACTTGATTGTAGTCATCCTTACCATAAAATAGGCTTAAAACAAGTTTTTCATTTCTTTTTATTTTTTAGGAATTTTTCAAATTCCTCTCAAGTCATCATCTGATCTCTAGGATCAATTGCCATCATTTGTCATATTCAAATAAATGAGTGTCATCCCTAAACATTTAGTTACACTCTCAAAAAGTCCAATTTCCTACCCAATACCATCATTAAGTATCCTCACTCTTTATGGTTAGACATTTAAGTCACCCATCACTTAAGACATCCAAGGAAAGTCAAAACCTCAATATTTATAGGTACTAGACCTTACAAGAGCATAATCACTTCACCATTTTTCTGTCTGACAGACGGATCCCTGGTGTATAACCAAACAGATCCCTAGTGAGAGGGATCCGTAGGATCCTTGTCTACAGAAAGCTTCTAATCAGCTTTTGTTTCAAAATTTAAACCATCTTTGGTAAACTAAACACCTTTAGTTACCATTTAATGATTCCCTAGAGCTGAACAACACCATAGTTGACCTTGGTGCATGCCTAATTCTCTTAATGGTCATGAATTTAATTCCTTAATTCAAATTCACCCTTTATAAACCAAACACTCTTGAGAGGTTAAGTCATCACTCTTACCACATTCCTAAAAATCAGTAGTTAGAGACCCCTATTGCATCCTCACCATCACTATGACTAAAGCATCTAGCAACAACTCTTCAACCAAAGGTTCATCCAAAAGGAATGGTCATATGATCCATGAAATATCATCCACCGAATCATCACCCGTAAGAGGCCATAATGCTAGAATCCCACTTCAACAATCCCAATCAACAATTGCCAAGAGAACCGCAAGAATTAGTATTAGACCTCTTGGGTTAGAAAAAGGTTCATCAAGCTCTAAACCAAACGCACCTAGTTCTAGTAAAACGCCTAAGCCTTCATTCCTAGAACATAGACTACATTCCTTTACCGAACCCCTTTCTCATCCAAATCTCTATTCATTAGAGCACTCACCACCGAGAACTTCCCACTCACCAACCTTCTCGTTAAATAGGTAACTACCTACATCACCAAATTGTCCACCATTGGAGACAATGAACCACCAAGGACTTGATCATATAGAGGACTTTCCATTACCACCACCTCCATTCTTAGTGAAACCTCATCCTACATTGCTCAATGTACCTCCACCATCATTTGTAGAGCCTACTCAAAACATCCAATCTCCTCCAGTTCCTAAACAAGACAATAATTGCTCTAATTGTCTAATCAACCAAGGACTTGTTCAAGAAGTATGAAATGAGTTGCATTTCATGTTTAATCATCTTCTTGAATGATTGGACCAAATCAACAAGTCTACCCATCCTTAGATTCAAGCACATTGATGCTTTTTAAGTTTTTGGTCACTTATTAGAATTAGTAGAAAATGTATTACATGGTTAAATCATTCTCTTAGTTTTTGAGATTTGTAGATCATTTCTCGTAGTTTTATTGAATGAATTTACATGTTTTATGTCATATTATCTTGAGTATATATTTTGTGCAAATTTTCATATCTCACTTTGATGTTAACATCATTTGTTACATCACCATTGCTATTTTAAGCTTTCAGACAGACGGATCCCTCCATTTTGCCTAGACGGATCCCTCCAAGGAGAGAACTGTGGGATCCGTGCATCAGAAGACTTGTTTTCTACTAACTTGAGTCTTATTTGCAAGAAATTATGCTTTATATACTCGTTTTCTAACCTTTGTTTTGTAGATTTTGTGTCAAAGCAGTACATTGCAAAATCATTTGCAATACACTTTAGGAATACGTTACATAACGTCCCTTTGCAAAATTGCAATCAACAAGGGGGAGCATTATCGTCACAAATACGAAACCATTTGCAAACATAGTTGCAACGCATTAGCTTAGTAGTTTTTCTTACTTGACTCCCTCACAAAGGGATGGACCTCGTCAAGGGGGAGTTAAGACGAGAACTCTTCCCATCACTTGCTCTCTATAATTTTTTTTCTTATTACATATTTTACTTAAAACAACGTGTTAGTTTATTTTTGACGCTCTTATTGTTTCGACAAAAAGGGGGAGAAGAGAGTAAAAAACTCCAATTCAAACTCTTACGAATTTTAGTTTTTCCTTAAAATAATTTTATGTTTTGTCATCAAAAAAAAGGGGGAGATTGTTAATACAAATAAGCCGTAAAAACGTTTATTTATATTTTACGATCTTCTAAATGTTTTGTCGATAACAAACGTAAAATCATTTTAACGAAACAAATAAAATACGTAAATGGTTCGAGCCAATAGTTTACTAACATACTTATGTTTTCACATAAAACACAAAACAAGTAAAAGTGATTTTATGATTTAGTAATACATATGTACAATAACTAGTGTTTACATATTGGGCAAATATATACATAACTAGTATGTATCATAATGGGTAATATATTGGGTAGAAGTTTAAGTATTAGACCCATTGACCAAATACATTTAATGTTGTTGGGTAAAACCCAAAGTCCATGACCCATACCCATGGAACATAACCCATAACCCATTGCATGACATCATGCTTAAGTCATAAATGGATACTATCCATGACCCATGGTTTTAACCCATGACCCATGGACTAGATGCATTGCATCTTGTAGATACATTGTATCTACTTGTGTGGAAAACTAGATGGGGGGGTTGAATAGTTTTGCCGATTTTAAGTTAGTTTCAAAAACTTTAGATTCGATATTATGTGAAATCGTATAGATGATGAGAAAGTATAGATCTAATGGTAATGCAAGTAAATAAAGTAAAGTAAAGGATAGAAATGACACAACCGATTTATAGTGGTTCGGCTACAAGGACACCTTCCTTGCCCTACTCCACTCCCCGAGTCACCTACTCGAGAGTTCAAGCACTATGTCAACAAACTCCTTCAACTTGGCGCAGAAGCCTTCACAACGTTGCTTACACTTTTTTTTTGGTACAAAGCTAAATACCGATTCCGTAACACGATGGACCAAACCAACACGACTATTACACAACAACTATGTGAAATATCAAATACAAGATCTTTGCTACAGAAATCTTGTGGAGGAACAAATCAATCAAGGATCCCTTGCTTGGATGACTTGTAGGATGCTCGTGATCTCGCCTTAGAGAAGGACCTATATGAGAATCACAATAGAAAAAAAGAAGAAGAACTCTCTAGATCAAGTGATCAATTGTTAGAAGAGAATGAGAGTGTATGAGAGATTTAGTAAGAAGAGGGGTGAGTTAGAATGAAGAAATGGCTCTTTATTTATAGGCAAAACTTGCCACTGTTCCCTGGATCCCACGGATCCCTCCCACAAGGGATCCGTCTAGTGTAAACCTAGGGATCCGTAGGACGCTCCTCTTTGCCCATGGGTTTTTTGGTTATGGGTCATGGGTCATGGGTTATGGGTTGGTCCATGGGTATTCTTTTAGATACAATGTATCTAATTAGTACAATGTATCTAGTCTTATGGGTATGGTCAATACCATGGGTTATGGATATGATCCATGGTTGTGATTTTTACCCATACTAATAAACTATTACAACAAATGATTTATTACAACATTTTGTATTAAGTGACTATATGTAAATGCTTTACAAAAATAACATATATCCTTATAATTTTACTTATGATAACATTATGTTTGTTATCAACAAAACACAAAGAGATCGCAAAATATTAATAAACGTTTTGTGACAACTCGTAATTTCAGGTCATTTTACAAACTTTAAAAGCTTCACTATTTCATCATTTATCGTAAACTAGGTTTACGAATATCAAATTCGCGTAACCTTAGTGGTTTAGCTGTGAATTCATGATCATATCATCATAGACATTTCATATAGACTAGGTTTAGTCTACACATCATTAGCATCATTATCATTATATTAATTCATGCATGGTTTTGCATTTTTCATAAAACGTTTATTTTCTATTAAATAAACGCTATCGCGTAAACATTATTTTGAATATTTGATCCAACACTTCCAAAAATATTCCTAATATATTTTTATACTCATTTTAATACTATAAAAATTATATTATTAATTTACCCGATGTTTTCAATTTATTTCGTATATAAATTGTTATATTTATATAATTACGACGGTTTTTTAAAAACTACACGATAGTTATTATTTCACTCAGATTTTGTAAGAAATGTATTTTTATAATTTTTATGACCTCAATATATTTTATCTTGACCCGTTAAAAGTTATTTTTATCTAACGCTACCCTAAATACTCAAATGTGTATTCAACTTACCACATATCTTCAAGTAACTTACATATTATTACACTTATACATAAATAAATAAAAAAGTATTAATTGATGACAAACACCCCTTTGGCCGACTTAGGGGGGTGAGTCATTTGATTCACTAAAATATCTTTCACATGTATATCTTTAAACAAACACACACACCTCAAAATATCAAGGTGAAAATCAACATATTTCTCTTCCTCTCCTCTTGTACAAACCGGCCACACCTAGGACCATGAAGGATCATCATAAAATTCAGCATGCTGTCTCGACTTTTTACGAGTCAAAAATGAGTCTTAAGCGTTGTTAAATGTGTCGACTTATCAAAAATATATTAGTATATGTTATCACGATTCCGTGGATATAAAGAACGTAGAAAACGGACTTATAACAACTAAGTTATTTACATTTTATACAAGTTGCCGTAACTTAATTATATAAGAAAAATTAGTATATTCTATTAGACAAACTTTACGTCAACGAAGGACCATGTTGAGGGTCGTTTTTAACAATGACGAAGTACTTTTTATAAAGTGATATTTTCTAGTAAAAGTAAGTTCGCCTAGCATATTTTTCAAAATGTCAAACCATTTGTCAAGCGGAGTTGTAACGAATAAGATACGGTCACTTAAACTTTGCCTAAAAACCATCCTTAAACTATATTTTTGGACACAAGTACCATACTTAACCTACATTTTTCTCCATGATCGAGACCTCTAGGATGAAAACTTAAACACTAAAACTTTGAGATAATGATACAAGCTTCCCAAAACCGTTGAGTTCGTTTCTTAACACTCGACGTACACCATTTTACGACTAGCTTTTCGAGGCCGTTTAGTTACTTTCATGAAAATTTCAACGACATTATTTTACGACGAAAAGCTATAATTTCTTAATAAATCACTAAATGATTATCGTTGGATATCATTTCAATGTAAATACATTTGGAGTAATTTAAAAATGGTCAAGACGTTAAAAGATTGTTTCTCGACGAGGAATATTATTTTCAAAAATTCATAAGTGGTATAGATTTCATCCGAATTGCATGCATAACATTACATCATGACTTATTACATATCATATCATTCATAATAGGTCAAGTTTAGAGATTCACGCTACATTTCGGTGTATCCACTTTTGTCATTATAATCATTGCAACAGGTGAGTTCCATAGCCCCATTTTCAATTGTTTTAATACTTTTATTAAACTCTTTGGGGGAGATACATGCTCATCAACTTTTATGACAATTCTTGATTATTTGCAACTATATGTTTATCTGAACTGAATGTTTAGTCATATTCTATATCATAAATCATGGAACTAAAGGTCTTGGGATTATTATTGAGCTAAAGGTCTTGGTATAATCATTGAGCTAAAGGTCTTGGTATTATCATTGAGCTAAAGGTCTTGGTATAATCATTGAGCTAAAGGTCTTGGTATTATCATTGAGCTAAATGTCTTGGTATAATCATTGAACTAAATGTCTTGGTATAATCATGAACTAATGGTCTTGGAATTATTTGAAACAACACTCATATGTGTTATATATATTGATACATTAAGTTATCTACTATTATGTGAATTCATTTGTCATCATGCGTTTGAACATAAACTATACATATTTTGGCAATGGGTTGTAAACACACAGGTTGCAAGTTTTGTATGGGCGGAACTTGGAACTGAGTGGATTTGCAATGCCTTTGCTGCATAAACGATTTGGAAAGGTTTTTCATTTCAACGCAAACTCTATGAACTCACTCAACCTTTGTGTTGACACTTTTTAGCATGTTTTATCTCAGGTATCTAAGGCATTCACCTCATGGCATGCATGTGGACTTATCATAGAGTCGTGGTGACGACGCGTCACACTTGGGTTTTATAAACTTTAAAACATCGTTTGGATTGTAACAAATTCATTTCCGCACAAGTTGATTTTCATTTGGGACCTACACTTTGTAAACTCTGATTATTTTATTAAATCAAACGATGTATTTTCCAAACGACACTTTAGGTCGTTCAATATATCTGTAACTTTGATGCTATGACAGTCAATCCCCAGGAATTCCATTCCGCTGCAAAACTGGTAATTTGGGGGTGTGACACGTTTTTACGGTTTATTTGTATTAAGAATCTCCTCCATTTTGTTGATGACAAAACATAATGTTATGATGAGTAAAACTTAAGATTAGATGTATGTTTTGAAAGCCCCAAGTTTTACTTCTTCTCCCCCTTTTTGTCGAAACAAAAAGTTAACCAATCGAAGAAATAAAATGTGGAAAAATAGTCCACGTATCGCTTACTCCCCCTTGACAGTAGCTCCCCCTAGTTTGGGGCGTCAAGTGAGAAAAATAAAAGGTCCTACAAAGAAATGGTTAGTAGTAACATGCATAAGTAATCTTGTGAGTGATGAGAATCAAGATTTGGAGCCAAGGTATGTAAACAAGGCCTTGTAATAAAACAACAAAATGTAGTGGTATTTATGCCACATACAAGTATGTAAAAATAAGAACAAGACTTGCTCTTTAAAATGACTCAAAAGAAAAATAATAGAAAATAGTAATAATGATTCCTTCCATGCTTGCATAAGGTTATGAATTGAGGTTTTGATGAGAAATGGTGTTAATACGATCAAGAATGAGGTTGAGTATGAATCGCATTTCTTTCCTAACTTCTATTGCAATATCCCTAGTGGATTGGCAATGTTCACAATGTAAGTGATGTGGGTAATGAGTGCGAAAGTTTTTCGGGTTGTTTTGATTTGTGAGATGCGTAAGATGTGGTGGAAAAATAGGAAAATATGGATCAAAGTTTGGAATATTTGGAAGTGGTGGTGGAAAAGAACTTAGATGTTCTTGTAGCTTAATGGGAGCTAAGGGTGGTGATGTTTCACGATCATTGAAAATTATGTTTGGAGAAATGGGAGGTGTCAAAAAGGCTATTTCTTTTTGTTTTGGTTGTTGAGATCTTGTTGGAGTCTTAAGGAGTTCCAAAAGAGTGACTTTAGGAGGTGGGTTGATTTGTGATGAAGTTGGTGTACTTGTTGGTGATGAAGGAGGTGCTATAATTGAAGCATCTTGTGGTGAGTTGGTGGTTGGTGATGATCTATTCGATGATGGTTTTGCTAAGCAACAAGGCCGGATGCTAATCCGTGCGGATATCCTAGATTTTGATTGTGGTATTTTGGAAGGTGGTAGGACAAAGGTTTGGTTTTCTTGAAATGGATTATTTGAGTTAGGTGATTCATCTAAGTTTGAAGATCTTTTGGATGACATGGGGTTGTTTGTTTGTTAGGATGGGATGAATATGCAAGCATTTTGGGAGTTCTATATATAGAAAAATAATGCATTGTAATGAATGCTTGACCCAAAATGTGGATTAAAATCTAATGATTAGATATGAATTTAAGGTATGTGATCATGAGAACACAAGCATTAAAGAACATACTCCAAAGATTAAAAAAAAATATTGGAGTTTTCATCCAAAGTGAGAAAAATAGAATATAAAACTAGCTTCCGTCTCACGGATCCTACGGATCCTTCCCTTGAGGGATCTGTCCAGCATTAAGGCTGGGATCCGTGGTACTGGTGATTCAGGCAGCTCAAAATTTTCCTTTAAAAACATTTGTGCCTAGTGTGTGCCTATATGCAAACTATTTGGAGTTGTGGTTATCTCGACTCATACAAAGAAAGGAAAAATAAACTAGAAGTGAAAAAGGATACTATTATGTGAGATAACCCGAGTGCTCCTAATTCATTGTTGCTTGAATGAATGTACCCGAAAACACATATTAGTTATGAGTTCCCTTTAGCATTCAAAAGACATGAAATGCAATAAAAACGGGTTTTTACTTTGTATTAATAATGAAAAAGCGATTTGTCCTAGACGTGAGAAATTGCTTTTGTGAAATCGATACAGGAGGAGGTATCATTTTAGAAAACATTTTGAAAGAAGGTTTTCATGTGTGAAAAAAAAACGTTTATCCTTTGAAAAGAGGATGTGTATGTAATTACGTGTTTGCAACTTGTACTTATTTTGAAAGAAAATAAGAGAAAACTATGAATTATAAGTGAAAACTTATCTTGGGTTTTGAAAATTCCCGTATTGCTAGTGAGTTGTGAGTGAAATAGAGATCCTAGACTCAGAAAGAAGAAGGCTAGTGTTTACATACCTTGTAGAGTCAAAAACTAATTTAGGACGATTATTCCATGAGACCAAGACCAAGACGAAGTAGGTTGAATTGTTCCCGCTTCAACGGTTTGGTGAGGACGTCGGCTATGTTGTCTTCGGACGCTACCTTCTCAATAGAGATGTTCCGCTTTTGAACATTGTCTCTTAGGAACTGATGACGAATCTCTATATGTTTTGTGCGAGAATGCAATACCGGATTCTTGCTTAAATCGATGGCACCTTTGTTGTCACATAGGATGGTTATGTCACTTAGATGGATGTCGTAGTCAACTAACGCTTGTTTCATCCATAGTGCTTGTTGGCATGCCTTGCCGGCGGAGACATATTCGGCTTCGGTTGTTTATATTGCTAAAGCCGTTTGTTTCTTAGAAAACCAAGATGTTAAACAACATCCCATAAAAGTACAAACTCCACTTGTACTTTTTCGGTCAACATAATCACCTGCATGGTCAGAATCTGCATATACAATTGTTTCTACTCCCGTGCCCTTAGGATACCATAATACTAATTGTGTTGTACCCTTAATATATCTAAATATTCTTTTTACGGCTTCTAGATGTGATGTTTTAGGGTCTTCTTGAAACCTAGCACATAGACAAACGCTAAACATGATATCCGGCCTACTAGTCGTGAGGTAGAGAAGACTACCAATCATGCCACGATATTTGGTGTTATCAACGGATTCGTCATCTTCATCTTTTGTGAGTTTGGTGTCGAATGACATTGGTGTCCTAATTGGTTTCGACTCTTCTAGACCGAATTTCTTTAACATCTCTTTTATGTACTTAGATTGATTAAAGAAGATACCATCTTCTACTTGTTTGATTTGTAGACCAAGAAAGAAACTAAGTTCTCCCATCATACTCATCTCAAACTCGTCATGCATGATTTTAGAGAAATCATCACACATGTCTTGACAAGTAGATCCGAATATAATATCATCTATATATATTTGAACGATGATTATATGTGACTCTCTTTTCTTAGTAAAAAGTGTGTTGTCAACTAACCCCATGGTGTAGTTGTGTTTGATTAAGAATGACTTGAGTCTATCATACCAAGCTTTTGGAGCTTGTTTAAGACCGTAGAGGGCTTTCTTTAACTTATACACATGTTTGGGTTTATCAAAATCGATGAAGCCTGGAGGTTGAGCTACATATACTTCTTCATTAATAAGACCATTTAGAAAAGCACTTTTGACGTCCATTTGATAAAGCTTAAGATCATTAGCACAAGCATAAGCAAGAAGTATTCTTATAGACTCTAATCTAGCCACGGGGGCATAGGTCTCATCAAAGTCTATTCCTTCTTGTTAGTTATACCCTTGGGCAACAAGTCTAGCCTTGTTTCTAGACACTACTCCGTTAGCATCTAATTTGTTTTTAGAGTAAATTACATAAATGGTCCCTGTGGTTTGTCAAAAGTTTCACCTATCGTCCCTCAAACTTAAAAGTTTCATGAATGGTCCCTCTCGAGGCAAAAGAATAACATGAATGGTCCTTTTGTTAACGGGGTGTTAAGTTTATTCCGTTATAATTTACACTTTAGCCCCTATTGGTTAACGGCTGTTGCATCGTTTATCCTTTATCCCATTCAGTGCTTACTTACGCTAAAAGGCCCGGACCTAGTCCAAACATAAATAACCCGATCCATTTCACAATCCATATCCGGTTATAAGACTCATCAGTCAACACAAATACCATTTAGACCTAAACCTAATCCCACTTCCTCATATTGTACGCCTACCACATTTCATTCTCTCCCACCAAATCACTTGTCATCTCAGATCTTCCATCATCACAACCTTATAAGATCAATACATAATAAATCTCAACACATAAACACCCATCGTTCTATCAAGCATGAATTCCAGTCGACACATCTTCAAAGAGAATGGCTTCAAGATCATAAATATGGTCTCAGGTAGGCTATGAGTTGTGATAATCGAACAAAAGATGGAGGGTAACATAATTGTTATTCATCTATCTTTATATTCGGATATTCAGTTATACTTATTCGTCGTTGAGATTGATCTATGGAACGAACAGGACAAAGGGAATAACATAGAGTTATTAACCTTGTCTTGATGTTCGGATAATAAGGAAACAAGGTTTCCAAAATAATCGATGATGATAGATGGTTCAGTTGAGAAATCTATAAAAGTTTCAAAAAAATTTTGAACCAAATCTGAGATTAGTTTATTTTGTATTTTCGATTATACGAGTCTTGATAATTGGTGGATGAGAGTTGGGATATTAGGTTAGATAAGTTGATGTTGTTGTTGATGAGTTAAATGGATGTTGATAGATGTTGTCATTAATGAATTGGGTCTTTTTCTTTTATGTCGAAATCCATCGATGATGGTGTTTCCTGAAGTCGTACTTAAGTTTTTGGTATTTGGTAATTGGTATTGTGGTCATGTCTATTAATACAAGTTTACGCATAAGCTTTTTGGTTATTTTCTACGCATAACTTCTTGTTCACAACACCTTATGCGTAACTTTTCAGTTACTCGTAACCTCTTTCATTTACTTATGCGTAAGGTCATTTGACATATGCGGATGAAATCGTATAAAATAGACGAAAACATATAAAACGGATAAACACGTAAGAAAACGTATAAAACGGATGAAATCGTACAAAAACGTAAGAAAATGTTTAAAACAGATGAAAACGTATAAAAAGGATGAAAATAGAAAAGAAAACGTATAAAAGCGGATGATAATATATAAAAACGGACGAAAATGGACAAAAACGTAAGAAAATGTATAAAAACGGATGAAAACATAAGAAAAATGTATAAAAACGGACGGCGGATAAAAGCGATAAAAACGGATGAAAACGCAAAACGGAAACGGATAAAAACAAAGCTAAAGTCAAAAACTTTAAATTATAAACGGCTTTACAATAAAGGATCGACGATGCAACAACCGTTAACTAACAAGGGCTAAAGGGTAAATTATAACGGAATAAACTTAACAACCGTTAACAAAAGGACCATTCATGTTATTCTTTTGCTCTAGGAGGGACCATTCATGCAACTTTTAAGTTTGAGGGACGATAGGTGAAACTTTTGACAAACCACAGGGACCATTTATGTAATTTACTCTTGTTTTTATAAACCCATTTGGTTCCTATTATGGTTTGATTACTAGGAGGAAGGACAAGTGTCCAAACATCATTAGAAACAAATTGATTTAATTCTTCTTGAATAGCCATTACCCAACTTTCATCTTTTATGGCTTCTTGTGTATTCTTAGGTTCTATGGTTGAGACAAAACAAAATAAACTACTTTGGTTTTGAACTTGAGACCTTAATGTTCTTTCGTTTAACTTTCCTATGACTTTATCTACGGGGTGATCTTTGGACTCTTTAATATTTATGACTTCATCATTTAAAGATTATTCTTCTTCATTTATCTTTTTCTTTATTACTATAGCTTCACTTTCTACAATCTCGTCATCGACAAGAGGTGGAGAGGGTTTGGGTGGACTTTCATCAAATTTTACATTTAATGACTCTTCTACCTTCATTGTTTCTTTATTAAGTATGACGTAAGCTTTGCTATTAGGAGAGTAACCTAAAAGGATACCTTCGGTTGATTTAGGATCAAATTTAGTAAGGTAATCTTTTGTGTTGAGAAGAAAACATTTGCTACCAAAGACTCTAAAGTGATCTAACGTAGGCTTTTTGCCTCGAAGTAACTCGTATGGAGTTTTCCCTAAAATTGGTCTAATTAAGACTCGAATAAGAATGTACGTTGAAGTATCAACGGCATTGCACCAAAACTTTTGAGGTATGGATTGCTCATTAAGCATTGTGCGACTCATTTCTTGTAGAGTTCTATTCTTTCTTTCAACTACCTCATTCGATTGTGGAGTGCGAGGAGCCGAGAAGTTGTGAGTAATACCATTAGCGTCACAAAAGGCTCCGAATTGCACTTCATTGTCGAATTCCCTACCATGATCCGTCCTAATAGACACTATAGGACTTCCTAGTTGTCTTTGGATTTTCTTGCTTAATATTTCAAAATAATTAAAAGTTTCCGTTTTGTTCTTTAAAAATTTGGTCCATGTATACCTATAGTAATCATCCACTATAACCAAAGTGTAGTAGTTGCCTCCATAACTTTGGATAGCGGATGGGCCAAATAAATCCATGTGTAATAATTCTAGACACTTGGTTGTAGACACCATGTTTTTAGCTTTGTGACTAGAGTGGACTTGTTTACCTACATTACACGCATCACAAAAGTGATGTTCATATTTTAACTTAGGTAGATCTCTTACTAGATCTTTGGATGATAGCGATTGAAGAAGTCGCATATTGGCATGACCCATCTTCGATGCCATAAGGTCGAAGTATCATCCATAGAAGTAAAACAAAGTTTGTCTTTAGGTTCATTACCAATTTTAATGATATAGACTCCATGTTTCCTAATTCCTCTTCCTATGGTTATGCCATTTTTTAATATCTTACTACCGGTTTCGGTAAAAAGTACATTGCACTTTTTATCACATATTTGTCCTATACTTAAGAGGTTAAAGTTTAGGTTTTCTGCGTGACACACATTGTTAATGGTTAGAGATTTGTTAGAAATCGTACCTTTACCAATGATTTTACTTTTGCTATATCCAAACACCACATTACCTCCATTGATGGATTCATATGTGGAGAATAGATATTTATTGCCGGTCATGTGCCTCGTGTACCCACTATCCTTGACCCATTCATCCGGGTCTAGGTCGACCTTTAAGCACACCTAAGAAAACAAAAAACTCAAAAGTTTGGTCCCAATTTGTTCATGGGTTCATTAGTGTTAAACATTCCATTCATGTTAGACATGTATGGATAGGGTGAATATGCATTCCATGGTGCAAGGTTGTGAAATGGAAAGCCATTTTGCATATTTGGGTTCCAACCCATTTGATGGTTACTTCTTGGGTAAACATTATTAGGTCTCCTAGATGTGTTAGGTTTTGAGAAAGATGGAGCTTTGTTTCTTGCAAAAATAGGATTATATTTTGGAGGTGGTTGTATAGTGGTAATATGAGTTGGTTTCTTCTTATTAACAATAACAAAATCAGTTCTAGAAGAAGAAGCTACGTTTTTACCACTGTTTGCTTCAGCAGACCCACGGATCCTTGGCTGTACACTAGCTGGTTCCTTTTTTATGGGATTCGTGGGATCCGCCACAACAGTGGCCTGTTTTTCTATTGCTTTTACGAACTGTGTCTCTTTGCTTTCACTAGTTGACGCATCTAGTTGTTGAATACCTAAACCTTTTTGGTTGTTTCCTGTTTTAACACTATCTAATATCATATCTAGAGTGTTAGTACTCATTCTAGCAATTTTAGAGTCTAGTTGATCAACTAGTGTTTGAAGTTGAATGCAAAGTTCACATTCCCCACTTGTCATCTTTCCCTTTTCTAGATTTTTCAATTTTGCTTTTAACTCTATGACTTCTTTATCAAAACGTTGGTTTTGATTTTTCAAAAACTTGTTTTTGTTGATTACTTTTAAACTAATTTTTCAAAGCTTATCATATTCATCATGCAATGAGTCATCATCTAATGATGAGCTACTATAGTATTCGTGACATACCTCGTTATTTGCCATGAGACAAATTTCTTCGTCCTCCTCATCGCTCACTCCCCACGTGCCGCTCACGAATTCTTTTTGATCATCCCGTTTGGGACACTTACTAATAAAGTGGTTTGGGTCCCCACATTTAAAGCAAGTACGATCATCCTTTAGCTTTTCGTCCTCTTTGCTTTTCCGAAATCCTTTCTTGTCGTCATACGGTTGTTTGACGTATCTTCCCTTCCTTCTAAAGAACTTTTTAAAGTCCCTTACCGCCATGGCATACTCCTCGTCATCACTATCCGAAGAGGAGTTCTCTTCATCACTTGAGGCCTTCTTGACTTTGAGGGCAAGAGATTTGTGTTTCTCTTTCACCTTTGAGGCTTCGGAATCCTTAGCAAGGACAAGTTCGTAGACTTTTAAGTTGCCTATGAGTTCATCAAGGGTGAGGATTGTCAAATCTTTTGACTCTTCGAGTGCCGTCACCTTTGATCTCTACTTGGATGGAAGTGCCCCTAGATATCTCCTAACATGGTTACGGCTAGAAAAAGATTCATCAAGTGCTTGTAAAGATGTAATAATAGTATTAAAATTAGCCAATGAATGATCTATAGTTTCCTCATCCGATATTGAAAATTGTTCATATTGTTGAACAAATAAATCAATTTTATTATTCTTAACTTGTTGATTACCTTGATGAGTTACAACTAAAGAATTCCAAATTTCTTTAGAGGTTTTAAGCATGGAAATTCTTTCGAATTCCTTTTTGGGTAAAGCATTATATAAAACCATTTTAGCTTCACTATTTTTGGAAAGCTTTTTCTTCATGTCATCATTAAGTTTATCATGAGGTATGTTAACTACATTTCCTTTATCATCTTTTGAGATAGCCTCAAAATCTCCTTCAACAATAATGTACCAAAGATCAATATCTTTAGACTTCACATATGTTTCGAATCTATTTTTTCAATATATAAAACCATTAGTTTCAAGAAGTGGTGGTCGTTGCATAGATTGCCCTTCCTTATAGTTTTCAGAACCCATAGTGATCAAAAAGTTTTTAAAATACGTTTTACTTTAAAACTTTTATAAACTTAGCTCTTGATGCCAATTGTGGAAAACTAGAAGGGGGGGTTGAATAGTTTTGCCGATTTTAGGTTAGTTTCAAAAACTTTAGATTCGATATTATGTGAAATCATATGGATGATGAGAAAGTATAGATCTAATGGTAATGCAAGTAAATAAAGTAAAGTAAAGGATAGAAATGACACAACCGATTTATAGTGGTTCGACTACAAGGACACCTTCCTTGCCCTACTCCACTCCCCGAGTCACCTACTCGAGAGTTCAAGCACTATGTCAACAAACTCCTTCAACTTGGCGGAGAAGCCTTAACGTTGCTTACACTTTTTTCCGGTACAAAGCTAAATACCGAGTCCATAACACGGTGGACCAAACCAACACGACTATTACACAACAACTATGTGAAATATCAAATACAAGATCTTTGCTACAGAAATCTTGTGGAGGAACAAATCAATCAAGGACCCCTTGCTTGGATGACTTGTAGGATGCTCGTGATCTCGCCTTAGAGAAGGACCTATATGAGAATCACAATAGAAAGAAAGAAGAAGAACTCTCTAGATCAAGTGATCTATTGTTAGAAGAGAATGAGAGTGTATGAGAAATTTAGTAAGAAGAGGGGTGAGTTAGAATGAAGAAATGGCTCTTTATTTATAGGCAAAACTTGCCACTGTTCCCCGGATCCCACGGATCCCTCCCACAAGGGATCCGTCTAGTGTAAACCTAGGGATCCGTGGGACGCTCCTCTTTGCCCATGGGTTTTTTGGTTATGGGTCATGGGTCATGGGTTATGGGTTGGTCCATGGGTATTCTTTTAGATACAATGTATCTAATAAGTACAATGTATCTAGTCTTATGGGTATGGGTCAATACCATGGGTTATGGATATGATCCATGGTTGTGATTTTTACTCATCCTAATAAACTATTACAACAAATGATTTATTACAACATTTTGTATTAAGTGACTATATGTAAATGCTTTACAAAAATAACATATATCCTTATAATTTTACTTATGATAACATTATGTTTGTTATCAACAAAACACAAAGAGATCGCAAAATACTAATAAACGTTTTTACGGTTTATTTGTATTAACAACTTGGATACCCATGGTCCAAAGTCTAGGACCCATGACCCATGACCCAAAACCCATGGGCAAAGGGGAGCGTCCCACAGATCCCCAGTAATACACTGGACGGATCCCTCAAGTGGGATCCGTGGAACAGTAGCTAAATTTCTTATATAAATAGTGAGCCATTTCTTCATTTTGGGTTGCCACTCCCACACATACTTTCTCCAAGTATTGTAACCTTCTAACCTCAGATCCTAAGGATCTCTCTAGGTAGTTTGTGTTTTGTTTTTGTGTGATTATCTAGGTTCCTCTTAAAGGCGAGATCACCACCTCTTGAAGTCGAGCAAGCTCAAGTCCATGAGTTGCCATGCTTCGTCATCATCAAGACTACTGAGGTTGTCTTGTTGATAGTTCTTTCTTCCTCCATAAAAGTGTTGTGTCCAAGGAATTAGTGAAGGATGCTGAAAGAGTCAAGACGAAAGCATTAGTGAAATGTGTTTAAAAGTCCGTGTCAAAAGGCATTAGTGAAAGATGTCGAAAGAGTCAAGACGAAAGCATTAGTGAAAGGTGCTTGAACGTCCGTGTCAAAGGCATTAGTGAAGGATGCCAAAGGAGTCAAGACGAAAGCATTAGTGAAAGGTGCCAAACTTCCATGTCAAGGGCATTAATGAAGGGTGCCTAGAAGTTAAGTCAATTGGCATTAGTGAAAGATGCCAAGGGTGTATAATCGATGAGGTGCATCGATATACAAATAGAGATAGGTTATATCCAAGGATATTGATATCCTTGATGATGTTGTAATAAGGAGTGGGTCTCCTTTTGGATTGGCGTTGTATAGTGTTAGGTAGTAGTTCCTCCATTGTAATGGAACTCGGTATCTAGCCTAGTACCGGATAAAAGGTAGGCGACGTTGTGATAGGTGTGGTTCTACCTTGTGGAAGAACCCGGTGTCTAGCCTAGTATCGGAAAAAGAGTAGGCGACGTTGTGAAGGCTTCTCCGCCATAAGGAGTTGGTGTCGTGTAGTGATTACGAACTCTCGAGTAGGTGACTCGGGGAGTGGAGTAGAGCAAGGAAGGTGTCCTTGTAGCCGAACCACTATAAACAATCGTGTCGTGGTTATGTGCTTCTTACTCTTTATCTTTCATTACACATTTATATATCTATCTATCAATGTCCAACATACACATCTAAATAGATTGACATAAGTCGATCTAAATATTTTAAAATGAAGTTTTAATTAGTAAAACTATTCAACCCCCTTCTAGTTTTCCACAATTTGCACTACATAAATTATTCACACACATAGACAGTATGCTTTATTTAGCATTTTACATCGGTGCAACACTTATATATTTACATTTGCCAATGTAGATCACAAAATGTAATTCTCTTTCTGTGTTTCATATGCCAAGAGCTGCAGCTGTAGTGTTTACTTTCATATCTGCTTTGTGGCTTCGTTGGATAATGCTTTTGTAGGCTGCATTTGTGAACTTTTCAACTGGCCTGCATACGTAGAGTAAACAAAGCAAATGATGAGCTAATTTTGTTAATAATCCAGGTTTTAGATGTTTGTATAATTAGTAAACTGTAAATGCTGTAATTGTTTGCCTATTAGTTTACTATTTGTTGGCAAAGTTAGGTGAATATGAGAGGTTTAGAACTCTTTGAAGTGTCTGAAAAAGGCTCTTTCCTATTCAGCTTGTTTTGATTCCCTACACCTTTATTTTCATCCATGGAAAACTAATGCATGTGATTATTTTTTGTTTGTTGGTATGCCTATTTAACAGACTGCCTGCTTCCAATGTTATTCATATTTGCAGTTGCAATTTAGCTTCTAGAAATAACATAGCGGAATGGTAAGACTCCCTAAGTGTGATGAGCTCAAAGCTGAGGCAAATTCCTCTAGCTGGACAGACATGATGGTTATGTATTGTCGTAAATCTGGAAGCGAGGATCTAAAATTAGGTCAGCAAATTTATGGCATTTGTGGAAATGTGCTTGAGCTGGTTTGTGAAAGAGATGCTTTGATTGGTGAGCTAGAGAGTGTTGGCAAAAACGTGCCTTAGAAAACGGCTGAATTTCTTAGGATAGTTCAAAAGAAAGAGAATGAAAGAATACCGGAGTTGCAGATTATGGCAAGGAAGCTTGAGTTGAGTGTGCGTGATAAGGATTTGTTTACTGAGAAACTTACTGGTCTTTTTTCGTTGTAATTGCCATGGTTTAACATTGTGGAAATTGTATCAATCTAATGAAGTTGCAGTTTCTTATGGTTCGCCACCTGTTAGTCGTTTCTATATGTATGGTGATGTGATGGTATTTGTATTTACAAATAAGTGGCCTGTAGCATGCAACCTATTTTCATGTAACTTGTTTGTAAAATATTTTGTTCAATAAAAATAGTTTTCCATGTAGTAATAATTTTGTGAATCATTTTTTTTGTTTGTTACAGTCTGTTGTTGCATTTTCAGATAAGGCTAGTGTGACTGACCTATTATGCGTTGGTTCTGGAGCTCTGTGAGCAACTGCTAGACATCTTGCATTTGATGAAGGTGGTTTGAGAGTACCTATTTATTATTTACAGTTGGTTGTTTAGGTCATCGTATGTGTTAAGCATATTTTGAGTAAAGTAAATATTTCTGATATAAATGCCGTTACCTTGCTCTTATTCTTGCTGCGCAGCCGATACCGCATCCATTCTTCTATCTTTAAAAACAGCATCAAGAACGAATTCAGTTGTTCTCGATGTTGTTTTGCATATATTTTTTCCCCGTTGCAATATCAGCGTGCAAGAAAATACAAAAATGTTATTGTCGTTTGGCTTCAACCTACTGCAATTCATTAACCCAAATAAGTATCAAAAAAAAGGAATGCAAAACTTAAAAAAACACGGTTTTGAATTACCTGGTCAGTCGCATGTGTATGTGGATTATTGTAGCGTTATCATCATTACATGTACCACTTAACAATCACCTCATCAGTTTCAGGTGTATGTAGATTAACGCAACATTAGCTGCATCACCTATAGCACTTAACGCATATAGTCATTTATGTGTGTTACATGCTGTATAGAGAATCGACGGCAAAAGTGATTGCAAACAACATATGCATGGTTACGGTCGCAAGAAAATTTGCAATAGCAATAGGTAGCCATCATAAAACATTAAGAGTGTATAGTTTAGCAATTTTATAAAGAGCTACCTACTGCTATTGCAAAATGGCAAAAATACACATATCCGAGGCTAAGTTGTTAGTGTTAACATCGGTAACAGAATAATGCCCTAAATGTATTGCACCATCACTTCATTCCCTCGGTATAGGATATTGGCAGCAACAATAGCAACGCGCACCGATACAACCAATGGTAACCATTTGTATAGTCGCAATCCAGGTTTGTTGATTGCTTGGAGTTGCCATGCCAAATGCCCTTTTTTTACCAAATTTGTCCAAACTGACCACAGACATAGGTTGTTGTACATTATACTCTTGCTATAATGTTTTTTTATTTAGGCTCAGGTACCAAGTTATAAAAAGCGGATACACCCACCATGGCTGCAAACCTTGATGATTGCCTTGCCAAGACGTGGGTAATCGCAACTTTAACCAGACCTATATGAACTCATGACAGCCTTAGAATATAATGTTTATATAGTATTATATACCTATATTAAACTGCTACGTAAGTGGTATATATCCACACTAAAGCACCACGCGGGTCAACCCAGTCAACCCATCACTATAAAACTTCCGCTATGGCTGCAACCACATTTGTAATGTGATTGCCATGCCAAAATACGTAGTTAATTAGGATATGATGTTCATCATCGCCTTGATATTTCGCTTCCATGTACGCTTGCAATCATGTTGTCTAATTTTATGATAACTTAATATTCCGATGCACTGCTTTAATGACTTGTTGTTGTTGCATCAGTCACACGGACTTTAATAGTGCAATGGCCTCAAAATTGTTTCAAAACAAAATAATTTGAGTCTTTGTTCCATTCATGGCCGTTAGGCTATTAAAGCCCATGCAACTAATATAGCACTGACCGTTATATGATACTGTCGTAAATTTTGAAGCCGTCTATCAACAAAGCCCAAATTCTTGCATGCCTTACTGTTAGAACAACCTGAATACAAGAATCCCTAACCAAGTAACCCACACACTGAAAAACAATAGCCAAACTAACCTGAATGCAAAATCGTAACAAAGAATAATAGACAAACACATAAATAGAACATGAAACAATGAACGAATGATCCAACAAACGGCATGCCTACCGCAAAAACCTGAGAAGAACCAAAATACACGTAGCTTCACAGGAAAGAAAACAAAACGACATATATATTGGTTGAAAAGGGCGCAAAAACAATGACATCATTCTGTTCTCATAACACGCCAATCTTTCTGAGCCTGTCAACAAAAAAGAATTAAAAATCCCACCGGCGCCGGTAGTACATACCACATTAAAGTGCCACGGTGGCCACCCGCAATAACTCGGTATAACATAATGTTATATAGCACATATGCAAACTCAAAGCACAACATCAGACAACGACTACACAAATACATAGGCTCCGGTACACAAACACACCAGAATTATAAAAGTTTTGCTATGGCTGCACATAACTAAAATCTCTTACCTCCCCTTCCAATCTATTTTGCTATTCAGTTGGACTTTACACAGTGGCCTGCACCAGATGCACTGTTAGCGTGCTGAAGTAACAAAAGAAACTGGAGGAGAAAGATAAGAGCGGCCAACTACACTGAACGCAATTGATATGTAAAAACTGGCTCAGATCTTAAATTCATTGAGCCGCTCTACGCACCCGCCGTGGCTGCAACCACGTTGCATTCCTGGTTACCCTGTCAAGATACGGAAATGCGCAAGGAATACTCAAGAAATACTTAACGCGCAGACAAATCATCAATGCCTTCTGCAATAAGCATTGCAATCAAAAGTTTCAATGTAATAGGTATAAAGAAGCATAATTAACCCTTCTGAGTCCCCTTACAGATCCTTTACTCGTTTCAACTCCCTTTCTGCAAAGGCTTGCACCAAACGATCCGCGAGATTGTTGAAAAAAGAAAAGGAACTGTATCGGAACTCAAACATGGTTACTACACAGCTCAATTCAACACTTAATGAAAAAATATAAAACAACGTTTAAAGTAATACCACCGAGCTAGTGAACACGCCATGACTGCAAATCCATAAGTGTAACTTTGTTTATAAGAAACTAAAGTAAACAAACGGGCGAAGCCGCCATGGCTGCAAATTCAAGAACTTGCCCCGCCAAAATGCGACTTACCTTAATTGTAATTTTGTAAAGAAGGTTAACAATAAGTAAAGCAATGCTTGCACACTAGACCAAAAATAAGAACCCAACATATACCTCAGAAGCCCAACAAATAAAATAGGCTGCGGAGCCTAATAGAAAACAATTAAACAAAGTTTAGAATAATGCCACCGACGCATTGGGTTCTAAATTTCGAGGGCAACCATCAACAACGCCTACCCTGTTGCATGCCTTACTCCTAACTCTCATAGTAACAATCAAAGCATCTAAACAACAAAATAACCTAAACACAACAGTCCCTAACCAAACAACCCACACGCTGCAAAAGAATAGAAAACATAGAAAACAGTAATAGATACTCTAGCTCATAAATAACACCAAACACCTACCGACTTACACACATACTGATGAAAAATCTTTGAACAAACATGCAAAAAAAAACACAAAGACAGAAATCGAACATGCAATAATGAGCGGAAAATCCAACAACGGCATACCTACAAAAAAATGCTGGAGAAGACACATAGCTTCACAAAGAAAGAAAACGAAGAGACATATATACTGCTCAGAAAAGGCCCAACAAAACTACACCACTTGCAGTCATAACGGGCCAAACTTCGTGGGGGCCTGAAACCCACCCAGCACCCTTAATAAAAAAACATTAAAACACGTTTAAAATAGTGCCGCTCAATAAAAAGTATAAAAAACGGATAGAATAATGTCACCGACGTAGCAGTTATATATATATATATATATATATATATATATATATATATAATCTAGATTAAATAAGATCAAACTTAAAGTTGTTAAAATGAGATCAAACTAAAATTTGACAAGCGACACTCTCCTTACAACAAAAATAAAATTTTTATCAACTACAACTAAAATTGTTAAAGTTTCAATAGATTTCTTTTTAAAATTTACGAAACCTAGATGATACATTTTGATTAGAAGTGTAATGTGTATCAGGTTTTTGTATGTGTATCAGATTTTGGAATGTGTAGTAGTGTAATGTGTATCAGGTGTATCACTAATCCAAACGCATGTATCATTTGGTTATTAGTTGCAAAAATGTTAATTTGTATTAAAATATTATTTTTATGTGTATTATTGCTAAAATTGTTATTTAAAAATATTTTAGTGGTTTTTTAGACTTGATCTTATTTTTACAACTTTAAGTTTGATCTCACGTTAACCCTCCCCTAATAATATGCATATAACTGGAATCTCTTACCTCCCCCCCCCCCAGTCTCTTTTGCTATTCAGTTAGACTTTAAACAATGGTCTGCACCGGACGCATTGTTATCCCGCTGAAGTAACAAAAGAAACTCAGAAGAGAAAGATAAGAACATCCAACTACATTGAACGCGATTGATATCATTGGCTCAGATCTGCAATTCATTGAGCCACTCTACGCACCCGCCATGGCTGCAACCACATAACATTCCTGGTTACCCTGCCAAGATACGGGAATGCGCTAGGTATACTCAATAAATAGTTTAACGCGCAGACAAATCATCATTGCCTTCTGCAATAGGCATTGTAATCAACAGTTTCAATGTAACATGTATAAAGCAAAGATAATTAACCCTTCTAAGCCCCTTTACAGATCCTTTTTTTGTTCCAACTCCTTTTTTGCAAAGGCTTGCACCAAACGCTCTACTAGATTGTTGAAAAAAGAAAACGAACTGTATGGGACCTCAGAATCGGTGACTGCACACCTTAATTCAACACTTAATGAAGAAACATAAAACAACGTTTAAAATAATACCACCGAGCTAGTGAACACAACATTCCTGCAAATCCAACAATCTGCCATGCCAAGATGCGGCCCACCTCAATTGAAACTTTGTTTGTGAGCAACCAAAGTAAACAAATGGGCAAAACCGCCATGGCTGCAAATTAAAGAAGTCGCCCTACCAAGATGCGACTTACCGCAAATGTGACTTTGTTAAGAAGCGCAACCAAACAACCAACTGCACAAAAACCTCGAAATACCACAGAAGCCCAACAAATAAAACAGCTTGTGCAGCATTAAAAACATAAATGAAATGTTAAAAATATTACCACCGTCGTAGCAGTTTAATATTGATATATATTTATCCAACAATTTGCCCTGCCAAGATGCGGCCGACATCAATTGCAACTTTATTTAGAAGCGTATTGACCATGGTTGCAAACATAAACTCAAAATGTAATGCATGCTTTGTTACCCATCATGTTTTTGAAATAGAAATGAGAATACAAATACTGTTTTGCACAACAACATCGGCGTAAATATCAATTAGACTACAGGCACCAACAGAAGCATGCTTTCTAAGCAACCAAAGTAAAAAAACGACCGAAGCAGCCATGGCAAATTGAAAATGCAATGCTATGAGATCAACATACCAAATAAGCGTGATAAACAAATTGATGGTAATAACGACAATAACAATAACGACAATAACAACAACTAATACCACAAAAACCCCAAAAATGAAACCGAAACCCTAACCCACAGACCGAATAAAATTTACAAATTCAAACCCATAACAACCAAAATGTAATTCATGCTTTGTTACCCATCATGTTTTTGAAACAGAAATGAGAATACAAATACTGTTTTGCAAAACAACATCGGCTTAAATATCAATTACACTACAGCCACCAACAGAAGTATGCTTTCTAAGCAACCAAAATAAACAAACGGGCGAAGCCGCCATGGCTGCAAATTCAAGAACTTGCCCCGCCAAGATGCGGCCTACCTCAATTGTAACTTTGTTAAGAAGCGCAGCCACCATGGATGCAAACATACATTGAAAATGCAATGCTATGAGATCACCATACCAAATAAGCATGATAAACAAACTGATGATAACAACGACAATAACAACAACTAATCCCACAAAAACCCCAAAAACTAAATCGAAACCCTAACTCACAGATCGAATAAAATTTACAAACTCAAACCCATAACAACCAACAAATCAATAAGCTAAAATAGCTCAAGATCCGATTATACCAGTGTTGCGAAGAAACCGATGTGTAGAAAAGTGTAGAAGAAAGGAATCGCTGAAGCTTATCTATAAGTAAAGTGATGGTTGCACACTGGACCAAGAATGAGAACCCAACATATACCTCAGAAGCCCAACACATAAAATAACATACGCAGCCTAATAAAAAACAATAAAAAATGTATAAAATAATGTCACCGACGTAGCGGTTTAGTATAGATATATAATTCAAGGCTAGTGCTGATAATTTGATAAATAGAATCTTGCCAAGTGAAATAGCTAGTTGCTTTTTAGTTAAGCCTGTATTTTTGGGTTTGTTGGCTGAAGAAGTAGAAATAAATTGAGTTCCCTCGAGTTTCGTAGATTCTAGAAAGTTTATAGCCTCGCCTCCCTTCAAAGAACACTATAAATCAAGTTTAATACTAGCTAGCACTTTAGGAGACTTCAAGATATGATACATTTCGCAAAGTGGACGTACTATTTGATTATTTTAAATCTGCATATTCAACGAGAAACCATCGAGAATCGATATAGCATCCCATATGGCTCAAGAAACAAACACATATATTGTTTCAAGAATTAGTATATAACAATAAACAACAAAACAATACGGGCGCGATATTAAGATTCATTCATTGATTAAAACTCAAAATATAGACTTTAATTTAGACATACTCTAGTCTTGCTTGATTTCTATGATTGTTAATTCGTTCATCAATCGATCAAGCTCCCAATCATAAGAAGAAGAAAAAAAGATGGTCTGCAGTGTTAACCATAGTATATCTTCCTTTACTGAATCTTAATTTAGCCCATCCCCTTAATTTTCTCTTCATTTGTCCCTAACAGGCTTTACTAAGATATGATTTGAGGGGTATACAATTGATCTCCAGTTTCAATCAGATCTCTTATTACCGTCCCTACCAAGTGATGCTTGATGTTTTTGAGGGGACACACTGAAAATGTGTGGAATTGACAACTTTTGTGACTTTCCAATTATAGCATTGTCAATTATCTCTAAATTTAAATAAGCATCTGCCATTATTTTGGTTCCAAAAACAAAACAAATATTAGTATTAAGAAAACAACAAAGATACTAATATGATTTCAAATTTTTATCTTGACTTCTTTATGGTTTTAAGCATGGATTTGGTTTGCTACATGTTGTGCTTATATATAGCAAAGATTGCTCTCGATCTGTAAATCATTCATCAACTTGGTTACCATTTCAGCAAAAGATTATGACATGTTCATTAACACAGATGCTTGACCCACAATCTTCTATGCATAGAGTTTTTGAAATTTGCATTTTCAAACTTATTACTATTAGATTATTACAACTTGTAGTTTTAATCAGTATCAAAAAAAATTTGAAAACAGATTCTGCTTTTTGTCAAAATATCATTTTCATGCCATTGTTGCATGTGCTGTCTGTACTCACCAGTCAGTTAGTTTTAGAAGTATCTAAAACTCCAAGTTTTGTTAATTATGTACTCAATAATAAAAGCATGGAACCCACCGTCACTGATATGATTTGTTTACAATTTTTTTAGTAGTGAAAAAGCATCTGGTCCTGCCCTAGATCTTCAGTATCCATTACTGGCCCATGGTGAGTATCGTGTCGTGTTATGCAGGTACATCCATGACCCTTTCTCTCTAATTTCATATGCATAAAAAAGTCCCTCCATATTTATATAACATTTTATTTTTGTCCGTTTTTTGCCTTTTAGCGATGACGCATGTCGTCATTAAAGGTCTTGACGGGATAAAGTAAAACCTGGGAGGGAAATGGAATTTTTTCGTGGAGACCTTTTAGACATAACATTAGACTTTTAGAGAACATATGTTGGCTCTAAAAGTGTATGTCAAAAAAATTTTGATATCATGTTTGTTAATATAATTAACGTTAATGTATTTAATTAAAATTTAAATAAAAAATATAAATTAATTAATAATATACTTAAACTTCAAATAAATTGTTTTAAGCGAGTCACATATGAAAGTATCTTGTTAATAAGCGCTATGAAGTAGCATTTAGGAGCACCGAGTATTTAAGAGTTTTTTTACACATATGATAACACAACTACAGTTAAGTTATCAAACGTTTTTATAGAAAAAAAAATGCTACTGATGATCACTGCTATTGCTTACTCACTGCTCCCAATTATAAGAAGGAAAAAAATGGTCTGCTGTTAATTAACCATAGTATATCTTCCTACATATTACTTGATCTTAATTTAGCCCCTACCCTTAATTTCCTTAACTGGCTTTACCAGGATATGATATTATTTGTATACTGCCAAATTTTATTTATAAACCACCAACATCCAGATCTTATTTATACTATTGATCTCCAGTTCAAATCAGATCTAGCTCTTATTAATGTCCCTACCAAGTGATGCTTGATGTTTTTGATGGGACAACACTATATGCTCCTTTGAATCTCTTGTATTCTCACATTCTTTATCTTAACAGTAACTGAAAATGTGCGACTTTCCACTTATGGCATTGTCAACTATCTCTAAATCTAAATAAGCATCTACCATTGTTTTGGTTCCAAATACAGAACAAATATTATGTTTTTCGTCTTCAATTCCTTGCAATTGGGTACCTATGGTCAATTTGTTAAACAGCTAGTATAATACAATATTAGTATTAACTACTGTATTAAGAAAACAACGACGATAATATAATTTCAAATTTTTATCTTTACTTCTCTTTATGGTTTTAAGCATGGATTTGGTTTTGCTACTTGTCGTGCATGTATAGCAACGATATGATTGCTATCTGTAAATCATTCAACTTGGTTACCATGTATATCCTTCCTTATGCAGGTTCGTTTCATTTATTCAACAAAAGATAATGACATGTTCATTAACACAGATGCTTAAACCACAATCTTCTATGCATAGAGTTTTTGAATTTTGCGTTTTCAAACTTGTTATCAGATTATTACGAATTGTAGTTCTCCACAAACAGGTGTAGACTTGCGGGAATACCCTGACCCCTGATGCCTTTTGCCACCGGCCATTGGCCACCCCACAAAGAATAGCTCCGGCAACTCTCCTGACTCAGTGAGTCACCACCTGGAGTGAGCACGAGCCTCAGTATCAAAACAAATTGAAAACAGATTTTGCTTTTTGTCGAAATATCATTTTCATACCAGATGCAACAGAACTTTTTGTGAAACCGTAAAATAAAAAGTTCTAATCGTATTCTCAAAAATTGACTTTCTGGTCATTTTACATTTAGTTTCTCAAATAATGGCGATTTGCTAAATACTCAAACAAGTGATTATTTGATGGTTATTTAAAAATCATACTCCGTATTTATATAACTCACTTATAATGCAAATCTCCCTGATTTGAGTTAACTTTAATTATTTGTCTTAAACATAAACAGTGTTGCATGCGCTGTCTGTACTCATCAGTAAGTTCTATTAGAAGTATCTAAAACTCCAAATTTTGTCACTCAATAATAAAGCATTGAACCCACTGTCACTGATATGATGTGTTAACAACTTTTTTGTAGTGAAAAGCATCTACTGTAGATCTTCAGTATCCTTTACTGGCTCATGATGAGTATCGTGTTATGCATGTACATGCATGGCGGACCCAAGACGAAGAGTCATCAGGTTCATTTTATTGAAAGTACCAAAAATTGTAACCCATAAATCAAAGACCATGTTCATTTTAGAAAAATCGGTATATTTGACATAATTTTACATGAAGCAAGAAATATGGTTTCCGTGCACCCCAGGAAACCCCCCTCTGTCCGCCCCCTGGGTACATCCATCCATGACCCTTTCCTTCTAGTTTCTATGATATTTTGCAACTTCTAGTTTCTGATGACGATCTTAGGGGTTATTAAAATTACTAATAAAAGGTACTCCTTCCATCATATTTAACATATATGCAACGATTTCTGTTTAGCGGATGTTCTAGAATAGATTAGACAATTGTTGACGGTTGGCTTGTGTGTTTAGTCGATCGCTACTACAAGTTGGTGGCTGAAGTGTTGATTAAGTAGGATTCCAACAAAAGGCATGCTCTAGGAACTAATCATAGTACTAATAAGTGTTTGTGGGTCAACCAAAGTGACCCATTACCCAACCCCTCGACGGCTCATCCCACATATTTAACCACCTTCTGGTTAAAATATCCATAATAGTAATCTCTAGCATGACCCTCCACTTAAGTGTGATGATGGAAATTAAACTCTCACCTGAGTGATATCAAATCAACAGATTAAAGGTGGGTGCTGATGCCTCTCTTGATTACAACATGTAACCGAACATGGTATTCTTTAAAGTTAGCCATCCACTAAGTGCCTTTCTAGTAAAGGATATTATAGGAAAAGAGAATCTTCCCTATTGAAACCTTTTGATTTCTAAGTGACTGGTTAGTGGTGTTTAACTTGCTTGAGTTCCCGCAAGTGCTTTAGATTCTCCACATCCACGTCTTCGAAGATAAGAACCATCAAGTTTGATCATAGCCACACCTCCATCCAAGGGACACTTGATCATGGACCATATGGGACCAACTAGCGGCCTACCTTCCGTTAGTGGAGTCTGGCATCGTTTCGTAGTGATCCAACACATGACAAAACTGGAACTAAAACGAAACAGCATATGTCAAAGTATACAATTATGAACGTGAGGATTGCACTGAAAGATCATTGTTTAAGACCTACCACTAACAATATAAATTCTATTTTTAAAGAGATGTAAATATATTTGCTACCGGGTTAGGTTCAGTTTCCAGGTTTTCACCGACTTGTGCACAGAAAGTGTTAAGAAGATGGAAGAACTTGATTCACCATAGGTGGTTGAATACAATGCTAAGTTCATGCTAAAACTTGATGTTATACATTTGGTTAAAGTTAGCCATCCACATTTGGAATAGTTATCCATCATCATGTAATACTAGCATGGTACCCGCGCAAAGCAACGGATTAGGAGGCGAATTATATTTAACGATTTTCTAATTTTACGTTTTTTTTGCTGAATATTGTTTAACGATTTATATATGCAAATTCAAAAAGTTAGTAATTTTAAGTATAAACATATTAAATTCATTATATAAGTTATATTTTATTATTGTAACATGCATCCAATTTAATGTTTTATTTAATGTGCAATTTGTGTGTTTTTAAAAATTTAATTTCATAAATTACTAAAAATAGCAAGTGTGTAAACTTAAAATTTTTAAAACTTCTAAAAATAAAAGTCTTAAATGCTTTATATATAGTAAAGATTACTATTATACAAGAAATATTCTTTAAAGACTCTCCTTTGCTATCTCAATGCCTATAAATTAGGTTGACATGGATGACTACTTTATTGCTCTTAGGGGGGAGGGAGTGATACCCTACTACCCGAAGTGCCACGTCACCTCTATCAAATAAAAACTCTCTAACTCAAAACTACCCAATTCTACTCTAACACTACCCGATTTGGAGGGAGTGGTACCCTAGTATCCGATTTTTTTTTAATACATAAAATCACATTCAATATTAAAATAAAAACATACCATTTCATTAAAAATAAAAACATTACATAATACTTAAAAAAACTACAACTTAAAAATTGAAACTACAACTTAAAAAAAAAAAAAAAAACAAAAAAACAAAACAAAACAAAACATTACATAAGTTGAAATTAAAAAAAATTGAAACTACAACTTAAAAATTGCAAGCCCATCCGTGTTTGGCCGCAAGTTCACGTTTTTTGGTAAGAACGAATTCCAACATAGCGGGATCGCGAATGTGATCATGCGGCTCCAAAAAAAAACTTTATCTCCCGTTGTGTATTCTTGAACTTCTCGAAGTTGTGTAGCCAACAATTGTTTCGCCAACGATCCTTGTCGCGCTTTTCTTCCAAATATTGTGTCTCTTTTGTGTGTAGGAGTTGATTTCATCCGCAACACGAGAAGCTTTTTTCATCTTTCTTGATTCAAGTGGAGGGTGGGGTCTTCATTCATGTCGGGAATGGTGTTGCTTGCCGATTCATACTCCCCCGGCTTCCTTTTGAAGAATTGCTAGTCGCACCGCCAACATCTTGAAAACATTCTTGCTCCGCCCATTTGTCATGACCTCTGACAACCTCCCACGCCAAGCTATGAGCAAATTGTCATTTTTTGTCAGATAGTAATCCCTACTTGCCATTTCACCACGCCCAAGTCGTTGCACCCACTATCATTAGCACGTTTCTACATTATATACAAAATAATAAAAAGTATAGCTTAAACAAAATAATGTAATTGTAAATAATAAAATATAGATTATGTAAAATAAAAAGTATAGCTTGTACCGCTTGGAGGTAGTAGCCGTTGAAAATACCCATTATGTGTTCATTGTTTTCCACTTGGTATTCAACGCATGAAAAGTTCGTGAAGTCTAACCCAAAGTTGCCTTGTAATGCTCGAGAATCCGTTTCCAAAAACCGTCTGACTTTTGTTCATTACCGACAACACCACATTCGTAGATTTGAATCCATGCTTTCGCCAAAGCCTCCTCTTTGCGGGCTCTTGGCGACCAAACTTCACGGGGCCTCCTCCCGCCAAGCTTTTTTCTTCCTCTCGGATCGACTTCTTGAACGTCCTCATCTTCGCTTCTTCGCTTTGGTAGTTGTTGTTTTGGGGTACGTACTCTACGCCATCGCCATTGTTTTCGAACGGGAGAACTCGCTTGTAGTAGTGATGTTGTAGTGTTGTGGATTCATTTGAGGAGGACCCATATTATATTGGTAAAATTGATGTGGAGATTGAGGTTGTGGAACGTAAAATTGATTCGGAGATGATTGAGAATAAAATTGGTTTGGAAACGGAGTTTGTTGCGGTTGCGGTTGAACGGGTTGAGACCGACCTTGACGCGAGGTGGAAGTTTTTTTACCTCTTCTTGGATCCATGGTTTTGTGTTTTTGAAAGATTAGTGTGTGTTTTTATTTTGAAATAATGAGTTTGTGATGTTTGGTTTTAAAGGGGAAATTTTTTTATTTTTTTATTTAATGCATAGCAGCCCAACGGCTAGTCCCCAACGTTCGGATTTTTGAAAAAATCACACACTCACCGATCGGGCTTGGAACCCGAATTCGATACCCGATTGCGCTACTCGATTTGGGAGGGATGGTGTTACCGATCGGGTTAGGGTACCCGAATCCCTACCCGATCACCACTCCCTCCCCCCTTAGAGTGTTTGCATTACTTTGTTATAAAAGTGGACTAATAATTAGTTTTTACTTTTTAGCCACGAGAGTAAGTTGACTTTCGTGCCAATGAAATCTTTCCATTTAAACAAACAGAAGAGCATCCGAATAAGTTTTATAATAAATTGTTATTAAATTGGCCAACTAGCTAGTAATGTAATATATTCATTGATTCGTGTCATTTGCTTTTGAGTATTTATATATTTCATATAGTTCCTAACACCTCATTTGTCATTTATGAAGTGATGAAGATGAATTTTCTTTTTTTATTATATACACACAGTGACAAGCTATTAAACCCATAATTTATCTGAATTGCAAGAATATCAAGTTCTTCTCATGTTATTTTAGCTACGAATTCTGAAATTTTCAAACACTCATTTCACACCCTTTTTATTACAGTAACATATTAGACTTTGGCTTATAATTGATCGTTAAATGTATTTCTCCGAACAAGATTATGAAACGATCTTTTTTGTATTATACGAATTGATGTAACAAACAATTAGGAATCCCTATCGATTAAACGGAAAATGAAATCGAATGTTTGATGCTCGGCTCAAATGAGTCGGAATAGAATTCGGTTACAAGAATTGTAGGGAGAGACAACCTAAAATGTCTAACATTCAAAACTAATATGAAACCTAATTTTAAGGCTATTTATGCTAAGTGAAATTTGGTTGAATTCTTGAAATAGCTCGTAATAGATAAATGGCTGATTATATGCAATAAGTTTCATGCTTGCAATACTTTGTTTTATTAATCGACTTCTAGTCGAACATTATCATTTTAACTTGTTTGATATTTTGATTCAGTATCAAAATGTCATATTAAATATGGTCATACGGCCCAAAAAAATGAACTAATAAGCTCAATCAAATAAGGCCCAGAAGAGAAGGCCTTTATTACATCTATGTGATTATGTTACCCTCTAATTTTTTTGTTTATCAACTTTCCGAAGTTACAAAAACTCAAAAGATTTTACAGGTATTGATTTATTATTTATTTATTAGAGAGTCGGGTGCAGTACAACCCAATAATTTGGGTTGTCAACTCACCACACACTAAATAACAAAGATTATACCTAAGCACCTTCCCCAACTCTAAGTGTTATTTATACGTAGGGGTGTAAAAAAAACCTACCCAACCCGAACCCAATTAAACTTATTCGGTCGGTTAATCGGGTTAATAATTTTATTCGGGTTAACCCTATTAACCCGAATACTAAATAGGGTCGGGTATCGGGTTAAAATGGTTGGCTAGCTCGAGTTCTAGTTCTGATTGACCTGAATAAGGGCTTTTAACTTTTTTTTACATATTTTTATAAATTATCTATTTAATGTAGTACATGGAAATTTTATTATCATTTTACTCATATTCGGGTTGACCCAAACCCGAATGTACCCTACATGAGTAGACTCAAACCCCAATTAACCCGAACCTAACTAACCGGAATTCAAATAGGGCCGGCTTCGGGTATGTTATTTTTAGCCTTGACCTGACCCGAATTGAACTGAATCCGACCAACCCGACCCGATTAACATCCCTAGTTATAGGCGTAAGTGGGTCTTATCTTTTTTCCACGAAAAATTCTCCACTTACTCACTAAAAATACTCCACCAACTCACAAAAAAAAGGAAAACACTCACCATAGGCATGGCTATTTGACGGATAACATGGCTATAGCTATCGGGGTGGTGCAGTATGGCTATACCATTGAGCGAAAAAATGACCAATAACATGTTATTTAAACTGCACCGGGGACTCTTATAATCAAAGTTAAATTTCAAAATAGCTATGAAAAGGATGCAAAAAGGAGGATATGAAAACCGGAACATACGTAACAGGCAATTAGTAAAAATGAATAACATAATCTCACTCTCTTCATGAATGACGGTTTGGCGGGAAAGTTTGTTATGACTTACCAACCGCCAACCCGCCATTAAACCTTTAATTTTCACATGTAAACTTCCATTTCTCATCATTCTAAACCGATAAAAGCATTCTATAATAACTAATTTGCCTTTTTCACAGTTTAATTTTTCAGTTTAAGTAGTTTGGGTAGTTTTAATTCATAAAACCTTAATTCAAAGTTTTTTCTCAAAATTTTCAATTACCTTCATAATCATTGATATAAATCACAAGAATAGCAGTCATGTCACCTAATAGAAGATCATCTTAGAGAGCGATTAATATCCAATTGAAAAAATGGGATTATATACATGGATTTCATAACCGGGAGCAAGGAAAGAATTAGTCAGATGAAAGGGAAGGGAAGCAAGATAGGATTGATGGAGGGATTGAGTGTGATGGAGATAATTGAGTTTCAATGGATGAGGGTATTAGGTTTGGTCATGGTTTCATGGGAGACTTAAATGGTGAAGCATTTCTATTACTTACAACAGCAACAACAACAACAACAACAATCCACTGATGGTAAGGGATTATCTAGTACTTAGTGCTCGGGTTAATTCTTCCCTTAAATCTGATGTTAATCATGTGAATAATATGGAAAATGTGATTGTTGTGACACAAGATTTTTTAATTCATAGTATTTGGAAACATGTTCCACAAAAAGATGTAGATTGGCTGAACACTCGACCCCGTGCCTTTTAAGAACATTGTCCACCCCAATAAAGAAATATCCTCTCGTCTGGGCACCAATGAGTAAGCACGAGCCAAGACTCTGACCCTGAGCTTTTATTCTACAAAGTTCTCCAATGCCTAGGTTTCATGAGATGGATACCTATATAATGCAAATGATGAGACTTGGGGTGTGTTTGGTCAAAGTAGCAGGAAGTTGGAAGGTGCATGTAGCCATTACCACAAGAAACTTAAAAGCATTAGAAAAATGAGCTTTCCTAAAAAAAATAGCAAAGCTCACCGCTCCTTGCCAAACTTAACGATAAAATCTAAAGTTTCATTCTTTCGCTTTCTTAACGCCCATCGCCCCAAAAAGCTCCAAAAAGTTGCGCGCCAAACATAGCCTTGAACTTGGGTCTATTGACTCAAGTACAAGTGCTTCAACCATTGGACTAATGCTTTATTGGTGTTTGAAAACCTGTTAATAGTGTTAATAAAGTACATAAGCATGATTATTCATTTAGTATTATTTTGAATGATGATAATAAATTGATGGCAATTCCTATTAAAACTGGTAAAAATAAAGTAAGAGGTGGTTGTGTTTAATGACGATCTTATTGAAAAAGGTAGTGTGAAATGGAGAAGAATAGTATGTGGATATTTTTGTAGGTTGCAAGATGTCATTTAACGATGCTAAGTACCACTTAAGAAGAATGTGAAACAATTGGTTTAGGTGATATGCTAATGAAAATGGGATATTTGTTTTCAAATTCCATGATAGGGAGGGATAAAATGCAGATATCAATAATGGCCCTAGAATGGTGAATAATTGGCTTTTGTTTTGTTAAAAAATGAAGTGTTGATATAAAGTATGATTTAAATGATCTAAGGGGTGAAAGGATATTCGTTTTGGTATTTTTGTATATTTTGTAAAGAATGTAAATAATCATGTTTGGGATATTTTTATTTTAAAACTACAACTAAATTAGTTTGCAAGGAAAGTAAATTGGTGCAAATAGATATGTTGGGAAGAGTATTTATCTAAGATGCACTATATAACTATACTTATTGATCAACTGTCACGCCTTAATTGATGTAATGGTGAATATTTCTATTTATAGGTGTGAGCTACAACCTATGTGACCAACTCTACGGTCGCAATGTACACAAAATAACTATCAAGCACGCAATAAATATCCAATCTAATTAGTCATCTAACAATCATCCCATCCTTACAGCTAATAGTTGCACATAAAATAGATAAACTAGGTTTTAAGTGGATTTTAGATTGATGTCCAATTAGTTAATTTTGGTTAACGATCTAGCAAGGCAGTTCCTTACTAGTTTTTGACAAGTAAATCTCATTCGCCAATCAAGAAGACAATAAATAAAATCGTACACTAACAAGTTTCATGCAATCCTAAATAAAACACTATTCGATTTAGCTTAGCATAACAAACAAAAGACAAGCAAACATAGAATCAAGACAAATAATGATGAACTTGATTGAATTATTACAGGTAAAACTTATCTTGATGTTATGATTGGTTTACAATAAAGAAAAATATTAAAAATTGCATTAATATTCAGTTAGGGTTTGGTTCCCTAGAGTTGCACATGAATTATAAAACATAACAAAAATATATTTAAATAAACAGCTTGTGACGGCGCCAACATTTGGTTGTGATGGCGTCAGCTCGCTGTCATCGATTTTAGGGTTTTTCCACCGACTTCCTTTGACGGCGTCAAGACTACAGGGTGACGACGTCATGTTGGGGCTGTGACGGCATCACCAGATGCACTGTGATCTCGTCTCCTTCCACTAGTCGGCCACGAAAAATCTCAAAAACTCATTTTCTAGGCATATTTGGTGACGGCGTCACGAATGCACCACAACTTCAAACTTTGTCTTTTTCTTCCGTTTTTCGTCCTAATGGGCCCAAAACTTGTACGTTTCCATCAAATATATTATCCAAGAGCTAAAAACCAAATAGGAAAGATTTTAAGCCATAATAGAGATAAAATAAGATAAAAAGCATGAAATCATAGGGTAAATGACCCTTTTGTTATCAAATTGCACCTCATCATAAATAATGTAAAATAACTTTCCATCTTAAAGAAATACTCGTATGAGCACAAGGTGTCATGGTCTTGCTCCCCATGCACCAAGCCTTTTGCCTCGCGTAAAGGGCGCGCCATGACACCGGTGACCGTGTCAGTGACATAGCGTGCATAATGGCTAGAATCTTTTTTTCTTTTTTTATTAAAGTTTATAAGTTTATGTTGTGTTTGGATTGTGTGTTTTTCATGTTTAGTGTGTGTGTTTTTTTTATTTGTTCAGTGTGTGTGCTGGTAGGTTGAAAAAGATGATCTGTAATTAATATTTTTTTTGTTAATAGATAATTTTTAAGTTTTGTCCCTGGAAATATAACGTAATTGGTCTAGTTCCTATGTATTGGTTTTGTTTTACGTTTGATCATTAGAAATGTAATATTTGGTCCGGTGGTCGTTTTCCTTTTTTGTTTTTTGTTTTTTACATTTTCTATACTTCAAATTTTAAATATTAAAGTTTTTATTTTTTATTTTTTTTATTAATAAAATTTTAATTGGTTTAAAAGAAGAAAAAAGTAAATAAAATAAAGAAATGCTAAATGTTGTATCAAAACCTCCCACTCATACATAATTTTGACACTTTCTTAAGAAGATTTATTATTTCTTAATAAAATAATAGGTTTTAAAAAGAGTTGTTTTGGTTTATGTTAAAAGAAGGATGTTGTTGAATATGCGACTAAAAAGATCGTGTAAAAAAAATAAATAAATAAATAAAAAGTCATATTGCTTGAAGCCTGAACTAACTTATTTTAGGGGTATCTACAATAGTATAGGTTTATAAAAAAATTTATAATTGCATCAAGTCATATTATATCAATAAGACCATGTGTAATAAGGAGGTCCCGCGATTACATTTATCACCGCCACTTCAAATATGGGCCACTTCAATTTTTCCTTTTACAACCAACTTCACCCGCAACAACAACAACACAACAAACCCAATCCCACCGAGGCAGGGTATGGGGGAGGTATAATGTAGACAGATCCTACCCCTACCCCAAGGATAAACCCGGGAGTAAAGAGACTACTTCCAATGAAACCTCTGGCTGGTGCAGGTGTGCGGGTGAGAAAGAAGGGAAGAGAGAGCAAAAGGGGGACAAAAGGGCAGCATGCAAAAAGCAGGCGAAAGGGAGCAGACAAAACACACAAACACGCAAACAAAAGCACAAAAGCATACCCAAAAACACAAACCAAGAGCAAAGGCACAAAGAGAGGCAAGCAAACCTAAGGGAGCAATACAAAGTAATTCAGATCAACCCACGGACCCTAAAGCTAAGGCAAAACAAAAAGCGAGGCACCCAAAAAACCAAAACACAGGGGGGCAAGGCGACAAAGAGACGACAAAAGCCAAACACTAAAAACTACCTAAAAACAAAGCAGAGCCAAAACAAAGAACCCGAAGACAAAGGGACACGGGGAACGCACAAGAAAGGAATCACAAAGGCAGAAAAGCAAACGAACCAAGAAACAAGGCACATAGAAGAAGCAGGACAACCTAGGGGAGCAATACAAAGCAAGGCAAAACAACGCAATGGGCCTAAAGCTAAGGCAAAGCCAAAACAAGGTACCAAAACTAAAAGCACAGGAGCAAGGCGACAAAAGACGCCTAACAAGCCTAACACCTAGCCTGAACTACCCGCATATCCTAACTCTATCTCTCCACGCATTCTTGTCTGCGGTCATGTCCTCGGACAAGATCAGCTCCTTCATGTCGAGCTTAAGTCTATCCTCCCACCTGAGCTTGGTTCTACCCCTCCTTATCACACCATCAACTACTAACGCTTCGACTCTTCTTACAGTCGCTGATTGTGGCCTCCTCCTGACATGACCAAACCACCTCAACCGTCCTTCTCTCATCTTCGAGATAATATTCCCGACCTCAAGTTTTGCTCTGAAAACACCGTTTAGGATCATGTCAAGCAAGGAATTCCCACAAGTCCATCTTAACATCCTCAATTTTTCCACCTTTACTCTGTTAGCATGAGCCTTGGAGATGGGCCAACACTCAGATCCATACAGCATAGCCGGTCTAATCGCCACCTTGTAAAATTTTCCCTTTAACTTACAAGGGACATTCCTATCACAAGGGACTCCCGACGCCGCCCTCCATCTCGCCCATCCAGCTCAAATCCGATGGTTCACGTCCTCGTCTATCCTCCCTGATCTATGAATCATCGATCCTAGATATCTAAAAGACTCCTTAGGTGGTAGGATCTGGTCACCGGTGTGAATATCCATATCTTCCTGGTGGCCTGACTCGATCCTCCCAGACTCACATCTCAGGTATTTTGTCTTTTCTCTGCTGACCCGAAGACTATTATCTTCAAGGGTCTCCCTCCATTGCTCCAGTATGTTGTTTAATCCTTCCGCCGAACCTGCCACCAAAGACAATGTCGTCAGCAAAAATCATGTTCCACGGGATGCCCTCTTGAATCCCTCTAGATAACTCATCTAGAATCACAGCGAATAGTTAAGGACTAATGGCATATCCTTGGTGGAGCCCAACTTCCGCTGGGAAGAACTTTGAGGTCCCCATTGTTGACCGTACACGGGTCTTAGCCCCTTCGTACATATCCTTAATGACTCTCACGTATCTCCTTGGTGTTCCCTTATCAATAAGAGATATCCAAATCAGCTCACGTGGGACACTATCATATGCCTTTTCCAGGTCAAGGAACGCCATATGAGACTTTTGAGGAGGTAGATAGCCTCGATCGATGACCTTCCTGGCATAAAACCAAATTGGTTCTCAGACACCCTTGTCTCCCTTCTCGGCCTTCTCTCAATAACTCTCTCCCAAAGCTTCATGGTGTGGCTAAGAAGCTTAATGCCCCTATAATTGCTACACACTTGCACATCTCCCTTGTTCTTGTAAATGGGGATGACTTCACTGAGTCTCCATTCTTTTGGCATCTTAGCACCGGAGAAGATCTTGTTGAAGAGGCAAGTCAGCAGATTGACCCCCTCATCGCCCAAACACCTCCATGCTTCAATGGGGATTTTTTCCGGCCCTACTGTGTTGTTTCTTCCCATCTTCTGTAGTGCAACCTTCACTTCAAGTTGGCTAATCCTCGAGTAGAAGCACTCTGGTCTTTGGCTAGGGTTCTCTTCTTCCTCGCTTCCTTCAGTACTCCCTACGTTGAAAAGAGCAGAAAACTACTCTCCCCATCTTCTCCTAATATCATCTTCCTTTACAATGGTCAGCCCACCTTCGTCCTTGATATATTTTACACTTCCTAAATCCCTCCTTCTTCTCTCTTGGGCTTCCAATCCCTGGATATATCGTTAGCCCCTTTTGGAGTCCAATTTCTTATACGATCTTCAGTACTTGTCTTTAGCTTGAGTTATCGCTTCTTCGCTTTCTTTAGTTGCTTTATACCTCGTGAATCGCAGCTGTAATGTCGATTGGTTGCCCTCTCGGCACAAAAGAAGGTCTCTGAAACTAGATTGTTTCACAGAAACTTTAGATTGCACTTCCTCGCTAAACCATCAAGATTCCCTTATGTGCTTCTGGGCCTCATAGCCCCGCTAGCCACACCAAGGGAGTCCTTTGTCGCGTCTTTGATGATGTGGGCAAGAGTGTTCCACATCTGGTCCATGTCTGAAGCAGTCAGGTCCTCTGACCGAGAAGAAAGTCCATATGTGACCTTCATTCTAAACAACTCGCGACCGCTTAGATTCTTCCAACGAATCCTCGGCAATCCGGTCGTTGCTCTCCTTTGTAGTTGCTTCTCGAAAAATGCATCAAGTGCTAGCAATTTGTGTTGGGATGAGCATGCTCACCGGGAAAACCCTGCAGCCCCTACATGCTCTAAAATCCTTTCTTCGCACAGCCAGATAGTCAATCACGGGTGTTGTTACCCCCACTGAAGGTGATCAAGTGGACATCTCTCTTCTTGAAAAAAGAGTTTGCTACTACCAAGTCGTGAGTAGTAGCGAACTCTAAAATCGAATGGCCTTCGTCATTCCTAACTCCAAAGCCAAAAACTCCTTGGACCCCGCGTAACCATCCGCTGCAGCTCCTATATAGCCGTTCAATTCACCTCCTATAAACAAACATTGGTACGACAAGCACTCCCTTACTAGCTCGTCGAGGGAGTCCCAGAAACTCTTCTTCTCTACTTAACCCCGACCCACCTATGGTGCATAAGCGCTAATTACATCAACAGTCTCCCCATAAATAACCAACGTGACCGCCATGATCCTATCGCTTCTCCGGATCACTTGCACTACATTATCTTTCGGACCGCCCCGTGATAACTCCAAATCGCTTTCTCGACCTAGAGCCCGAATACCAAAGTTTGTATCCGTTTCCCTCCCTCGTTCTGGAACCCTTCACCACCATTTTAAAGCTATTAGATAACCAACTTCACTACAAAAGTATACTTTAATTAAAGAAAAATATGCCTCATAAAAATCAAATCTCTCTCACACACACATACATAACATCGACTCATCGTCTAAACGACCAAGTTCTCCTCCCAAAGCACCTAAGACACGTCCTAAATGGTGACCGTGGTGGCCGTAATAAGGTAGACGTGTTGTTGATCTTCCATCTAGGCATGCAAGACGAGTTCTTGAGCCTTGTCAAAAGTATAAAACTTTGGATGTTATAACTTTTGTCCAATATGCATTAAAGCTTCAAAACTTTATAATTCTCTCACATCACCAAAATGCATATAATTATGAAGATGTGTTAATACAAATAAGCCGTAAAAATGTTTATTTATATTTTACGATCTTCTAATGTTTTGTCGATAACAAACGTAAAATCATTTTAATGAAACAAATAAAATACGTAAATAGTTTGAGCCAATAGTTTACTAACACACTTATGTTTTCACATAAAACACTAAACAAGTAAAAGTGGTTTTATGATTTAGTAATAAATATGTACAATAACAAGTGTTCACATATTAGGCAAATATATACATAACTAGTATGTATCAAAATGGTTAATATAATGGGTAGGAGCTTAAGTATTTGACCCATTGACCAAATACATTGAATATAGTTGGGTAAAACCCAAAGTCCATGACCCATGCCCATGGAGCATGACCCATAACCTATTGCATGACATCATGCATAAGTCATATATGGATATTATCCATGACCCATGGTTTTAACCCATGACCCATGGACTAGATGCATTGCATCTTGTAGATACATTGTATCTACTTGGATACCCATGGTCCAAAGTCTAGGACCCATGACCCATAACCCATGACCCATGACCCAAAACTCATGGGCGAAGGGGAGCGTCCCATGGATCCCCAGTAATACACTGGACGGATCCCTCAAGTGAGGGATCCGTGGAACAGTAGCTATTTTTTTTCTATAAATAGTGAGCCATTTCTTCATTATAACTCACCGCTTTCACATATATTTTCTCTTTGAGTTGTAAACTCTCTAACAATAGATCCAAGTGATCTTTGTATGTAGCTTTGTTTTTGTGTGATTCTCTAGGTTCTTCTTAAAGGCGAGATCACCAACATTTGAAGTCAAGCAAGCTCAATTCCATGAGTTGCCATGCTTCGTCATCATCAAGACTACTGAGGTTCTCTTGTTGATAGTTCTGTTCCTTCTCATTAGAATTGTAGTGTCGAAGACATAAGTGAAAGATGTCTAACGGGTCAAGATGAAGACATTAGTGAAAGGTGTCGAATGTCCATATTGGAAGCACTAGTGAAGGGTGTTTAGAAGTCAAGGCTAAAGGCATTGAGGGTGTCTAGAAGTCAAGTCACAAGGCATTAGTGAAGGGTGCCTAGAAGTTGAGCCAAAGGCATTAGTGAAAGGTGCCTAAGGTGTACATTCGATATGGTGTGTTCGATGTACAAGATAGATTAGTATTGGGTCAAAGGATATTGATATCCTTGTTGATGTTGTTACAAGGAGTAAATATCCTTTGGGGTTAAGTGTTGTGAAGTATTGGGTAGTAGTTCCTCCATTGTAATGGAACTCGGTATCTAGCCTAGTACTGGATAAGGGGTAGGCGACGTTGTGATAGGTTTGGTTCTACCTCGTGGAAGAACCCGGTATCTAGCCTTGTACCAGATAAAGAGTAGGAAACGATGTGAAGGCTTCTCCGCCATAAGGAGTTGGTGTTGTGTAGTGACTACAAACTCTCGAGTAGGTGACTCGGGGAGTGGAATAGGGAAAGGAAGGTGTCCTTGTAGCCGAAGCACTATAAATACTTGCGTTGTGGTTTTGTGCTTCTTACTCTTTATATTTTCGTTACATATTTATATTTCTATATGCTTGTCTATCAACATCCAACACACATGTTTAAATAGATTGACATAAGTCGATCTAAATAGTTTAAAACTAAGTTTTAATCGAGAAAACTATTCAACCCCCCTTCTAGTTTTCCACAATTGGCATCAGAGCTTCGTTACCAAGTTTCTTAGAGTATGTTGTACTTTAAAAACTTGATACGATCCATGTTTAATTTAAAACTACAAAGAAGGTCTTTTACAAAAACAAACACCATGTTTTTCAAAAACACTTTTGTAGGATGTTGATTAGATGACAACATTTTTTTACTAAATTGCACTAACCTTCCTTGTCATGTTGCTTAGTTAAAGCTCATACCTATCAAGCCATTGAAATTGCTTGGTAACAAGAATACCTTCCCTAAGAAGGTATCTTAAACACGAAGGAATCGGAGTTGTCTACTGACATTTGTTTTGTCATTAGTAAAGACACTCTTGAGTGCATTAGAGGTATGATTTCCCATTTATCTCTAAATAACATTAGCTTAAATAATAAGTATGCTTACATAGGAATTTATATGATTATCTTTTCACATACTCATATATTACTCGTAGCTTCGTTAGAAAACTTTTCGTGCATACGTGTTACTCTTTTGTCTAAAGTCTAGGTTTATAAAATTTGTGTCTTATTCCACTTAATCCAAAAATCATATCTTTATAATAATAAAATAAAACAAAAATCTCAAAAATTCCTCCTTCCCCATAAATATCCATCCCGATCGCTCACTCCACAAAACCCTCATTTTTTCAAATCTTCCACTTTCAAAAATTACCTCTCAAAACTTCATCTTCCTTCTCATCACAAACCAAAACCGAGGAAGATCTTCATCATGGTTTACATCGCCTTCGTACTCATCGTCTTGACACTCATCGCTTCTTGTGTTCCCCTATGATTAAGTTTTCTTATGGAGACATGTACTTTGTGTTGTTAATCTACATTGGTGTTATATTCCTAATCCTTTGTATCGTTCTTAACATTGAAATAAAATATTACTAACGTTCTAGTTTATCTAGTTTATTTTTCATAATGTGTTTGTCATTTTGGTCATGAGATACGTTAGAAAATGATAATGCATGCTAAAAGTAAATGTTGGCTATAAGATGCAAAACCTATGTTTTATCAAAAATTTTTTCGTTACACAGATCCACGGATCCCTCAGAGTTCTACTTGACGGATCCCTCTTAGAAGGGAACCGGGAACTTCGAAAACGATTTTCATACAATATAAAACTGCTTTTCATCTCAAAAAAGTACTCCACTAGAATATTAAATACTAAGTTAGTTAATGGTCATTGTTAATAGAAATCTAGTAAAAACGTTAGGTGATCATCCTCTTTGCTTCAATGCATCTCATCATATTAACTTTTCCTTCCGTAGGTCTCACATGACTCATGAGTATGAATTCGACTTTCAACTCACTTATGTCTACATTCTTAATATTTCCCTTGAACCCAACATACCTCGCAATCATGTCCGTGTGTTCAATAATCTCGAAACTCGCCACTTCATGAAGGACGTATTGTTGACACACCTCTACTATACGAAGAAGGTATCAACACCTCCTTCCGAACCATTGGACTAGAAGGTCTTCTCGGAATCAACGAGAAAATTTGTCCTCGGTTTGTATTGGAATTCTTCCGCCAAGTTGAACTCGCTCGTGAGGATCGATCTGTCACTTTGGTTTTGGATCAAAAACCAAAAGTTTGTATTAACCCTTGAGCAATTTGCTCACATTCTCCGAATTCCGAATCATGGACAATGTGCTTTCACTGAAGATTTGTCTCTTGATTCTCTCTTCAACCATCGTGAAGAAAATAGTCCATATTTGTTAGGATTTAGTAAATCCGTTAGTTAAAGTATCGGTCACCTCAAGTATATATGTATTTGTTAGAAAGCTCGTAGTCGTAGTCAAGTTATGTTAATAAGTAGTTTGTTTAGTAACAACGTGGAGTACGGACTGGTCTTTACCCACTGTATGCCTAATCCACAGCCCGTAGGAGGCGAGTCTTGTAAGATACTATAAATACCCTCTACCTCCCAAGGTAGAGGGTTGGAGCTTCAATACTATTTTTCTTTGTTTCACATTGTTCCCAACTCTCTTCTTTCTCTCTACTTTCTCTCTAAACCTTAAACAATACGCCCCTATACTAGATGTTATGATGTGTTTGTGAAATCCAATATGTTACAAATGGTATCAAGAGCCATGGTTTGATCATTCATCTTACATGTTCTTGGATTTCTAGTGGTTTTATAGGTTTTTTGGTTTGAAAAAGTTTAGAGGTATTTGCATCATTTGAATCATTTCTAGTGTTAAAGTTTGGATTTTGATTGTACTTTTGTGTTTAGAATCATCATAAGTGGTTAGGTTTTGATTTGGAAGACTTGAATCATCGTGGTTGGATTGTTTTTGGATTAAAAAGTGGCGTTTTGTAAAGTGCTAAAAGTAGCGATTTGTCTCTCGGTAAAGTCATTCTGACGAGCGATTTGTCTCTTGTTGGAAGTGATTTGTGTCTGGTAAGAAACGCTTATTTAAGCGATTTGTCCGATTAGTGGTCGTACTTGTATGAACTGTACGGTGAAGCGATTTGTCACTTTTAAGCGACTTGTGTATTTAAGCGAGTTGTAGTTTAAGCGATTTTTCATTTAAGAGTTTTGCTGGTTTAAGCGACTTGTATGTTTAAGCGACTTGCTTATTGAAGCGAGTTGACTGGTTTAAGCGACTTGTCTTATCAAGCGACTTGTCTGTTTTGAGCGATTTGTTGGCTGATGCGATTTGTCACCTTGAGCGATTTGTCTCTTGTGATTTAGTATTTTCTTTGTGTTACTTTTACGGTTTTCTCTTGATTTAGTAAAATCCCGTGAAAGAATCTATTTCCGGTTTAATCATAGAGTTTTAAAATCCCATAGAATCGGTAATCATGTCTACCAACGCATACCTACTATCATCTCTTTTGTTGTTGAATATGTTCAAGTTCTTTGGATCCGATACATCGTCCACCTATGCATAGACGAAGGCCGATTATGACTCATGGGCTCAATGAATTAGGTTGTATTGCTTGGGTAAGGAAAATGGGTTTAACATTCTCAAATCAATTGATGAAGGACCATACCAAGTTGAGACTACCGAGACATACTAAACTGCTGTTGATGGCTCGATTGACATTGGGATTGGATAGACCTAAGACATATGATGAACCGACCGTGATAAGGAGAAGAAGAGATATGATGCAGACATCATCGCTTCTAACATCATACTCCGTGGTTTACCTAAGGACATTTACAAACCGATCATCACAACACGAAAGCTAAAGCAGATGGGACAATGTTAAGATGCTTCTATCCGGTTCAATTGATTAAAGAAGATAGGGAGTCTCAAATTGTATGATGACTTTGAGAACTTTAAAATGAATCCAGGGAAAGTATCATCGAATATCATGTAAGATTCCACAAGCTTGTGAATGATATGAGGAATATCAAAATGACAATGCCAAATATTCAACTCAACTCAAAGTTTGTAAACAACATGAATCCCGAATGGCACAAATTTGTCATGCCAAGCTTAACAAAGGTTTAAGGAACACCAACTATGAACAATTGTATGCCTACTTACTCCAAAATGAGAAGCATGCTGCATTTGAACGAATGATCCTTGAAAAGTTCAACAACAATACTGGAAGTACAAGCTCATCAAATGATTCAATATTTTACACTAATGTAGGCATAACCACCAAAGCATCTCAAGTCATACCAACTGGTAATGGTAATTACAAACTCATTCGGATCCGGTATAAACCTCCAAACTCAGACGCAGTTATGGAACATTTCATCAACCAACTGGCTCTTATGGTTAAGCAAAACCTGAACCTTACTCCACACACCAACAATAACCTTAGAACGGCATCCAATCTCCACAATCATGCTACTGTTAGAGATGGAAAGATAGTGGTGCGAATGTGCGGGAAGACGAATGCATACCTTCCACATAATGAGCAAGGGAATGTTGGTACCGGATATGGAAATGCTTTGGAGTGGATATGGTATCGGCATTGGTGGTGGATATATGGGCAATCAAAATCGTGGAAGTAACATGGGTCGTGGTCAAGTAAAGCCAATTAAATGTTACAAGCGTGGTGGAGAAGGACACATCGCAAGGAATTGCACTCTTCCAAAACGACCACAAAATGCAGAGTACTTCAGGGACAAGATGCCGGGGTCCAAGCTCAAGACAGTGGAGCAATGTTGAATGAGGAAGAATTGCTATTTCTTGCCGAGGAAATGCCGAACTTATGATCTTGATGTGGATGAACCGGTCGCGAGGTATGGGTCGAGAACAATCCAAATGCATTTCAAGTAGCTGATTGTGATACATATGACTCGGATGTTGATGATGATCCAACTGCCCAAACCATCTTCATGATATCACCAATGGTCTCTCCAAAGGCTACTTCACCACAACAGGGCCGGTCCTCCAAGGCATCAATCATCTCCGAGGTATTAAAATAATACGATGAGGTTGATGCATAAAAGATACACTACAAAGTACAACCAATCGAAATCCTTGAATCAGATACTGAAAATATGGGCAATAGTAATGTTGTCCCATATGATCAATATATGAAGCAAGATGAAAGTGAAACTGTACCAAGTAATGTATATTTTGCAGTCAATGATGATTGTGCTTTTGATGAATACACTGAACGTGCCCCTGATGATTCTATGATTCTAACTAAATGCCTATAAGGAACAAGTTGCCATTTATGAACAACGTACTAAGTTCGAATTGACCACCCGTGCGGGAGATGGATAACTGGATAACGTGAAAGTTATTAGAAAAGTAACTTTAGAGAAGAAATGTTAAAACAAGAGTTAAATTCCTTACAAGAAAATATTACAAAACTGTTAAGCAAAAGCAAGAACTTCAAGAAAATGTTAAAGTGCTTAAACAAGAATTTAATGCTAAGGAATCAAAACTTTTGAATGACTTTTCCAACCTAATAACTTTGAAAAACAAACTATACATACAAGGACCATTCAGACTGCTCACATGATCACTAAGCGTAGAGTCTTAAGCGATAAACATAGCATTCCCCTTGTAGAGGTACCCAATCCTGAGTATAAAAAAGTTGCTAGAGCTGCACAAATGGTAATCTATGATGGTAATGAGATTCTTAAGCCTAGGCAAACACCATCATGTATAGGATTCACTAATGAGGAGAGAAAATTAGAAGATGCATCTTGGGAGAAAATGGTTAAGAAGTTTAAAGATCCTCAGTGTAAAAAGCAAAACATAACGCTCAAACCCTATGATTACACTAAAGAAAATTGGATTTCCCTGAACATGTTTAAACCACAAACTCAACTAACCCCTGAACAAGTTTTCTAGAAGAAAGATATAGATAAACAAAAGGCAGATAATCTTGTGACTAAGAATCCCCCTTGTTGGAAATTGCCTCCACCATGTGTATCCTCCAAATACACCAATGCATTTAGTGCCTAGAAATATTCCTACTAATAGCAGGACCTTAATCAGCCTTTATGTAGTTTACCAACTATTTGTTGATTTTTAGAAAACTTGTAAGAAGAGGATCACACCACTGGGATAAATGAAGGGGAAAGAGGTTTTGAACAAACTAAAGAGTGTTATTTAACTGAGGTCATGCCATTCTTTAAACAACTTAAAGGACAATTTGAAAGTCTTCAGAAGGGAATGGACACAGATATTAAAGAAATGAAAAGGATGTTTAATGATATGGAATTAGAGGTCAGTAAATATGAATGTGAGCTTAAGAGTAATGAAATTGATATAAAGAATCTGCACATCTTTAATGATAATTTGATCGTTCAATGTGTTGCTCAAGATATATTCTACACTGTTAGAAAGCATTCTATTACTGCGTCTCAATTTCATGAATTAAATGTTGCATTAAAAGTTTCCCATGATCGTGTCATTGAGCTTGAAACCGCAAATTCAAATTTGCATGATAAAATTGACAGTGATGATCATGATAACTTGGTCAAACATTATTCTAAATTAGAAGTTGAACATCTTGCTTTGCAATTAAAATATCAACATCTCAAAGAAAATGTTAAAACCTCAAATATCAAGACATCCTCGGATGCTCCTGAGTTTGATGCAATTTTTGAATTAAACAAACGTGACGATCAAATTCTAGCTCATTGTAACACGATCAGAAAGTTGAGAACCCAAATTTCACAATTAAAGGGTGATAAGAACAATGTGAATGGCTCCCAAGTACCTCCTCCTTTAGATTCTCATTATTCTCAAAACTTTCATCTTCAAAACATCATTAATGTGTTACAACAAGAAAATGAGAGTTTTCTAGAAGAAAATGAAAAGGTTAAACGACACTTCAAAAAGTTATATGATTCGATGAAAGTCACTCGTGACAAGAACAATGAAAAATAACTTCTTTACAAAAATAAATTGAGAATCAAGAGTCGTAAAAGGGAAAATGCCTGTTACAAATGGTGAGAAATTTGCACCTAAGGTGCCGGCTTGTGATAAATATGCTATGACTGTGAAGTACATCCCACCTCATCTTAGGAATAATGGACTTGCAACTCAAACATATTTTTCATACCTTAAGGATAGTCTAGAATGTCTCTGTGAGATCGTTGAAGAGGATAAGATAGAGAAACCTAATGATATTGCAATTGGGCATGCATGTTTATATGCCAAACGATCTCAAGAACTTTTAGAATGCTTAAGAGCAACATGCCCTAAACCCTTTGGTGAGAAAGATAAAGTAGTTGTGCCTTGTTCTATGCCTAGTGTTAAGTATGCAAACCTTGATATGCCTTACTCAGTGCCGAAAGTTAAGCATGTAAGCTTCAATGTGCCTATAAGTACGCAGATCCCAAAGACTTCTAGATCAGAATGCTAAAAGTAGCAAAACCAACTAATGTTCCCATAATTCCCTACAGAGTAATCAGTGGTACAAAAGCAAGCGGTCAGCCTCCGTGCAATACAAAGCAAGATAGGACCTCGCAAGCTAAGAGTGATCAATGGAGGAAAGTAGAAGACCACCCTAGGAACTTTAAGTTTGAATTGAATAAAATGAATCGTGTTGATTCTAGTATTAGCTATAAGTGTACTGTAATTAATTTGAATTTTGCTACTTCTTGCAAAACATGTAATGAATGTTTGATTTCCGGTATTAATCATGAATGTGTTGTGAATGATGTGAGCAATTCTTAAACCTCCAAGAATAAATGTTAACTTTAGAAAACAGATAAGAAGGTCAAGATCAAGGAAGAAGAGGGCTAGAAAATATTGGAAACCAACAGGAAGAAAATTTAGTAATGTAGGTTATCATTGGATACCTACTGGCCGTAAATTCAATCTTAATGAGTTGTGCCCTAAATTATCTAGATCAATGCCCATTAGGAAATGGATGCCCACTGGTAGAACTATATCTATAAGAAGTGAACATACTTTGAATAGAACTGATGTTTCTACTAGCTCAGTATCTACATCTAATGATATCATTGATTCTATTTCTGATGTGAGTTCTCTAATCACATCTACTAACCAAGTGGAACCCATTCTTGCATGAGGATCCCAATTGTCCAGTCATCCATTCTTGTCTGTGTTCAATCGTAGGTCGTTCAAATCGTTATGTGGTACTGGGCTCAGCCGCTCCAAGCATATGACTTGAGATCACTCACGGCTCATGAACTTCGTGGTAAATTTATCGGGATTGTTAGATTCGGAAATGACCATTTTGGAGAAATTATGGGTTATGGAGATTATGTGGTTGGTGATAGTGTAATCTTCAGAGTGTATTATGTTAAAGGTCTTGGTCATAATCTATTTTCTGTCGGTCAATTCTATGATTACGATCTAAAGGTGGCTTTGAAAACATACATGCTTAGTTAGAGACTTAGATGGTGTTGAACTTTTGAAAGGAACACGTGGAACCAATTTGTACACCATCTCCATCGAAGACATGATGAGATCTTCTCCAATTTGCTTGTTATCAAAGGCCTCTAAAATAAAGTCTTGGTTATGGCACGTCCCTCAATCATTTGAACTTCGGCACCATAAATGATATGTCAAGAAAGGACCTCGTGAGAGGCTTGCCTAGACTAAAATATGAAAAGGATCACCTTTGTTCTGCATGCCAATTGGGAAAAATCAAGAAATATGCCCATAAACCCAAACCGCAAACTCAGTTATGGAAGTTCTTCATACTCTTCATATGGATTTGTGCGGACCAATGAGAGTGCAAACGATAAATGGGAAGAAATATGCGAAGTCGTTGTTGATGACTACTCTCGATTTACTTGGGTTAAGTTTTTGAGGACAAAGGATGAAACTCCGGATGTCATCATCAAACTTATCAAACAAATGCAGTGTTCGACTTAACAAGACTGTTAGAATCATCCATCGCACAATGGAACCGAAGTTTGTTAATAAAGAACTAAGTCAGTTTTACGAAAGCATTGGAATCAGCCATCAAAGAAGTGTTCTCGTGCTCCTCAACAGAACGGTGTAGTTGAAAGACGAAATCGGACTCTTGTAGAAGCTGCAAGAAGTATGCTAATTTATTCAAAGGTTCCAATGTTTCTCTAGGCTGAAGCCATTGCCACTGCTTGCTACACCCAAAATCGATCCCTAATCCACACAACTCATGGAAAAACTCCATACGAACTTGTCCACAATCGAAAACCTGATCTTTCTTTCCTTCGTGTGTTTGGTGCTTTGTGCTATCCAAGAAATGATTGTCAAGATTTAGGTAAATTAAGAGCTAAAGGCACATAGGAGTTTTTGTGGGTTACGCACCAAACAGGAAAGGTTACCAAATCTACAACAAAAGAACCCGAGATATCATGGAAACTATTCACGTCACGCTCGATGAGTCATGCGGGCAAATGGTTCCAAGACAATCAAGTTCTGGACCCGCATCTCAACCTTCACTAAGTAGTCCCATTAGTTCCTCCCTTGTACAAAACCCCTCACCGCCAGTTCCATATGTACCTCATTCTGAAGAAGATTTGAATAAATTGTTTGATCCAATGTTTGATGAATATGATGAACCTATTGCTAATGATCAGTCTAATCCATCAACAGAGGCTGCCTCTAACCAAGTCAACGTGGACAACCCTTCAGTCTCTATGTCATTGAGTCAAGAAGCGCCTACTGCAGATCACTCATTATCATCATCAGATCCTCAATCATTGAGTGTACATCATGGAAATGTTTCTGGCACCTATGATGGAGATAACCCCTTTGCTACTCCCGATGATGCTCCATTTGAGAACATATTTGCTCCCAAACCAACTTCAGAACCATCTTCATCAGGAGATCCAAACTCTGCTACTTCAGTCCATCAACAACAACCACACGAACACCTTAGAAAATGGACACATGATCATCCATTGGACAACATCATTGGAAACCCTTCTTGTCCAATATCCACTCGTAAACAACTTGCAACTGATGCCTTGTGGTGCTTCTTCAATTCCATATTATCAAAGGTTTAACCAAAAGATGTTAAAACCGCAATGTCTAAAGACAGCTGGTTCAATGCAATGCAAGAAGAAATTCATGAGTTTGATCGTCTTGATGTTTGGGAATTGGTACCTGCTCCTAACTGTGCTATGATCATTTCCCTCAAATGGATCTTCAAAGTAAAACATGATGAGAACTGATGAGTGTCTAAATACTCATCATTTTTGTACCATTTAAACTGCAAAAACATCTGAAAACACTCAGAAATGCATCAAAATGATAAAAATATCACAAATAAGTGTTTTATGTGTTTTAAATGCAAAAATATCAAAATCAGATGAAAAACATATTAATTTTGCAAAAATTGCGCTTTTAGTCCCCAAGTTTCAAAAGTTGTCAAAAAAGTCCCGAGCACATAATTTCAAATGTAAAGTCACCAAAGGTCCTTTTAAAATCAAAAGTTGTCAAATTTAGTCCTTTGGTGAAAAATATCAAAAGTTTGAGAAAATTACAAAAGTGGTCCTTCAAGTTTGAAATTTAAGAAATGGCCCCGAAAATTGCAAAATGGCAAGATTGGTCCTTGTACTTTTGAAGATTGTCACTTTAAGTCCTTGGAACATCTTTGTTGTATTGGCAGCCTAGGTCCTTCTAATTTCAGATTTTACAATACAAGTCCTTGTATTTATAAGCCCTTAAACCATTTTTGGACCTTGACAATCCAAGTGACCCCTGCCATTGCCTGTTGGACCCTTGCATTTTGAACCCCCCTTTAATAATCCTACCCAGTCAAACGAATACATGTTTCCCTCCCTTGTGGGTTTCTTCTTCCTACTTGCCTCTACACTCAAATTTACACCCAAATCACACTCACCAATGCCTTATCTCCTTCCACCCTCACCCACATCATTATCACACCTGTCCACCCCCCTCCTAGTTGCAGTAACAGTCCCCACAAGTCAAATCCACTTTTTCCCGCCAAATTGATAAATTGGCCAACACACTCATAACTCTCCCATTGGCTCAATAAAGTGGTGGGATTGGAGCTATAAAAAGGAAGAGGAAAGAAGCAAAAGAGTAGTAGTTAGTTTTTAAAATTCCTCTGTATGTCGTTTTTATGTAGTTAACTTAATTAATGTTTTAAAATGTAAAATTTAAGCTTCAATGTAATAAATATATGCCACTCAATCTTTATGAACTCATTTCAAGCACTAATTTAAGGTTTACTTCAGTTTCAAAATTCTCAGTTTATCTGTTGAAGAATTAAGTTTCAAAGTTTTGTGATAAAGCTTCTAATAGCTTATAGTTAGTTCACTCAAGTTTGTGTAAGCTTGTTAAAGCTTTTCATAAGCTCTCAAATCAGTTTTAAGCAAATTTCATGCAAGGTCAATAAAAGTCAACCTGGTCTCATTAGATCTTGGGAATGGAGTGGGTAGCAGCAGAAGTTGGATTTTGGGTTGGAAATGGTTTGATATAGTGATACCTTGAGTTGGAATCGTGATGATACTAGTTTTGGCAGTGGTATTTTGATCTAAAGTAGAATGCTAATGTGACATGTCACATGTAAGTCCATTTTTGCTTTCAACTTTTTAATCAATGGTATAACTTTAGTGCTTGTTGTTTGTTGATTCCTAGTGTAATTCAGGTTCATTGATTTCCACTTACTTGATTAATAGTTATTATTGTTCACCTAAAGTAATCTATGTATCAATTTTAGGTAAGTCTGCTTAACTAGAGTATAATTTGCTTAATCTTCATAATCATAGCTAGTTAGATTTAATGTTAGTATACTGTTCTATTTGTATAATTTAGGTGTTCTGTTCTGTTTTGAAATAATCTTGGTTCAGTTTTAGAGATTTGTTAAGTGGAAAAGTTAGTTATAGGATTATAACTAGTGTTTGGATTTTGGATTTATACTGTGTTAAAGGGTCTTGCAGTGATAGGTTTTAGTTGGTTCATGTCTTTGTAGTCCATTTTAGCTTATATCTGTCATTAACTTGTGCACACAAACCTCCAAAGTCAAAATTTCAGATAATCTGTCTATATGCTTAACTGTTGTAATTTTAGGATTGGTAAATCCTTGTTTTGTGTTTAAAAGTGTTAAACAAAGCTTGTATCATGTTCATTAAACCTTGTTACATCATCATCAGTAATAAAATTGAATCCAAAGTTCAATATAGTCAAATATTTCTTTTTTACCTTAAAAGTCAAAAGTGAACAATCTCAGTTTGCCAACCGAGAGTGATTTTTCATTCACTCAATTTCGAGCCAATCTCAGTGAGACTTGGTGTTTTAAAAACTTCAATTGGTCTTATGTCTTATCACCATTTTATTATATTTTTACAATTTTTATAAAAGCTTCAAACAGGCTTCTCAACCTGGTCCTAAGTGCCCTGCTCCAAACAAACAGTTGATGCTGAGTTTTTCTCAGATATGCAGGGGTGGCACAGGGCTCATAGGAGCTTGGCATGATCTGATTTTTGGTCTGCATATACCCACCTAGGTCTAGTGTAGGATCCAACTAGTGCTTTTCATTTCCAGCTTATTTTGAATCTTGTGCAATAGCTCAAACTTGGTACCCCTTTAACAGATTTAGCTCATTTGCTCAATTGACCAAATCATAGCAACTTGCAAATCTGAGGTCATGGCTTGTTGTTTCCAGTTGTATTAGAGTAGTTTTAGCTTATTAGAGTTCCTGCTTTGGTTTGGTAGCTTTTGGTACTCAATTGGCTTATTCAAGTGCTTATTTATAAGCACTTGATTCATCAGTGGCATAATCCTCCACATAAGCACCTCTTTCTCCAATTTTCCTAGCTTCTTAATATAATTTTAGACTTTTCCTGAAATTTTCAGATTTTTCTAAGCTTGTTTGCTATTTTTCTTAATTTAAATTAGGTTTTAAGCATTTTTAAATAGTATTTAATACAAAAAATTAAGAAAAGCTTCAAAAAATTAATTTTTCATTTTTATTAAGGTAAGATAAATATAAAAAGAGAAAAAATATTTTCCATATTTTTCTTAGTTAAATTTGTATTTTTAGATAATTTAAATAGTTTTAAATAGTATTTAATTCCTAGAAAATAGAAAAATAATCTAAAAATACAAAAATAGTTTTGAAAATTCTAGTTTGATATTTTAGACTTTTTCATTTCATAATTTTATTTTTCTAGCTTTATTTCCTAATTTCTTGTATTTTAGGTAATTATCTAATAGTTAAAAATAGTTTTTAATTAATAATAATTAATTAAATAGTTATAAAAATAATTTTCTTTTTCCAAATATTTTCTTTTATCATTAGGATTGTAAAATGTATTTTTCATATTTTTAGGCTTAATATTGTGTAAGTTTCACTTTTTATTTTTTTGCGTTTACGTAATTTTTATTTAAACGTAAGTTTTTAGTTTTAAATTTTAAACGTTCATCATTTTAAATATAGTGATAGCGTTTATTTAATAGATTTTATCTTTTTAAATTTCCTTTAATTTGCATTTAAGCCCCTGTAGTTTATGGGCTTTTTCCTTAGTTATAATCATCTTCAAATATCTTTTCCCGTTCAAATCTCTCGATCACTACACGTTTGACTATTCTCGCACAGCTCGTTGGGACTTAACGACCTGGAGAAACACTATACTCTCCTGATCTTCATTGCATTCGTGCTTGAGCTGTTTTAAGTTTGTTACGGATCCGCCATTCACAAGTGGCGTGCTTGAGTGATAAAACACGGTTCTGCGCGATCAAATTTTGCCGCGCCGGGAGCAAGCTAATAGTCTTACATTTAGCAGATTAGTGATTTGAATATTCACTCCTTGTTTATACCATCTATAAAAATCAAAAACCCCAAAAAGATTTTCATTCTTAGTTTTTACATCATGTTTTTCAAAAATACCAAAAATATTCCTCTTTACCCTCTTACCCTTTTGATTCTTCATTTCTTACCCTCTGTAAACCTTTGATTCTTTCTATGTCTTATCCTCACCCTCTTGGATGTCAATGGTGTGGTGGTCCTTATAATGGTGGCAATTGCCCCAGTTGTAGCATGGTGGAATCAGGAAACTGGTCTGTCTATAACCAGGATCCCTATTCCTACCATAACATAACTGATTCATTCCATCACTACTACACTGTGAGACTCAGCAGTTTCTATGTTGTGAGAATACTGTGGTGGTTCACACTGATTCGATTGTCAATCGGGAAACACGCTTGTCTATGAGCGGTTCTCGATAACAATTATGACTACAACACATATGACTCACGTACCACATCGGTTTTCATTGTGAGTATTGTGGAGGTCCTCACTCTAGCTCGATTGTCAAACAAGGAATCCATTTCCTTGTAACAATTACGACTCTTCGTATCAAGACCAACCTCCACAGTACCAAATGATTCAAGCGACGCCTCATGAAACTACGATGGACCTTCTGAAGACTCGAGTTATTAAAAGAACTTAAGGAGGAGTCGGCTATGTCGTCCCAAAATAATCCAAAATCAATGGAAGCTTTGTTAGCAAGAGCGGTACGCTAAATTAGATTCCCAGATTTCCATTGAAAACACTGTTAGGGAATCAATTAGAATACAAAAAGCATTCAAATCCAGCTCTCGATTCCGTTTCATTCCTGATGATGATGATGATGATGTTACCCTTGATATTAGTGAATTATGTACATATTCATCAAGTTCATCGCTTGAAATTCCTTCCGTGGAAAATCAGGGAGAAAAGACTATGATGGAATTACTAGCATAAGAACAAATGGAAAGTATAAAACATATGTATGCTAGTCCTTCTCAACTCCCTCAATCAGTTGATATCCCAGCAGTTGAGATTCCATCTCAAACAACTGCTATCACACCCGAGGCTCCCACTCACTCTCTGAACATGGGGGATGAGCTTCTTGACCTTGTTCTAAAAGGAATCGGATGAATTAATAAAGTCTAGTGTTGAGAACCTTGTCCCAATCCCAAGAGAGTCACAGGGAATTCTTGATCATGTGTGTGATATCCCTCCTCCTCTTGTCTTCCAAAGTAACCATGTTGAGATGTGCTCGATTCTATTGATGACGATTCGTTATCTTGTGGAGACATCAGTTATATGGAAGAATTACCTTCTGAGCTTGTTAGCTTAGAAGAATAGAATGATGAAGTTAACACTTGAAATCAAAGATGAAGCACTTCGTGCAACATTATTGAATGTCAGTCTTCTCATTTCTAAAATCGAGGCTTTCAATGAAAAACCTATTTCATCTCCTATCCCCATTAAGGATAGTGACATTCTTTCCGATGATTCTATTCTGGAAATGGAAGCCTTCGTTTTGATAATATGGGAGAGAAGATTAGTGGCAGTACCACTTTTCATTCTCATAATTCTCTCCCCGATTATGAATCATTTACATTGGATGAGTTCACTAGTGAACCCACTGATACCAATTCTGAATATGATTCATTTACCTTCGAGGAGTTCTCCGGTGAACTCACTCATATCATATCTCTGCCGGAGTATGATAATTTCTACTTTGATCTAGACACACCCGAGATTTGTCTTGATCAAATGAGCTTAACTGAGGAGATTCATGAAACTATGAATTCTCCTATTGAGGATGAAGAATTAGTCATGATTGTTATCATGATTTTCTTTCTTTTCTTCATATATTCTGTCACTTCTCCCTGTTCTTCACTCCTTCGGGAATGAAGACATTATCTTTGACCAGGCATTTCCATGTACCATTTGTGAGCCGTCCTGCTGTCTATCTCATCGGTGTGGAACTTTCACGTACTTCAATGTTTATCCAAACATCTTGAATGAAAGTCCGATGGAGATTGTTTCTTCCACTTACTTCCCCATGAACAAATTAATTCGGGTCGAGTCAAGCTAGCGACTCGGTAATCAAAAACAGTAGCTTAACATGGGTTTTCACCCGTGTGTACCACCCTAGTGTGGGGAGATGCCCCACATGTTGTATATAGATCTTAAAAATGAATGAAAATTGTAAATATTAAAAAGAGAATAATTGTTGTGTTTCCACACTTTGAATATTGAGGACAATATTCATTTCTAAGTGTGGTGGGGAAATTCTGGCGAATTTGATCATAAATGTACCCTTTTAGTCCCTTTTTCCCTCAAAATGGCCAAATTTTAAAAAATTTTTAGTGGAAGTACTATGTACTAAACACAACAAATGGTAATCACTCCACCATGTCTAACCCACATAAGGATTGGCTAACTCGGAGCAAACGGCTCTTGGTAAAGATATCTCAAATCCGTTGACGGCTTACAATTTGCCCAAAATTGTATGGTATTCAGCTCACCATATCCTTAAAAGTGAAGAGTTGGCTAGCCCTCAAGGTTATGGCTTGTGGTAAAGGCAGTGGAAAATCCATAATTGGTAATCAACTCACCAAAGATAATTCGATAATTTATCTAAGAGTTGGCTAGTCCGAAAGGTACGGCTTCGGTAAAGACAAAATCAAATCCGTTGAAAGCCGGTGGTTTGCTCAAAATCACATGGTTATCAGTGTACCATGGTTCTTACTTGAACTAAAACATTTGGCTACTCGAGAAGTAATGGCTTTTGGTAAAGAGATTAAAATCCATTATGTTTTCTCAAATCATTGCTAGGGACTAGCAATAGTTTAGTGTAGGGGATTGATGAGTGTCTAAATACTCATCATTTTTGTACCATTTAAATGCCAAAACATGAAAACACTCAGAAATGCATCAAAATGATAAAAATATCACAAATAAGTGTTTTATGTGTTTTAAATGCAAAAATATCAAAATCAGATGAAAAACATATTAATTTTGCAAAAATTGCGTTTTAGTCCCCAAGTTTCAAAAGTTGTCAAAAGCAGTCCACGAGCACATAATTTCAAAAGTAAAGTCACCAAAGGTCCTTTTAAAATCAAAAGTTGTCAAATTCAGTCCTTTGGTGAAAAATATCAAAAGTTTGAGAAAATTACAAAAGTGGTCCTTCAAGTTTGAAATTTGGCAGAAATGGCCCCTGGAAAATTGCAAAATGGCAAGATTGGTCCTTGTACTTTTGAATATTGTCACTTTAAGTCCTTGGAACATCTTTGTTGTATTGGCAGCCTAGGTCCTTCTAATTTCAGATTATACAATACAAGTCCTTGTATTTATAAGCCCTTAAACCATTTTTGGACCTTGACAATCCAAGTGACCCCTGCCATTGCCTGTTGGACCCTTGCATTTTGAACCCCCCTTTAATAATCCTACCCAGTCAAACGAATACCTGTTTCCCCCCCTTGTGGGTTTCTTCTTCCCTACTTGCCCTGCTACACTCTGAAATTTACACCCAAATCACACTCACCAATGCCTTATCTCCTTCCACCCTCACCCACATCATTATCACACCTGTCCACCCCCCTCCTAGTTGCAGATAGTCCCCACAAGTCAAATCCACTTTTTCCCGCCAAATTGATAAATTGGCCAACACACTCATAACTCTCCCATTGGCTCAATAAAGTAGTGGGATTGGATCTAGATGACACGTGGAAGCTTTTGGAGCTATAAAAAGGAAGAGGAAAGAAGCAAAAGAGTAGTAGTTAGTTTTTAAAATTCCTATGTATGTCGTTTTTATGTAGTTAACTTAATTAATGTTTTAAAATGTAAAATTTAAGCTTCAATGTAATAAATATATGCCACTCAATCTTTATGAACTCATTTCAAGCACTAATTTAAGGTTTACTTCAGTTTCAAAATTCTCAGGTTTACTGTTGAAGAATTAAGTTTCAAAGTTTTGTGATAAAGCTTCTAATAGCTTATAGTTAGTTCACTCAAGTTTGTGTAAGCTTGTTAAAGCTTTTCATAAGCTCTCAAATCAGTTTTAAGCAAATTTCATGCAAGGTCAATAAAAGTCAACCTGGTCTCATTAGATCTTGGGAATGGAGTGGGTAGCAGCAGAAGTTGGATTTTGGGTTGGAAATGGTTTGATATAGTGATACTGAGTTGGAATCTGTGATGATACTAGTTTTTGGCAGTGGTATTTTGATCTAAAGTAGAATGCTAATGTGACATGTCACATGTAAGTCCATTTTTGCTTTCAACTTTTTAATCAATGGTATAACTTTAGTGCTTGTTGTTTGTTGATTCCTAGTGTAATTCAGTTCATTGATTTCCAGCTTACTTGATTAATAGTTATTATTGTTCACCTAAAGTAATCTATGTATCAATTTTAGGTAAGTCTGCTTAACTAGAGTATAATTTGCTTAATCTTCATAATCATAGCTAGTTAGATTTAATGTTAGTATACTGTTCTATTTGTATAATTTAGGTGTTCTGTTCTGTTTTGAAATAATCTTGGTTCAGTTTTAGAGATTTGTTAAGTGGAAAAGTTAGTTATAGGATTATAACTAGTGTTTGGATTTTGGATTTATACTGTGTTAAAGGGTCTTGCAGTGATAGGTTTTAGTTGGTTCATGTCTTTGTAGTCCATTTTAGCTTATATCTGTCATTAACTTGTGCACACAAACCTCCAAAGTCAAAATTTCAGATAATCTGTCTATATGCTTAACTGTTGTAATTTTAGGATTGGTAAATCCTTGTTTTGTGTTTAAAAGTGTTAAACAAAGCTTGTATCATGTTCATTAAACCTTGTTACATCATCATCAGTAATAAAATTGAATCCAAAGTTCAATATAGTCAAATATTTCTTTTTTACCTTAAAAGTCAAAGTGAACAATCTCAGTTGGCCAACCGAGAGTGATTTTTCATTCACTCAATTCTGAGCCAATCTCAGTGAGACTTGGTGTTTTAAAAACTTCAATTGGTCTTATGTCTTATCACCATTTTATTATATTTTTAAAATTTTTATAAAAGCTTCAAACAAAGCTTCAACTGGTCCTAAGTGCCCCTCCAAACAAACAGTTGATGCGAAGTTTTTCTCGATATCTACTAGGGGTGGCACAGGGCTCATAGGAGCTTGGCATGATCTGATTTTTGGTCTGCATATACCCACCTAGGTCTAGTGTAGGATCCAACTAGTGCTTTTCATTTCCAGCTTATTTTGAATCTTGTGCAATAGCTCAAACTTGGTACCCCTTTAACAGATTTAGCTCATTTGCTCAATTGACCAAATCATAGCAACTTGCAAATCTGAGGTCATGGCTTGTTGTTTCCAGTTGTATTAGAGTAGTTTTAGCTTATTAGAGTTCCTGCTTTGGTTTGGTAGCTTTTGGTACTCAATTGGCTTATTCAAGTGCTTATTTATAAGCACTTGATTCATCAGTGGCATAATCCTCCACATAAGCACCTCTTTCTCCAATTTTCCTAGCTTCTTAATATAATTTTAGACTTTTCCTGAAATTTTCAGATTTTTCTAAGCTTGTTTGCTATTTTTCTTAATTTAAATTAGGTTTTAAGCATTTTTAAATAGTATTTAATACAAAAAATTAAGAAAAGCTTCAAAAAAATAATTTTTCATTTTTCTTAAGTTAAGATAAATATAAAAAGAGAAAAAAATATTTTTCCATATTTTTCTTAGTTAAATTTGTATTTTTAGATAATTTAAATAGTTTTAAATAGTATTTAATTCCTAGAAAATAGAAAAATAATCATAAAAATACAAAAATAGTTTTGAAAATTCTAGTTTGATATTTTAGACTTTTCCATTTCATAATTTTATTTTTCTAGCTTTATTTCCTAAATTCTTGTATTTTAGGTAATTATTAAATAGTTAAAAAATAGTTTTTAATTAATAATAATTAATTAAATAGTTATAAAAATAATTTTCTTTTTCCAAATATTTTCTTTTATCATTAGGATTGTAAAAATGTATTTTTCATATTTTTAGGCTTAATATTGTGTAAGTTTCACTTTTTATTTTTTTGCGTTTACGTAATTTTTATTTAAACGTAAGTTTTTAGTTTTAAATTTTAAACGTTCATCATTTTAAATATAGTGATAGCGTTTATTTAATAGATTTTATCTTTTTAAATTTCCTTTAATTTGCATTTAAGCCCCTGTAGTTTATGGGCTTTTTCCTTAGTTATAATCATCTTCAAATATCTTTTCCCGTTCAAATCTCTCGATCACTACATGTTTGACTATTCTCGCACACCGTTGGGACTTAACGACACTGGGAAACACTATACTCTCCTGATCTTCATTGCATTCGTGCTTGAGCTGTTTTAAGTTTGTTACGGTCTGCCATTCACAAGTGGCAGGCTTGAGTGATAAAACTTGACGGTTCTGCGCGGATCAAGAACGGAGATGTACTGAAGAACAAAGCAAGACTTGTCACAAAAGGATATCATCAAGAAGAGGGTATTGACTTTGAGGAATCATTTGCTCCAGTTGCACGTATTGAGGCAATCAGAATCTTCCTGGCTAATGCTGCCAGCAAGAACATGGTGGTTTATCAAATGGATGTAAAGACTGCCTTTCTTAATAGAGACCTGAAAGAAATCATCTATGTCATCGGCCTAAAGGTTTTTGGATCCGAACGCGTCCCACTCATGTCTATCGCTTGAAGAAGGATCTGTATGGCTTGAAACAAGCTCCAAGGGAATGGTATGACACACTGTCAAAGTTTCTCTTATCCAACGGATTCAGGAAAGGAGCAGTTGATCCTACATTGTTCACCGTAAAGTCCGCAAACATTTAATTCATGTTCAAATCTATGTTGATGATATTATTTTTGCCTCGACCGACCCCAATGAATGTGACCGTTTTTCTAAGGAGATGGGCTCCAAATTTCAAATGTCAACGATGGGACAAATGTCATTTTTCTTGGGATTACAAATTTCACAAAGTCCCGGAGGCATTTTTATCAATCAATCTAAATATGCAAATGAGATTTTAAAGAAATTTGGATTTGATTCTTGTGATACGGTTGACACTCCCATGGTGGAGCGTACTAAACTGGATGAGGACCACTCGGGGATCATGGTTGACCAAACTAAATATCGTAGTATGATTGGGTCCCTGACGTACCTTACTGCCAGATAGACCAGTCATTCTCGCTCGTTGTATGCATGTGTGCTAGATACCGTGCTAAGCCTACCAAAAAGCACCTTGAAGCGGTTAAACGGGTCTTTCGGTATCTCCAAGGAACCATCAACATGGGACTTTGGTACTCGAAGGACACCGATATGTCACTAACAACCTATGCACGGATGCTTCGACCATGCAGGTGTCAAGATACACGTCGAAGCACGCCGAGGTGCTCGTTTCTTGGTGATAAGCTTGTGAGCTGGTCTTCAAAGAAACAAATGAGTACCTCAATATCCTCTACAGAGGCTGAATACATAGCCATGTCATCTTGTTGTGCTCAAATCCTATGGATGAGATCCTAATTATCTGACTATGGCTTTGAATTCAACAAAATCCCTATGTACTGTGATAACAAGAGTGTCATTGCTCTCTCATGCAACAACGTTCAACATTCAAGAGCAAAGCATATCGACATTCGACATCACTTCATACGGGAACAAGTTGAAAAAGGTGTGGTTGAGCTATACTTCGTAAGGAATGAATATCGCTTAGCGCGACATCTTCACCAAAGCTCTTCCTAGAGAACGTTTTGAGTTTATTCTTCCACGACTTGGAATAAAGAGTGCACTGAAACACTCAAACGTCTTCAGGAGGAAGATGAGGAGTAACTGAGTTTGTCTCTATCTATCTCTTGTACATATCTTACCAAAAAGCAAAATACAAAAATATAAAACCCACAAAAAGAAAATAGAAAAATATAAAATTTCAAAAATCCATAAAAATTAGAAAATCTTGAAAAATTCCAAAAATATTTTTGTCATGTTTTTCTATGGTTCGATAACATCTACGGACTTTGATTTGTTATTCAAAGAATAGTACGGGTCTTTAGATGAAGTTCAAATGTACCAAAAAAAAAGGAGAAAAATGGTAGTTTACTGTAATTTCAGGCAGTAACTAGTTTTTAAAAGAAAGAACAGAGCCATATTTAATTTAAATTTTTGAAATCTCATGCTCTGATTCAAAATGCAAATGTTTGTCGCCAAAAAGACAAATGTTTTCCTTCAAATATTTTTCCTTCTAAAAATTATTCTGAAAAATATTTGTTGTCTTAATGAAAACAAAATTGATTTGAAAATAACTCGGACTCTATTTTTGAAAATCATCTGGACTTATCATCTGTCAAAATCTCTATCACTCAATCAACAACTTAAGTCATTGATTGAGGGGGAGAATGATTTCAATTAAATCAAAAAGGTTATTTTTTAAACAATTGGCACGTAAACAAGCAAGGTCTACTTTTGGATAAACAATACTTACAATGTTTTTATACAATTGGTTCAAGACCTTGGCTAATGTTATGTTTTCAAGAGATATATATGCATGGTTGATCAATGGAGTTTAAAGTCTCAGAAGCTGATCCTTATCAGTTAAAATGTTTTTCAAAAACAAGTCACAATTCTCCTCAAGAGTCTTCAAAACTAATTTAAATCAATAGAGATCACAAATCACAATGGAATTGAAAATTGTGATCGGGGGAGAATTTGTGATTTAAATTGGATATAAACTGATAATTCGATAAGTGGTTTAGAAATATAATAACAAGCTATCCTCCCTACATATGCCAAACGATTTCAAATTTTCCACGAATATGTTGAGGGGGAGCATCTATCTCAAACCAAAAAGAAGTGAAACGTGATCGATTTGACTCTAAGTGCAGGTTCCCTCTAATATGTGTAAAACACTTTCGAATCTCGAAGCACATATTGAGGGGGAGCATTTCTAAAATGATCAAAACAATTAAGGTACAAAATGTTTTGATTTTATGGTTTTCAATTGGTTTCATGGCAGAAGAACAATACCAAACGGACCGGCTAAATTTATTTTACGCATGGAGATATAAGGATGGTTAGGTTAGGTATTCGTTCCCACGATCCCGCCAGAGCCGGAGGGATCTACCCAGGGACAATCCACTAGATAGTGTAGAAGTCCTTAGGTATGATGAAAAAAGGAGAAAAATGAGAATATGGGAAGAGTGCGGACTAAGACAGAGCTAGAACTGGAATAAACCCAACAAGGTTCTAGTTATGAAGTCTCGGTAAGCACTGAAGGGGTTGAAGAATGAAAAAGAATTGAATGTGAAAAGGGTGAAAAGAAATAGCCCTCCATTTATTCAACATTAGGGCAGAAACCGGGTTCAATACATATGCTACTGGTGGTTACTAAGGTAACACTGGTATTGAAGACAAGACGTCATGGACCCAGTGACGACTGCACTACAACTTCCCAAGCTACTCAAGTTCCTCTTAAAAGGGCTTGTTTCATTCTCACGGGAACCTACATAATCTATCGATTTTCTCTTAGAGATTGTTGATATTGAAGAAGGAGACCCTCTCCTAGTATCCGCATAGGAACCAAATGTGCACTATTGAGTCTAGAGCCACGAGATCATCAATAAATCTCATTAGGACACTGGAAATGGTGGGTGACATGTGAGATTTTTTCTAAAGATCAAACTTGTGACAACTGGATAGAAACGATGGGGCGATTCAATCTTGAATCAACCTTGGTCCAGGAAATGGATTGACGGATGCCTTTGAAAAACCGGTCGTTGTGCTCAAAAAGTCTTTCCTATAGCACATCGACTGTGTATTAATATTTCAAAATTAAAATGTATTTATGATTGATAATTGATTTTCCATAAAACCTTCGTTGTATTGCAAAACCCTTTATATTTAGCAATACACGATTGTTTTTCAAATCATTTTTCATCAATCAGTGAATCTCAATTCGCTGGTTCACTCACTCCGTGTTGTCTTCTTTGAGATGTTCCGGTTTGAGAACGGCTAGAACAGCTGCGAAACCCTGTCAAGGAGATTCTTCGGAATCATACCTGATCACAGTCAGTACTTGTAATGATCAACGGGGAACCGTGGGCCGTGTACCTCAATTCAACGAAATCAAAGACACTTTCGTGCGCTTTATTGCTAATTGTTGTATGCAGGAACACCCGACGGTTGCAGCTGATCAGAATTAATGAGTCTATCCATAGCCACATGCTCACACAATCACATTCACGTCAAAAGAAATCATGATAAGTGCATATCCTCATCAACTGACTCTGATATTTTCAAACCATGCTTCTGCTACGCTACTGGAAATATTCTAAATCATCAAAAGCTTCGCAACTCGATGAGAAGATATCATGATCCAAAATGTGAGCATGTCGGTCCAAAAGTCACAATTTCACATGATGGCAAAACAACAAAGGATGAGTCTGAGATTTATGATCGCTGATGATCTCAAAGCTGGCTCAAAATGATCATCCCGCGGATCACTTAAAGACCTCCACTTGAGATAACAAAACATGCAGAATATGAAGAATCAAAGACTACGATCTACGAGCAAAGAACTTAATCAAGAATCCAAGAACAATCAATATGTAATATCTTTTTGTATTCAATGTAAATTGAGGTGACCTCCCTTAGGGGGAGATTGTTAGGATTTAGTAAATCCGTTAGTTAAAGTATCGGTCACCTCAAGTATATGTATTTGTTAGAAAGCTCGTAGTCGTAGTCAAGTTATGTTAATAAGTAGTTTGTTTAGTAACAACGTGGAGGACGGACGGGTCTTTACCCACTGTATGCCTGATCCATAGCCCGTAGGAGGCGAGTCTTGTAAGATACTATAAATACCCTCTACCTCCCAAGGTAGAGGGTTGAAGCTTCAATACCATTTTTCTTTGTTTCACATAGTTCTCAACTCTCTTCTCTTTCTCTCTCTACTTTCTCTCTCTAAACCTTAAACCATACGCCCCTATACTAGATGTTATGATGTGTTTGTGAAATCCAATATGTTACAATATTGTTCACACATACCTTCCCCTCAAGACTTGACTCGCATGTTATGCAAACCTCGACCCTATCACTATGATCCAAACATTATCTATACACGGGATATCCGAGATGAGTATAAACCTCTCGCACTCATCATACGTGAAAATGTTTGGAGTCTTAGGGGAAATCAAGAAATTCTTCCCGCTTGTTGTGCTCACATAATGTATTGTTTGCTAACTTAACAACCATACAATCTCCTATTTTTTGCAAGGCGAATTGTAAACGTTCAAGGCAACAAGAACAAACTAATACCTTATGGAATGTTCTTGACACGCCTTTATCATCACGTCATGTACTTCCATCCTCAATTTCAAAGTCCGTTGTACATACTTGTAAATAAGAAGATGGAACCTCTTAACACATCTCTCATGAAGTCTTTCTTCATCTCTGAATCGGCAAATACTCATCATCCATTTGACGATCCATCTAGCGAAAATGCTCAAGAGACTCAGTCCTATTTCCAAATAGTCTTCATCCTTAAATATCATGTTTTATCATTATAATGTAATTTCTCTCATGAAATAAAACATTTAACATTTGATGTCTCAACTATACTATTGTTCAAACTTCTTAAACACTGGCTTTGAAATATGATGCCTTGTGCAACTCTTGCATACCTTTTGTAAAGGTACTAGTTAGGTGGAGACGGATCCCTCAGTTTGTGCTATACTGGATCTCTCCTCTCGGGAACCGTGGGATCCGCAAACAATGTTGTTGCAATCTTTATACTTTAAACCATGTCGTTAGATCACTTCACACTAGCTAAACATAGTGCCTTAGGACCAATTAAGTCCTTCTCAAGCTGAGTAAAGTTTCATACTCATTCATAACTCACTTAGATCACACCCAAGGCGCTTTTCGATCTATCGTTTCACCAAAACTCATTAGCTCTTATACTCACACATCAACCCCCACATGTTAATACGTGTAGCTTTAGAAATCTTTCAATTTTAACAAATTGATTTTAGTCATCCTTACCTCAAAATGAGTCAAATTCTAGTTTTTCCATTTTCTATAAATCTTTAAGATATCTTCCAAAATATTATCTTAAGTTACTATCTGGTATCTAGGATTATTTAGCTCCATTTGACACTCTCAAATTTTTAGTGTCATCTTTAGTCATTTATTGGTACTCATAAAAGTTCCATTTTCTCCCATAAAAGGCAATAGCTACATCACTCATAGCCTTTGAACATTTAAGTACCCTTTTATTTAAGATACTTAGGAGGACTGAAACACTCAAAAAGGTATAGGCATTAGACCTTACAAACATCATTTTTATCCTTTCCTAGCTGCTGAGAGCCGGATCCCTCATTAGAGGGAACTGTGGGATCCGGGTGACAGATTCATGCTAATTCTAGCTAAACAATCATTTCAAGCTCATCTTGCTAACTTGAACACTCCATCTCATCTTTATTAAATCCCTAGATCAGAGAACTCAGTTGACTCTTGTGCATGCTAATCATCACATTCCAAAGGATCTTAGTGGCTTAATTCTTGAATGCACTTGCCAAATCCTTTTCTTTATAAACCACTTTGTTAAGACTCCTAAAGTCATCATCTACATCCTCATTTCAAGCAATTAGAAACTTTTACAAAACCTCTTTTAATCATCTCATCATGAAGAAAGCTCCTAGTGGTAAGTCATCCACCAAAGAACCAACCAAGAAAATTGCTCGTGTTGTACACGAAATTTCCTCAACCGAATCATCTCCCGTTAAATCCACTAATGGTAGGATCTCCCCTCCACCTATCAAACCAATCCCCAAAAGGATTGTTCCCACAAAACTTCCAATGCCAAACACCATCATACCTCCTAAACCAAACAACCCAATTTTCACTAAACCATCACCCTTGGTGCCTAGAGCCCTATCATTCACCACTCCACTCTCATCACCACACCTCTAAAATCCAGAGGATTTACCTCCTAGGCCATCCGATCCTCCACTACCGCCAACATTCTCCTCTTTAGGAGGAATAGTGGAACAAAATCAAGGTATTGAGTCAACACTAGCTCCGGCTTCCTTTTCTCCGTCACCATTAAATAATCCCTTTTGGATTATGAGAAATCATCAAAGTCAACCACCCGACCACATGGAAGTTGACACCTCTCAACCACCACCATCATTCTCCATCCTCGAATGCGCCTTCGCCAATCCCTCCTTCTTTTGAGGCTCCTCAACCCTCTTCACTTGATCCTTCACATCAAGTCATCTCATTTCTACCACCACCTCCACCGAGCCATGACAAAGATTGTTATCATTGTCAACATGTTGAAAGTTTGATACATGAAGTACGTGAAGATCAATGCTTCATGTTTTATCACCTCTCTCGAACGTTTGACGAGATCAAACCTAAACAAACTTGAGCTAGAGGATTCAAGAGGTGTCCTAGTATCAAGCGCGACTTAGATAGTCTAGTAATCCAAAGTCATGTATTGTTCATTTTCTTAGTTTTAAGAGTAATGTACATCATATCTCTAGTTTTATTAAATGAAATTACATGATATTTGCCTTGTTTTTCTGAGGATATGCTTGTTGTTCTAATACATATCACACTTTGATGTTAACATTATTTGCTACATCACCTTTGCTGTATTTTGTTTACAGACAGACGGATCCCAACGTTTTGCCTAGATGGATCCCTCCAATAAGGGAACCGTGGGATCCGTGCAACAGAAGACTAGTTTTTTTTTTTTCTAACTTGAGTCTTATTTGCAGGAAATTATATATTATATATTTGCTTTCTAACATTTGTTTTGTAGATTTTCAATTTACACATGAAGACTTTGACACCCTAAGCTAGGGGGAGCTTTGTGTCAAACAATACATTGCAAAACCATTTGCAATATAATCCTCATTTGGATTACATTTCATGACGTCCCTTTTCAAAGTTGCAATCATCAAGGTGGATCATTATCTCACAAAGACGAAATCATTTGCAAACATAATTGCAATGCATTAGCTTAGTAGTGTTTCTTACTTGACGCCCTCACAAAGGGATGGACTCGTCAAGGGGGAGTTAAGACGAGAACTCTTCCCGTCACTTGCTCTCTATATTTTTTTCTTATTACATGTTTTTCTTAAAACAGTGTGTTAGTTTCTTTTCGACGCTCTTTTTGTTTTCGACAAAAGGGGAGAAAGTAAAACTACAATTCAAACTTTTACGAATTTTAGTTTTTCCTTAAAATAATTTTATATTTTGTCATCAACAAAAAGGGGGAGATTGTAACACCCCGCCTTATCTGACCACAATATTGTCCGCTTTGTACGCAGGCTCACGGATTTGTTTTTGTGGCCTCATTTGAAGACTTCCCGGCAGGTCACCCAAGCCAGTACTACTCTCACATGAGCACGCTTAACTGCCAGTTCCTAAGAACTCCACCCTTGATGAACCACAAAACGCGTTGTGTCATTGTAAGGCGGATGTTATCTTATGAGCCCAGCATCTCTCCAGGCTACAACCAATGTGGGATTTGCCTAGGTGTTACAATCACCCCCTCTTAGGGACTCATCGTCCTCGATGAGGTTTGCCCCACTATCCCGAACGGCTCAGAGTGGCTCGATACCACTTGTAACACCCGCCTTATATGACCACAATATTGTCCGCTTTGCCCGGGTGCTCACGGCTTTGTTTTGTGGCCTCATTTGAAGACTTCCGGCAGTCACCCAAGCCGACTACTCTCACATGAGCACGCTTAACTGCCAGTTCCTAAGAACTCCACCGCATGATAGACCACAAAGCGCGTTGTGTCATTGTAAAGGCGGATGTTATCTTATGAGCTCGGCATCTCTCCAGGCCGTGATGTGGGATTTGCCTAGGGTGTTACAGAGATTGTTAATACAAATAAGCCGTAAAAGCGTTTATTTATATTTTACGATCTTCTAATGTTTTGTCGATAACAAACGTAAAATCATTTTAACGAAACAAATAAAATACGTAAATAGTTTGAGCCAATAGTTTACTAACACACTTACGTTTTCACATAAAACACTAAACAAGTAAAAGTGGTTTTATTATTTTTTGGGTAAAAGGTCAAAGACCCGGTAAATATATTACTCCAAAAAACGTTTAAGTACAAAGGATATGGGTGAATCCCATATCTCAGCCCGTTACATAGGCGAAAAGCTTACATAACAAGAAACTTCCTATTCTCTAAACAAGAAAATAAACCACTACTCAAAAGATAACATTAGACTCCTATGAAAGCAAAATTACTTCCTACCAAGGCCTTGGAGCTTGATACCATACGTGTCATAAAAAGCATCCAAATTCCCGGAAGATCGTGGAGACCTGATCCACGTAGTCATCGAAGCATAGTCATCATAATCATCTTCACGATCATGACCACCACCAAAAAGGTTCATTGACTCATCAAAAGTGTTCACAACCTCCTCTTCGTCACTATCAGAATCAACAATCTCTCCCACCTTAGAGAATGGGTTAACCCTCCTAGTAGAAGAAGTAGACGGAAAATCATTTATATTACATGGATAATCAACCTTTTTAATAGGATTACCATCATCGTCAACAAGAGTAGCTTTCCCATCAATAAGAAGCTTTTCAAACTCCCAAATTTTCTCAACAATAGGGGTAGGACCAGCCTCGTTAGCTTCTATTGAATCACTCAGAAGCGGTTCTTGTGATACATTACCAGTCTTAAGAGACCCAACCTCCTTAGCTTCCATTGTACTACCGGAATCCACGACATCTGTAGGAATGACACATTCATCAGTATCGATCATATTAAGTGCAACAAATGGATTAGATGTAGCAATCTTTGTCCCACTCGTACTAGCCACTTGGCTTTCTTCTATTATCCCCTTATGGGTTCGGAGGAGGGCTTTAGGTTGATACCTAAACTTAGGACCCACACCAGTTTAGTAAAACCTCCCTTACACGGAATTTGACCACCATTCCTACCCTTATTTTTGTTATTAACGGTTTGAAAACCATCATTAACATTATGTTTAGGCTGAGTAGGAGGTGGAATAGATTTAGGACAATCAAGTAGCGTATGACCAAAAATCTTACATTATCACAAATAGGCGGTTTTCATTCGTATTCAACCCGAATCTTCTCAATAGTAGAACCCGTCCCATCAAGTAATGGTATCTCAACAGTGAAAAAGTGGTTTTATTATTTAGTAATACATATGTACAACAACTAGTGTTCACATATTGGGTAAATATATACATAACTAGTATGTATCAAAATGGGTAATATAATGTGTAGAAGCTTAAGTATTTGACCCATTGACCAAATACATTGAATATAGTTGGGTAAAACCCAAAGTCCATGACACATGCCCATGGAGCATGACCCATAACCCATTGCATGACATCATGCATAATTCATATATGGATATTATCCATGACCCATGGTTTTAACCCATGACCTACGGACTAGATGCATTGCATCTTGTAGATACATTGTATCTACTTGGATACCAATGGTCTAAAGTCTAGGACCCGTGACCCATAACCCATGACCCAAAACCCATGGGCAAAGGGGAGCGTCCCACGGATCCCCAAGATAATACCTGGACGGATCCCTCAAGTGAGGGATCCGTGGGATCCGTGGAACAGTAGCTATTTTTCTTCTATAAATAGTGAGCCATTTCTTCATTGTAACTCACCCCTTTCACATATATTTTCTCTTTGAGTTGTAAACTCACTAACCACAGATCGAAGTGATCTTTGTATGTAGTTTCATTTTTTGTGATTCTCTAAGTTCCTCTTAAAGGCGAGATCACCACCTTTTGAAGTGGAGCAAGCTCAAGTCCATGAGTTTCCATGCTTTGTCATCTTCAAGACTACTGAGGTTCTCTTGTTGATAGTTCTCTTCCTTCTCATTATAAGTGTAGTGTCGAAGACATAAGTGAAAGATATCTAACGGGTCAAGACGAAGACATTAGTGAAAGGTGTCGAACGTCCATATTGGAAGCACTAGTGAAGGGTGTTTAGAAGTCAAGGCTAAAGGCATTGAGGGTGTCTAGAAGTCAAGTCACAAGGCATTAGTGAAAGGTGCCTAGAAGTCAAGTCAAAGGCATTAGTGAAAGATGCCTAAGGTGTTCATTCGATATGGTGTGTTCGATGTACAAGATAGATTAGTACTGGGTCGAAGGGTATTAATATCCTTGTTGATGTTGTTACAAGTAGTAAATCTCCTTTGGGGTTAGGTGTTGTGTAGTATTGGGTAGTAGTTCCTCCATTGTAATGGAACTCGGTATCTAGCCTAATACCGGATAAAGGGTAGGCAACGTTGTGATAGGTTTGGTTCTACCTCATGGAAGAAACCGATATCTAGCCTTGTACCGGATAAAGAGTAGGCAACGTTGTGAAGGCTTCTCCGCCATAAGGAGTTGGTGTTGTGTAGTGATTACAAACTCTCGAGTAGGTGACTCGGGGAATGGAGTAGGGCAAGGAAGGTGTCCTTGTAGCCGAACCACTATAAATACTCGCGTTGTGGTTTTGTGCTTCTTACTCTTTATATTTTCATTACATATTTATATTTCTATATGCTTGTCTATCAACATCCAACACACATGTTTAAATAGATTGACATAAGTCGATCTAAATAGTTTAAAACCAAGTTTTAGTCGGGAAAACTATTCAACCCCCCTTCTAGTTTTCCACAAAATGTTCAAAATCATGAACTATATAGCTAAGCATGATACATGACACCAGGGGCAGAGCCATCTTAGTAGTAATGGGGGCGATGCTCCTAACCAAGTTCTAACGGATACACAAAATGTATAGTAAAAAAAAGTAATATTGATGTGAAAAAAGTTCAGTTCCTTCCCCCAATAAATCAAAGTGCCCTTGTCGCTCTCGGCTTGCCCACAATTAGAGCTCTCGATGCAAAAGAAAAGGCAATGAGGACTTGTGAAAATGGGTAGGTTGGCGGGGAGTGTGCCAATAGGTGAAAATATGAGTATTATATAATATATGTTTTTAAAGTGTAAGTATGGTTTGCATAATTAATTAGGGTTAAAATCATTAAATAGTAACCAAGTTTGAGATATGTTCCAATTTGGTACCTCAAACTTTATAGCAACCATAAAAACCATCAAAGTTTTAAAATTATTCCATTCTTATATAATTTTTTATGTTAGAGTGACATGAATAAAACACTTCTCAAACTTGATTATCATTTTGTAGTTATTGTTTATGTTTAGTCGTGCATGAACAGGTTATGCATAAAGTTAGTTGTAATTAGATAAATTGAGGGTAGGCATTAAGCGTTTAAAATTAACGTATAATATGTTAATGCATAGATGGATACTTTAAGCACACTAATTTTAGAAAATTACAAAAGAGTGACACAGTTTTGAAACTTTAATAGTTTTATGACTAGTATAAAGCTTGAGGTATCAGATTGGAACATTCGTGAAATTTGGTTACTAATGGCTGACATGTTCTCTAATTAATATATGTACTACTTATAATGTAGAATTGAATCTCTCTCCTCTTAGTCTTAATTACAAGTCATAATATACTTATTGTACAATACATAAAACACAAATAAAACTAAAAAAAACCACTACTCATTTAATACAATTATTACACTATTAAAAATACCCTTCCACCAAAAAAATACAACTATTCAACCACAATTTACAATCTAATGAAGCTATCTTCCATATCTATCTATACTACTTATAATAGATGAATGAATCTCTCTCCTCATGGTCTTAAAATTAAGACTTACAAAATACAAAGCCTATTGTACAATACACAATGCACTATTAATGATCTTTCTCATTAATCTTAATTTTAAGACTTACAAGTCTTAAAGCTTAATATACAAAATACAAAGCACTATTAATGTGGTCAATATATTTAATAAAGTCAATTAATTAACAAGTCAATAAATACAATTAATTCAGTTATTAAAACACCCTTACACAAAAAATACAAATTATCAAGCATATTGTACAACCAACTTAAACACAATTCGTGCATTAATTGTCACTAATACAAATAATAAAGCACATTATACAAATATTCAAGCTCGAGCAGCAACGGTCCAAATGGGCCCGAGTCGTCAGTCCAACGGGGTCGATCCCGAAGGGGCACGGACCAAAGCGGGGTCGAGCTCGAACGAGAATGGGCCAAACGGGCTAGAGCGGAAGAGGCACGGGCTAAGCAAAATTCTTGATCCTCGTAAATTTGTTGTCAAAAATAACATAATAAACTAAAATACATTATCTATCGAAAAATTTTATTTCAGTAGTACCCGCCGCTACGCCCGGGTACCCTCTATACTACAAATAATAGATGGATGACTCTCTCTCCAAATTTGAAGACTTATAAGAAAATAAGCATAGTGTACAATACTTTAATGCACATAATTTTCAGACGTACAAGACAAGAAGCATAACGTTGACCACTTTAATGCAAATATTAAAAAAAAACAAAACACCACAATAATGTTGTTTAATGTAGTCAATTAATCTTGGTCAATTAATACAATTATTAAAATACCATTTACATAAGAAATACAAATTATCAAGCATATTGTACAACCAAATTAAACATAATTTATGCATTAAATGTCACTAATATAAATAATAAAGCACATTATATAAATATTCAAGCCCGAACGGCATGGCCAAATGGGCTTGAGCACGAATGGGCAAAGCCAAACGGACACGAGCTAAACGAAATTATTGAAATCCGTAAATTTATAATAAAAAAAAACATAATAAACTAAAATACATGATTCACCGGAAAATTTTATTTCAGGTAATTAGCCGCAAGCAACGCTGGAACCCTGCATTAAATGTTACTAATACAAATAATAAAGCACATTATACAAATATTCAAGCCCGAACGGTCAACGAGAGCAAAATGAGCTTAAGCCCGAATTGGCGCGAGCCAACGGGCACGGGCCAAACGGGCTCGAGCCCGAACGGCCACGGGCTAACGGGCTCGAGCCCGAACGGACACGGGCTAAACGAAATTCTTGATATCTGTAAATTTGTTGTCAAAAATAATATAATAAACTAAAATGCATAATTCGCTAAAAATTTTATTTCAAAGTACTCGCCGCTGCAACGAGCGGGTATCCTGCTAGTATTAATAAGGGTTGTTTTATAAATACCCTCTACCTCACCTTTTACCATCCCCACCCTTGACACACTGTATTCGACAGTATAACACAGTTTTTTTTATTAGTTTTTATTTCGTATTTTTTATAGTTTAATACTTTTAATTTGTTAAATTTTATATTTTCTGTTTCGTACTTTCTGTTTCACAGTTTTATAATAAAAGCATTATTAGAAAACTTTAAAAAAATAAAAAAAATAAAAAATAATAAAAAAACAAATGGGTGCCATTTGTGTTTTTAGGGAGCATGGATAACTTGTCCATATTGATAATTTGGAATTTTCAAAATAGTGTAAAACTGTGAATAATGGAATATTATACAATTATATGTTTTAG
>OU343223.1:313713415-313842350 GCA_910596185.1 Chrysanthemum makinoi | reverse complement strand
CTACCCCTACCCCAAGGATAAACCCGGGAGTAAAGAGACTACTTCCAATGAAACCTCCGGCTGGTGCAGGTGTGCGGGTGAGAAAGAAGGGAAGAGAGAGCAAAAGGGGGACAAAAGGGCAGCATGCAAAAAGCAAGAGGCGAGAGCGAAAAACACACAAAAACGCAAAACAAAAGCACAAAAGCTTACCCGAAAACAAAAACCAAGAGCAAAGGCGCAAAGAGAGGCAGGCAAACCTAAGGGAGCAATACAAAGCAAGGCTACCTAAAGCTAAGGCAAAACAAAAAGCGAGGCACCCAAAAAACCAAAACACAGGGGGGCAAGGCGACAAAGAGACGACAAAAGCCAAACACTAAAAACTACCTAAAAACAAAGCAGAGCCAAAACAAAGAACCCAGCGAAAGACAAAGGGACACGGGGAACGCACAAGAAAGGAATCACAAAGGCATAAAAGCAAACGAACCAAGAAACAAGGCACATAGAAGAAGCAGGACAACCTAGGGGAGCAATATAAAGCAAGGCAAAACAACACAAGGGACCTAAAGCTAAGGCAAAGCCAAAACAAGGTACCAAAACTAAAAGCACAGGAGCAAGGCGACAAAAGACGCCTAACAAGCCTAACACCTAGCCTGAACTACCCTCATATCCTAACTCTATCTCTCCACGCATTCCTGTCTGCGGTCATGTCCTCGGACAAGATCAGCTCCTTCATGTCGAGCTTAAGTCTATCCTCCCACCTGAGCTTGGTTCTACCCCTCCTTATCACACCATCAACTACTAACGCCGACTCTTCTTATCGGTGATGGCCTCCTCGACATGACCAAACCACCTCAACCGCCTTCTCATCTTGAGATAATATTCCCGACCTCAAGTTTTGCTCACGAAAACCGTTTAGGATCATGTCAAGCAAGGAATTCCCACAAGTCCATCTTAACATCCTCAATTTTGCCACCTTTACTCTGTTAGCATGAGCCTTGGAGATGGGCCAACACGGATCCATACAGCATAGCCGGTCTAATCGCCACCTTGTAAAATTTTCCTTTAACTTGGGACATTCCTATCAAGGGACTCCGGCGCGCCTCCATCTCGCCCATCCAGCTCAAATCCGATGGTTCACGTCCTCGTCTATCCTCCCTGATCTATGAATCATCGATCCTAGATATCTAAAAGACTCCTTAGGTGGTAGGATCTGGTCACCGATTTGAATATCCATATCTTCCTGGTGGCCTGACTCGATCCTCCCAGACTCACATCTCAGGTATTTTGTCTTTTCTCTGCTGACCCGAAGACCATTATCTTCAAGGGTCTCCCTCCATTGCTCCAGTATGTTGTTTAATCCTTCCGCCGAACCTGCCACCAGCACAATGTCGTCAGCAAAAATCATGTTCCACGGGATGCCCTCTTGAATCCCTCTAGATAACTCATCTAGAATCACAGCGAATAGTTAAGGACTAATGGCATGTCCTTGGTGGAGCCCAACTTCCGCTGGGAAGAACTCTGAGGTCCCCATTGTTGACCGTACATGGGTCTTAGCCCCTTCGTACATATCCTTAATGACTCTCACGTATCTCCTTGGTGTTCCCTTATCAATAAGAGATATCCAAATCAGCTCACGTGGGACACTATCATATGCCTTTTCCAGGTCAAGGAACGCCATATGAGACTTTTGAGGAGGTAGATAGCCTCGATCGATGACCTTCCTGGCATAAAACCAAATTGGTTCTCGACACCTTCTCCTTCTGGCCTTCTTTCAATAACTCTCTCCCAAAGCTTCATGGTGTGGCTAAGAATCTTAATGCCCCTATAATTGCTACACACTTGCACATCTCCCTTGTTCTTGTAAATGGGGATGACTTCACTGAGTCTCCATTCTTTTGGCATCTTAGCACCGGAGAAGATCTTGTTGAAGAGGCAAGTCAGCAGATTGACCCCTCATCTCCCAAACACCTCCATGCTTCAATGGGGATTTTGTCCGGCCCTACTGTTTTGTTTCTTCCCATCTTATGTAGTGCAACCTTCACTTCAAGTTGGCTAATCCTCGAGTAGAAGCACTCTGGTCGTTGGCTAGGGTTCTCTTCTTCCTCGCTTCCTTCAGTACTCCCTACGTTGAAAAGAGCAGAAAAATACTCTCCCCATCTTCTCCTAATATCATCTTCCTTTACAATGGTCAGCCCACCTTCGTCCTTGATATATTTTACACTTCCTAAATCCCTCCTTCTTCTCTCTCGGGCTTTCGCAATCCTGGATATATCGTTAGCCCCCTTTTTGGAGTCCAATTTCTTATACAGATCTTCGTACGCCTTGTCTTTAGCTTGAGTTACTGCCTTCTTCGCTTCTCTTTTAGTTGCTTTATACCTCGTAACTGCAGCAGTAATGTCAGCTTGGTTGCCCTCTCGGCACAAAAGAAGGTCTCTGAAACTAGATTGTTTCACAGAAACTTTAGATTGCACTTCCTCGCTAAACCATCAAGATTCCCTTATGTGCTTCTGGGCCTCATAGCCCCGCTAGCCACACCAAGGGAGTCCTTTGTCGCGTCTTTGATGATGTGGGCAAGAGTTTTCCACATCTGGTCCATGTCTGAAGCAGTCAGGTCCTCTGACCGAGAAGAAAGTCCATATGTGACCTTCACCCTAAACAACTCTGCCGCCTGACCGTTTAGATTCTTCCAACGAATCCTCGGCAATCCGGTCGTTGCTCTCCTTTGTAGTTGCTTCTCGAAAAATGCATCAAGTGCTAGCAATTTGTGTTGGGATGAGCATGCCTCGCCTGGGAAAACCCTGCAGTCCCTACATGCTCTAAAATCCTTTCTTCGCACCAGCAGATAGTCAATCTGGGTGTTGTTACCCCCACTCTGGAATGTGATCAAGTGGACATCTCTCTTCTTGAAAAAAGAGTTTGCTACTACCAAGTCGTGAGTAGTAGCGAACTCTAAAATCGAATGGCCTTCGTCATTCCTAACTCCAAAGCCAAAAACTCCTTGGACCCCGCGTAACCATCCGCTGCAGCTCCTATATAGCCGTTCAATTCACCTCCTATAAACAAACATTGGTACGACAGGCACTCCCTTACTAGCTCGTCGAGGGAGTCCCAAAAACTCTTCTTCTCTACTTAACCCCGACCCACCTATGGTGCGTAAGCGCTAATTACATTAACAGTCTCCCCATAAATAACCAACGTGACCGCCATGATCCTATCGCTTCTCCGGATCACTTGCACTACATTATCTTTGAGACCCGCCCCCAGGATAACTCCAAATCTGTTTCTCGCTGACCTAGAGCCCGAATACCAAAGTTTGTATCCGTTTCCCTCCCTCGTTCTGGAACCCTTCATCACCATTTTAAAGCTATTAGACAACCAACTTCACTACAAAAGTATACTTTAATTAAAGAAAAATATGCCTCATAAAAATCAAATCTCTCTCACACACACATACATAACATCGACTCATCGTCTAAACGACCAAGTTCTCCTCCCAAAGCACCTAAGACACGTCCTAAATGGTGACCGTGGTGGCCGTAATAAGGTAGACGTGTTGTTGATCTTCCATCTAGGCATGCAAGACGAGTTCTTGAGCCTTGTCAAAACTATAAAACTTTGGATGTTATAACTTTTGTCCAATATGCATTAAAGCTTCAAAACTTTATAATTCTCTCACATCACCAAAATGCATATAATTATGAAGATGTGTTAATACAAATAAGCCGTAAAAATGTTTATTTATATTTTACGATCTTCTAATGTTTTGTCGATAACAAACGTAAAATCATTTTAATGAAACAAATAAAATACGTAAATAGTTTGAGCCAATAGTTTACTAACACACTTACGTTTTCACATAAAACACTAAACAAGTAAAAGTGGTTTTATGATTTAGTAATAAATATGTACAATAACAAGTGTTCACATATTAGGCAAATATATACATAACTAGTATGTATCAAAATGGTTAATATAATGGGTAGGAGCTTAAGTATTTGACCCATTGACCAAATACATTGAATATAGTTGGGTAAAACCCAAAGTCCATGACCCATGCCCATGGAGCATGACCCATAACCTATTGCATGACATCATGCATAAGTCATATATGGATATTATCCATGACCCGTGGTTTTAACCCATGACCCATGGACTAGATGCATTGCATCTTGTAGATATATTGTATCTACTTGGATACCCATGGTCCAAAGTCTAGGACCCATGACCCATAACTCATGGCCCATGACCCAAAACTCATGAAGGGGCGTCCCATGGATCCCCGTAATACACTGGGACGGATCCTCAAGTGAGGGATCCGTGGAACAGAACTATTTTTTTCTATAAATAGTGAGCCATTTCTTCATTATAACTCACCGCTTTCACATATATTTTCTCTTTGAGTTGTAAACTCTCTAACAATAGATCCAAGTGATCTTTGTATGTAGCTTTGTTTTTGTGTGATTCTCTAGGTTCTTCTTAAAGGCGAGATCACCACCATTTGAAGTCAAGCAAGCTCAATTCCATGAGTTGCCAAACTTCGTCATCATCAAGACTACTGAGGTTCTCTTGTTGATAGTTCTGTTCCTTCTCATTAGAATTGTAGTGTCGAAGACATAAGTGAAAGATGTCTAAAGGGTCAAGATGAAGACATTAGTGAAAGGTGTCGAACGTCCATATTGGAAGCACTAGTGAAGGGTGTTTAGAAGTCAAGGCTAAAGGCATTGAGGGTGTCTAGAAGTCAAGTCACAAGGCATTAGTGAAGGGTACCTAGAAGTCGAGCCAAAGGCATTAGTGAAAGGTGCCTAAGGTGTACATTCGATATGGTGTGTTCGATGTACAAGATAGATTAGTATTGAGTCAAAGGATTTTGATATCCTTGTTGATGTTGTTACAAGGAGTAAATATCCTTTGGGTTTAGGTGTTGTGAAGTATTGGGTAGTAGTTCCTCCATTGTAATGGAACTCGGTATCTAGCCTAGTACCGGATAAGGGGTAGGCGACGTTGTGATAGGTTTGGTTCTACCTCGTGAAAGAACCCGGTATCTAGCCTTGTACCAGATAAAGAGTAGGAAACGATGTAAAGGCTTCTCCGCCATAAGGAGTTGGTGTTGTGTAGTGATTACAAACTCTCGAGTAGGTGACTCGGGAGTGGAATAGGAAAGGAAGGTGTCCTTGTAGCCGAAGCACTATAAATACTTGCGTTGTGGTTTTGTGCTTCTTACTCTTTATATTTTCGTTACATATTTATATTTCTATATGCTTGTCTATCAACATCCAACACACATGTTTAAATAGATTGACATAAGTCGATCTAAATAGTTTAAAACTAAGTTTTAATCGAGAAAACTATTCAACCCCCCTTCTAGTTTTCCACAATTGGCATCAGAGCTTCGTTACCAAGTTTCTTAGAGTATGTTGTACTTTAAAAACTTGATACGATCCATGTTTAATTTAAAACTACAAAGAAGGTCTTTTACAAAAACAAACACCATGTTTTTCAAAAACACTTTTGTAGGATGTTGATTAGATGACAACATTTTTTTTACTAAATTGCACTAACCTTCCTTGTCATGTTGCTTAGTTAAAGCTCATACCTATCAAGCCATTGAAATTGCTTGGTAACAAGAATACCTTCCCTAAGAAGGTATCTTAAACACGAAGGAATCGGAGTTGTCTACTGACATTTGTTTTGTCATTAGTAAAGACACTCTTGAGTGCATTAGAGGTATGATTTCCCATTTATCTCTAAATAACATTAGCTTAAATAATAAGTATGCTTACATAGGAATTTATATGATTATCTTTTCACATACTCATATATTACTCGTAGCTTCGTTAGAAAACTTTTCGTGCATACGTGTTACTCTTTTGTCTAAAGTCTAGGTTTATAAAATTTGTGTCTTATTCCACTTAATCCAAAAATCATATCTTTATAATAATAAAATGAAAAAAAAAAAATCTCAAAAATTCCTCCTTCCCCATAAATATCCATCCGATCGTTCACTCCACAAAACCCTCATTTTTTCAAATCTTCCACTTTCAAAAATTACCTCTCAAAACTTCATCTTCCTTCTCATCACAAACCAAAACCGAGGAAGATCTTCATCATGGTTTACATCGCCTTCGTACTCATCGTCTTGACACTCATCGCTCTTGTGTTCCCCATGATTAAGTTTTCTTATGGAGACATGTACTTTGTGTTGTTAATCTACATTGGTGTTATATTCCTAATCCTTTGTATCGTTCTTAACATTGAAATAAAATATTACTAACGTTCTAGTTTATCTAGTTTATTTTTCATAATGTGTTTGTCATTTTGGTCATGAGATACGTTAGAAAATGATAATGCATGCTAAAAGTAAATGTTGGCTATAAGATGCAAAACCTATGTTTTTATCAAAACTTTTTTTCTGTCACTACAGATCCACGGATCCCTGTAGTTCTACTTGACGGATCCCTCTTAGAAGGGAACCGTGGGAACCGTGGTTCTGGAAAACAGATTTTCATACAATATAAAAACTGTTTTCATCTCAAAAAGAAGTACTCCACTAGAATATTAAATACTAAGTTAGTTAATGGTCATTGTTAATAGAAATCTAGTAAAAACGTTAGGTGATCATCCTCTTTGCTTCAATGCATCTCATCATATTAACTTTTCCTTCCGTAGGTCTCGTCATGACTCATGAGTATGAATTCGACTTTCAACTCACTTATGTCTACATTCTTAATATTTCCCTTGAACCCAACATACCTCGCAATCATGTCCGTGTGTTCAATAATCTCGAAACTCGCCACTTCATGAAGGACGTATTGTTGACACACCTCTACTATACGAAGAAGGTATCAACACCTCCTTCCGAACCATTGGACTAGAAGGTCTTCTCGGAATCAACGAGAAAATTTGTCCTCGGTTTGTATTGGAATTCTTCCGTCAAGTTGAACTCGTTCGTAACGAGGATCGATCTCTATCACTTTGGTTTTGGATCAAAAACCAAAAGTTTGTATTAACCCTTGAGCAATTTGCTCACATTCTCCGAATTCCGAATCATGGAAAATGTGCTTTCACTGAAGATTGGTCTCTTGATTCTCTCTTCAACCATCGTGAAAAAAATAGTCCATATTTGTTAGGATTTAGTAAATCCGTTAGTTAAAGTATCGGTCACCTCAAGTATATGTATTTGTTAGAAAGCTCGTAGTCGTAGTCAAGTTATGTTAATTAGTAGTTTGTTTAGTAACAACGTGGAGGACGGACGGGTCTTTACCCACTGTATGCCTAATCCACAGCCCATAGGAGGCGAGTCTTGTAAGATACTATAAATACCCTCTACCTCCCAAGGTAGAGGGTTGGAGCTTCAATACCATTTTTCTTTGTTTCACATAGTTCCCAACTCTCTTCTCTTTCTCTCTCTACTTTCTCTCTCTAAACCTTAAACAATACGCCCCTATACTAGATGTTATGATGTGTTTGTGAAATCCAATATGTTACAAATGGTATCAAGAGCCATGGTTTGATCATTCATCTTACATGTTCTTGGATTTCTAGTGGTTTTATAGGTTTTTTGGTTTGAAAAATTTAGAGGTATTTGCATCATTTGAATCATTTCTAGTGTTAAAGTTTGGATTTTGATTGTACTTTTGTGTTTAGAATCATCATAAGTGGTTAGGTTTTGATTTGGAAGACTTGAATCATCGTGGTTGGATTGTTTTTGGATTAAAAAGTGGCGTTTTGTAAAGTGCTAAAAGTAGCGATTTGTCTCTCGGTAAAGTCATTCTGACGAGCGATTTGTCTCTTGTTGGAAGTGATTTGTGTCTGGTAAGAAACGCTTATTTAAGCGATTTGTCCGATTAGTGGTCGTACTTGTACGAACTGTACGGTGAAGCGATTTGTCACTTTTAAGCGACTTGTGTATTTAAGCGAGTTGTAGTTTAAGCGATTTTTCATTTAAGAGTTTTGCTGGTTTAAGCGACTTGTATGTTTAAGCGACTTGCTTATTGAAGCGAGTTGACTGGTTTAAGCGACTTGTCTTATCAAGCGACTTGTCTGTTTTGAGCGATTTGTTGGCTGATGCGATTTGTCACCTTGAGCGATTTGTCTCTTGTGATTTAGTATTTTCTTTGTGTTACTTTTACGGTTTTCTCTTGATTTAGTAAAATCCCGTGAAAGAATCTATTTCCCGGTTTAATCAAAGAGTTTTAAAATCCCATAGAATCAGTAATCATGTCTACCAACGTACCTACTATCATCTCTTTTGTTGTTGAATATGTTCAAGCTGCTGGATCCGATACTCGTCCACCTATGCTAGACAGAACTGATTATGACTCATGGGCTCAATGAATTAGGTTGTATTGCTTGGGTAAGGAAAATGGGGTTAACATTCTCAAATCAATTGATGAAGGACCATACCAAGTTGAGACTACCAGAGACATACTCGAAACTGCTGCTGATGGCTCAGTGACATTGGGATTGGATAGACCTAAGACATATGATGAACTGACTGATAAGGAGAAGAAGAGATACGATGCATACATCATCGCTTCTAACATCATACTCCAGGGTTTACCTAAGGACATTTACAAACTGATCAGTCACAACACGAAAGCTAAAGCAGTATGGGACAATGTTAAGATGCTTCTATCTGGTTCTGAATTGATTAAAGAAGATAGGGAGTCTCAGCTGTATGATGACTTTGAGAACTTTAAAATGAATCCAGGGGAAAGTATCACTGAATATCATGTAAGATTCCACAAGCTTATGAATGATATGAGGAATATCAAAATGACAATGCCAAATATTCAGCTCAACTCAAAGTTTGTGAACAACATGAATCCCGAATGGCACAAATTTGTCACTGCTGTCAAGCTTAACAAAGGTTTAAGGAACACCAACTATGAACAATTGTATGCCTACTTACTCCAAAATGAGAAGCATGCTGCATTTGAACGAATGATCCTTGAAAAGTTCAACAACAATACTGGAAGTACAAGCTCATCAAATTATTCAACTGCATTTTACACTAATGTAGGCATAACCACCAAAGCATCTCAAGTCATACCAACTGGTAATGGTAATTACAAACTCATTCGGATCGGTATAAACCTCCAAACTCGAGAGCAGTTATGGAACATTTCATCAACCAACTGGCTCTTATGGTTAAGCAAAACCTGAACCTTACTCCACACACCAACAATAACCTTAGAACGGCATCCAATCTCCACAATCATGCTACTGTTAGAGATGGAAAGATAGTGGTGCGAGAATGTGCGGGGAAGACGAATGCATACCTTCCACATAATGAGCAAGGGAATGTTGGTACCGGATATGGAAATGCTGGAGCTGGATATGGTAATGCTGGCATTGGTGGTGGATATATGGGCAATCAAAATCGTGGAAGTAACATGGGTCAGGGTCAAGTAAAGCCAATTAAATGTTACAACTGTGGTGGAGAAGGACACATCGCAAGGAATTGCACTCTTCCAAAACGACCACAAAATGCAGAGTACTTCAGGGACAAGATGCTGCTGGTCCAAGCTCAAGACAGTGGAGCAATGTTGAATGAGGAAGAATTGCTATTTCTTGCTGAGGGAAATGCCAGAACTTATGATGCTGATGTGGATGAACAGCCAGTGCAGGGTATGGGTCAGAACAATCCAAATGCATTTCAAGTAGCTGATTGTGATACATATGACTCGGATGTTGATGATGATCCAACTGCCCAAACCATCTTCATGATATCACCAATGGTCTCTCCAAAGGCTACTTCACCACAACAGGCCAGTCCCTCCAAGGCATCAATCATCTCTGAGGTATTAAAATAATACGATGAGGTTGATGCGCAAAAGATACACTACAAAGTACAACCAACTGAAATCCTTGAATCAGATACTGAAAATATGGGCAATAGTAATGTTGTCCCATATGATCAATATATGAAGCAAGATGAAAGTGAAACTGTACCAAGTAATGTATATTTTGCAGTCAATGATGATTGTGCTTTCGATGAATACACTGAACGTGCCCCTGATGATTCTATGATTTCCGAACTAAATGCCTATAAGGAACAAGTTGCCATTTATGAACAACGTGCTAAGTTCGAATTGACCACCCGTCGCGAGAGATGGATAACGGAACGTAAAGTTATTAGAAAAAGTAACTTTAGAGAAGAAATGTTAAAACAAGAGTTAAATTCCTTACAAGAAAATATTACAAAAACTGTTAAGCAAAAGCAAGAACTTCAAGAAAATGTTAAAGTGCTTAAACAAGAATTTAATGCTAAGGAATCAAAACTTTTGAATGACTTTTCCAACCTAATAACTTTGAAAAACAAACTATACATACAAGGACCATTCAGACTGCTCACATGATCACTAAGCGTAGAGTCTTAAGCGATAAACATAGCATTCCCCTTGTAGAGGTACCCAATCCTGAGTATGGAAAAGTTGCTAGAGCTGCACAAATGGTAATCTATGATGGTAATGAGATTCTTAAGCCTAGGCAAACACCATCATGTATAGGATTCACTAATGAGGAGAGAAAATTAGAAGATGCCTCTTGGGAGAAAATGGTTAAGAAGTTTAAAGATCCTCAGTGTAAAAAGCAAAACATAACGCTCAAACCCTATGATTACACTAAAGAAAATTGGATTTCCCTGAACATGTTTAAACCACAAACTCAACTAACCCCTGAACAAGTTTTCTAGAAGAAAGATATAGATAAACAAAAGGCAGATAATCTTGTGACTAAGAATCCCTCTTGTTGGAAATTGCCTCCAGCCACTGTGTATCCTCCAAATACACCAATGCATTTAGTGCCTAGAAATATTCCTACTAATAGCAGGACCTTAATCAGTCTTTATGTAGTTTACCAACTATTTGTTGATTTTTAGAAAACTTGTAAGAAGAGGATCACACCACTGGGATAACAGAAGGGGAAAGAGGTTTTGAACAAACTAAAGAGTGTTATTTAACTGAGGTCATGCCATTCTTTAAACAACTTAAAGGACAATTTGAAAGTCTTCAGAAGGGAATGGACACAGATATTAAAGAAATGAAAAGGATGTTTAATGATATGGAATTAGAGGTCAGTAAATATGAATGTGAGCTTAAGAGTAATGAAATTGATATAAAGAATCTGCACATCTTTAATGATAATTTGATCGTTCAATGTGTTGCTCAAGATATATTCTACACTGTTAGAAAGCATTCTATTACTGCGTCTCAATTTCATGAATTAAATGTTGCATTAAAAGTTTCCCATGATCGTGTCATTGAGCTTGAAACCGCAAATTCAAATTTGCATGATAAAATTGACCAGGATGATCATGATAACTTGGTCAAACATTATTCTAAATTAGAAGTTGAACATCTTGCTTTGCAATTAAAATATCAACATCTCAAAGAAAATGTTAAAACCTCAAATATCAAGACATCCTCGGATGCTCCTGAGTTTGATGCAATTTTTGAATTAAACAAACGTGACGATCAAATTCTAGCTCATTGTAACACGATCAGAAAGTTGAGAACCCAAATTTCACAATTAAAGGGTGATAAGAACAATGTGAATGGCTCCCAAGTACCTCCTCCTTTAGATTCTCATTATTCTCAAAACTTTCATCTTCAAAACATCATTAATGTGTTACAACAAGAAAATGAGAGTTTTCTAGAAGAAAATGAAAAGGTTAAACGACACTTCAAAAAGTTATATGATTCGATGAAAGTCACTCGTGACAAGAACAATGAAAAAATAACTTCTTTACAAAAATAAATTGAGAATCTGAAGAGTCAGGTAAAAGGGAAAATGCCTGTTACAAATGGTGAGAAATTTGCACCTAAGGTGCCGGCTTGTGATAAATATGCTATGACTGTGAAGTACATCCCACCTCATCTTAGGAATAATGGACTTGCAACTCAAACATATTTTTCATACCTTAAGGATAGTCTAGAATGTCTCTGTGAGATCGTTGAAGAGGATAAGATAGAGAAACCTAATGATATTGCAATTGGGCATGCATGTTTATATGCCAAACGATCTCAAGAACTTTTAGAATGCTTAAGAGCAACATGCCCTAAACCCTTTGGTGAGAAAGATAAAGTAGTTGTGCCTTGTTCTATGCCTAGTGTTAAGTATGCAAACCTTGATATGCCTTACTCAGTGCCGAAAGTTAAGCATGTAAGCTTCAATGTGCCTATAAGTACTGCAGATCCCAGCACTTCTAGATCAGGAATGCTAAAAGTAGCAAAACCAACTAATGTTCCCATAATTCCCTCTACAGGAGTAATCAGTGGTACAAAAGCAAGCGGGTCAGCCTCCAGGCAATACAAAGCAAGATAGGACCTCGCAAGCTAAGAGTGATCAATGGAGGAAAGTAGAAGACCACCCTAGGAACTTTAAGTTTGAATTGAATAAAATGAATCGTGTTGATTCTAGTATTAGCTATAAGTGTACTGTAATTAATTTGAATTTTGCTACTTCTTGCAAAACATGTAATGAATGTTTGATTTCTGGTATTAATCATGAATGTATTGTGAATGATGTGAGCAATTCTGTTAAACCTCCAGTAATAAATGTTAACTTTAGAAAACAGGATAAGAAGGTCAGAAGATCAAGGAAGAAGAGGGCTAGAAAATATTGGAAACCAACAGGAAGAAAATTTAGTAATGTAGGTTATCATTGGATACCTACTGGCCGTAAATTCAATCTTAATGAGTTGTGCCCTAAATTATCTAGATCAATGCCCATTAGGAAATGGATGCCCACTGGTAGAACTATATCTATAAGAAGTGAACATACTTTGAATAGAACTGATGTTTCTACTAGCTCAGTATCTACATCTAATGATATCATTGATTCTATTTCTGATGTGAGTTCTCTAATCACATCTACTAACCAAGTGGAACCCATTCTTGCATGAGGATCCCAATTTTCCAGTCATCCATTCTTGTCTGTGTTCAACTGTAGGTCGTTCAAATCGTTATGTGGTACCTGGGCTCAGGCTGTTCCAAGCATATGACTTGAGATCACTCACGGCTCATGAACTTCGTGGTAAATTTATCGGGATTGTTAGATTCGGAAATGACCATTTTGGAGAAATTATGGGTTATGGAGATTATGTGGTTGGTGATAGTGTAATCTTCAGAGTGTATTATGTTAAAGGTCTTGGTCATAATCTATTTTCTGTCGGTCAATTCTATGATTCTGATCTAAAGGTGGCTTTCAGAAAACATACATGCTTCGTTAGAGACTTAGATGGTGTTGAACTTTTGAAAGGAACACGTGGAACCAATTTGTACACCATCTCCATCGAAGACATGATGAGATCTTCTCCAATTTGCTTGTTATCAAAGGCCTCTAAAACAAAGTCTTGGTTATGGCACCGTCGCCTCAATCATTTGAACTTCGGCACCATAAATGATATGTCAAGAAAGGACCTCGTGAGAGGCTTGCCTAGACTAAAATATGAAAAGGATCACCTTTGTTCTGCATGCCAATTGGGAAAAATCAAGAAATATGCCCATAAACCCAAACCGCAAACTCGCTTATGGAAGTTCTTCATACTCTTCATATGGATTTGTGCGGACCAATGAGAGTGCAAACAATTAATGGGAAGAAATATGTGCGAGTCGTTGTTGATGACTACTCTCGATTTACTTGGGTTAAGTTTTTGAGGACAAATGATGAAACTCCAGATGTCATCATCAAACTTATCAAACAGTTGCAGGTTCGACTTAACAAGACTGTTAGAATCATCCGAACAGACAATGGAACTGAGTTTGTTAATAAAGAACTAAGTCAGTTTTATTAAAGCATTGGAATCAGTCATCAAAGAAGTGTTCTACGTACTCCTCAACAGAACGGTGTAGTTGAAAGACGAAATCAGACTCTTGTAGAAGCTGCAAGAACTATGCTAATTTATTCAAAGGTTCCAATGTTTCTCTAGGCTGAAGCCATTGCCACTGCTTGCTACACCCAAAATCGATCCCTAATCCACACAACTCATGGAAAAACTCCATACGAACTTGTCCACAATCGAAAACCTGATCTTTCTTTCCTTCGTGTGTTTGGTGCTTTGTGCTATCCAAGAAATGATGGTCAAGATTTAGGTAAATTAAGAGCTAAAGCAGACATAGGAGTTTTTGTGGGTTATGCACCAAACAGGAAAGGTTACCGAATCTACAACAAAAGAACCCGGGATATCATGGAAACTCTTCACGTCACGTTCGATGGTACATGCGGGCAAATGGTTCCAAGACAATCAAGTTCTGGACCCGCATCTCAACCTTCACTAAGTAGTCCCATTAGTTCCTCCCTTGTACAAAACCCCTCACCAGCAGTTCCATATGTACCTCATTCTGAAGAAGATTTGAATAAATTGTTTGATCCAATGTTTGATGAATATGATGAACCTATTGCTAATGATCAGTCTAATCCATCAACAGAGGCTGCCTCTAACCAAGTCAACGTGGACAACCCTTCAGTCTCTGTGTTATTGAGTCAAGAAGCGCATACTGCAGATCACTCATTATCATCATCAGATCCTCAATCATCGAGTGTACATCATGGAAATGTTTTTGGCACCTATGATGGAGATAACCCCTTTGCTACTCCCGATGATGCTCCATTTGAGAACATATTTGCTCCCGAACCAACTTCAGAACCATCTTCATCAGGAGATCCAAACTCTGCTACTTCAGTCCATCAACAACAACCACACGAACACCTTAGAAAATGGACACATGATCATCCATTGGACAACATCATTGGAAACCCTTCTTGTCCAATATCCACTCGTAAACAACTTGCAACTGATGCCTTGTGGTGCTTCTTCAATTCCATATTATCAAAGGTTTAACCAAAAGATGTTAAAACCGCAATGTCTAAAGACAGCTGGTTCAATGCAATGCAAGAAGAAATTCATGAGTTTGATCGTCTTAATGTTTGGGAATTGGTACGCTCTAAGCGTGCTATGATCATTTCCCTCAAATGGATCTTCAAAGTAAAACATGATGAGAACTGATGAGTGTCTAAATACTCATCATTTTTGTACCATTTAAACTGCAAAAACATCTGAAAACACTCAGAAATGCATCAAAATGATAAAAATATCACAAATAAGTGTTTTATGTGTTTTAAATGCAAAAATATCAAAATCGGATGAAAAACATATCAAATTTGCAAAAATTGCAGTTTCAGTCCCCAAGTTTCAAAAGTTGTCAAAAACAGTCCCTGAGCACATAATTTCAAATGTAAAGTCACCAAAGGTCCTTTTAAAATCAAAAGTTGTCAAATTTAGTCCTTTGGTGAAAAATATCAAAAGTTTGAGAAAATTACAAAAGTGGTCCTTCAAGTTTGAAATTTGGCAGAAATGGCCCCTGGAAAATTGCAAAATGGCAAGATTGGTCCTTGTACTTTTGAAGATTGTCACTTTAAGTCCTTGGAACATCTTTGTTGTATTGGCAGCCTAGGTCCTTCTAATTTCAGATTTTACAATACAAGTCCTTGTATTTATAAGCCCTTAAACCATTTTTGGACCTTGACAATCCAAGTGACCCTGCCATTGCTGTTGGACCCTTGCATTTTGAACCCCCCTTTAATAATCCTACCCAGTCAAACGAATACCTGTTTCCCTCCCTTGTGGGTTTCTTCTTCCCTACTTGCCCTGCTACACTCTGAAATTTACACCCAAATCACACTCACCAATGCCTTATCTCCTTCCACCCTCACCCACATCATTATCACACCTGTCCCCCCCCCTCCTAGTTGCGAGTGCCAGTCCCACAAGTCAAATCCACTTTTTCCCGCCAAATTGATAAATTGGCCAACACACTCATAACTCTCCCATTGGCTCAATAAAGTGGTGGGATTGGAGCTATAAAAAGGAAGAGGAAAGAAGCAAAAGAGTAGTAGTTAGTTTTTAAAATTCCTCTGTATGTCGTTTTTATGTAGTTAACTTAATTAATGTTTTAAAATGTAAAATTTAAGCTTCAATGTAATAAATATATGCCACTCAATCTTTATGAACTCATTTCAAGCACTAATTTAAGGTTTACTTAGGTTTCAAAATTCTCAGTTTTCTTGTTGAAGAATTAAGTTTCAAAGTTTTGTGATAAAGCTTCTAATAGCTTATAGTTAGTTCACTCAAGTTTGTGTAAGCTTGTTAAAGCTTTTCATAAGCTCTCAAATCAGTTTTAAGCAAATTTCATGCAAGGTCAATAAAAGTCAACCTGGTCTCATTAGATCTTGGGAATGGAGTGGGTAGCAGCAGAAGTTGGATTTTGGGTTGGAAATGGTTTGATATAGTGATCTTGAGTTGGAATCTGTGATGATACTAGTTTTTGGCAGTGGTATTTTGATCTAAAGTAGAATGCTAATGTGACATGTCACATGTAAGTCCATTTTTGCTTTCAACTTTTTAATCAATGGTATAACTTTAGTGCTTGTTGTTTGTTGATTCCTAGTGTAATTCAGTTCATTGATTTCCGACTTACTTGATTAATAGTTATTATTGTTCACCTAAAGTAATCTATGTATCAATTTTAGGTAAGTCTGCTTAACTAGAGTATAATTTGCTTAATCTTCATAATCATAGCTAGTTAGATTTAATGTTAGTATACTGTTCTATTTGTATAATTTAGGTGTTCTTGCTGTTTTGAAATAATCTTGGTTCAGTTTTAGAGATTTGTTAAGTGGAAAAGTTAGTTATAGGATTATAACTAGTGTTTGGATTTTGGATTTATACTGTGTTAAAGGGTCTTGCAGTGATAGGTTTTAGTTGGTTCATGTCTTTGTAGTCCATTTTAGCTTATATCTGTCATTAACTTGTGCACACAAACCTCCAAAGTCAAAATTTCAGATAATCTGTCTATATGCTTAACTATTGTAATTTTAGGATTGGTAAATCCTTGTTTTGTGTTTAAAAGTGTTAAACAAAGCTTGTATCATGTTCATTAAACCTTGTTACATCATCATCAGTAATAAAATTGAATCCAAAGTTCAATATAGTCAAATATTTCTTTTTTACCTTAAAAGTCAAAAGTGAACAATCTCAGTTTTGGCCAACTGAGAGTGATTTTTCATTCACTCAATTCTGAGCCAATCTCAGTGAGACTTGGTGTTTTAAAAACTTCAATTGGTCTTATGTCTTATCACCATTTTATTATATTTTTACAATTTTTATAAAAGCTTCAAACAGGCTTCTCAACCTGGTCCTAAGTGCCCTGCTCCAAACAAACAGTTGATGCTGAGTTTTTCTCAGATCTGCAGGGGTGGCACAGGGCTCATAGGAGCTTGGCATGATCTGATTTTTGGTCTGCATATACCCACCTAGGTCTAGTGTAGGATCCAACTAGTGCTTTTCATTTCCAGCTTATTTTGAATCTTGTGCAATAGCTCAAACTTGGTACCCTTTACAGATTTAGCTCATTTGCTCAATTGACCAAATCATAGCAACTTGCAAATCTGAGGTCATGGCTTGTTGTTTCCAGTTGTATTAGAGTAGTTTTAGCTTATTAGAGTTCCTGCTTTGGTTTGGTAGCTTTTGGTACTCAATTGGCTTATTCAAGTGCTTATTTATAAGCACTTGATTCATCAGTGGCATAATCCTCCACATAAGCACCTCTTTCTCCAATTTTCCTAGCTTCTTAATATAATTTTAGACTTTTCCTGAAATTTTCAGATTTTTCTAAGCTTGTTTGCTATTTTTCTTAATTTAAATTAGGTTTTAAGCATTTTTAAATAGTATTTAATACAAAAAATTAAGAAAAGCTTCAAAAAATTAATTTTTCATTTTTATTAAGTTAAGATAAATATAAAAAGTCAAAAAAATATTTTCCATATTTTTCTTAGTTAAATTTGTATTTTTAGATAATTTAAATAGTTTTAAATAGTATTTAATTCCTAGAAAATAGAAAATAATCAGAAAAATACAAAAATAGTTTTGAAAATTCTAGTTTGATATTTTAGACTTTTCCATTTCATAATTTTATTTTTCTAGCTTTATTTCCTAATTTCTTGTATTTTAGGTAATTATTTAATAGTTAAAATAGTTTTTAATTAATAATAATTAATTAAATAGTTATAAAAATAATTTTCTTTTTCCAAATATTTTCTTTTATCATTAGGATTGTAAAAATGTATTTTTCATATTTTTAGGCTTAATATTGTGTAAGTTTCACTTTTTATTTTTTGCGTTTACGTAATTTTTATTTAAACGTAAGTTTTTAGTTTTAAATTTTAAACGTTCATCATTTTAAATATAGTGATAGCGTTTATTTAATAGATTTTATCTTTTAAATTTCCTTTAATTTGCATTTAAGCCCCTGTAGTTTATGGGCTTTTCCTTAGTTATAATCATCTTCAAATATCTTTTCCGTTCAAATCTCTCGATCACTACACGTTTGACTATTCTCGCACAGCTCGCTGGGACTTAACGACCGGAGAACACTATACTCTCTGATCTTCATTGCATTCGTGCTTGAGTTGTTTTAAGTTTGTTACGGTGCGCCATTCACAAGTGGCAGGCTTGAGTGATAAAACTTGACGGTTCTGCGCGGATCAAATTTTGGCGCCGCTGCCGGGGAGCAGTGCTAATAGTCTTACATTTAGCAGATTAGTGATTTGAATATTTACTCCTTGTTTATACCATCTATAAAAATCAAAAACCCCAAAAAGATTTTCATTCTTAGTTTTTACATCATGTTTTTCAAAAATACCAAAAATATTCCTCTTTACCCTCTTACCCTTTTGATTCTTCATTTCTTACCCTCTGTAAACCTTTGATTCTTTCTATGTCTTATCCTCACCCTCTTGGTTGTCAATGGTGTGGTGGTCCTTATAATGGTGGCAATTGCGCCAGTTGTAGCATGGTGGAATCGGGAAACGGTCTGTCTATAACCGGATCCCTATTCCTACCATAACATAAGCGATTCATTCCATCGGCTACCACCTTTGTGAGACTCAGCTGATTTCTTGTGAGAAGTCTGTGGTGGTTCACACTACGATTCGATTGTCAATCGGGAAACACGCTTGTCATGAGCGGTTCACGATAACAATTATGACTACAACACATATGACTCACGGCCACATCAGTTTTCGCATTTGTGAGTATTGTGGAGGTCCTCACTCTAGCTCGGATTGTCAAACAAGGAATCCATTTCCTTGTTACGATTACGACTCTTCGTATCAAGACCAACCTCCACGCAGCAAATGATTCAAGCGACTCCTCATGAAACTACGTGACAGACCTTCTCTGAAGACTCTGGGTTATTAAAAGAACTTAAGGAGGAGTCGGCTATGTCGTCCCAAAATAATCCAAAGTCCATGGAAGCTTTGTTAGCGAAGAGCGCTAAATTAGATTCCCAGATTCCATTGAAAACACATTAGGGAATCAATTAGAATACAAAAAGCATTCAAATCCGGCTCTCGATTCCGTTTCATTCCTGATGATGATGATGATGATGTTACCCTTGATATTAGTGAATTATGTACAGATTCATCAAGTTCATCAGTTGAAATTCCTTCCGTGGAAAATCAGGGAGAAAAAACTATGATGGAATTACTAGCAGAAGAACAAATGGAAAGTATAAAACATATGTATGCTAGTCCTTCTCAACTCCCTCAATCAGTTGATATCCCAGCAGTTGAGATTCCATCTCAAACAAGCTGCTATCACACGAGGCTCCCACTCACTCTCTCGAACATGGGGATGAGCTTCTTGACCTGTTCACGAAAGGAATCGGATGAATTAATAAAGTCTAGTGTTGAGAACCTTGTCCCAATCCCAAGAGAGTCACAGGGAATTCTTGATCATGTGTGTGATATTCCTCCTCCTCTTGTCTTCCAAAGTAATCATGTTGAGATGTGCTCTGATTCTATTGATGACGATTCGTTATCTTGTGGAGACATCAGTTATATGGAAGAATTACCTTCGAGCTTGTTAGCTTAGAAGAGAATGATGAAGTTCTGCGACTTTGAAATCAAAGATGAAGCACCGTGCAACATTCTTGAATGTCATCTTCTCATTTCTAAAATCGAGGCTTTCAATGAAAAACCTATTTCATCTCCTATCCCCATTAAGGATAGTGACATTCTTTCCGATGATTCTATTTCGGAAATGGAAGCCTTCTGTTTTGATAATATGGGAGAGAAGATTAGTGGGAGTACCACTTTTCATTCTCATAATTCTCTCCCCGATTATGAATCATTTACATTGGATGAGTTCACTAGTGAACCCCGATACCAATTCGAATATGATTCATTTACCTTCGAGGAGTTCTCCGGTGAACTCACTCATATCATATCTCCGCCGGAGTATGATAATTTCTACTTTGATCTAGACACACCCGAGATTTGTCTTGATCAAATGAGCTTAACTGAGGAGATTCATGAAACTATGAATTCTCCTATTGAGGATGAAGAATTAGTCATGATTGTTATCATGATTTTCTTTCTTTTCTTCATATATTCGTCACTTCTCTTTCTTCACTCCTTCGGGAATGAAGACATTATCTTTGACCAGGCATTTCCATGTACCATTTGTGGCCGGGTGCTGCATCTGTATCTCATCGGTTGTGGAACTTTCACGTACTTCAATGTTTATCCAAACATCTTGAATGAAAGTCCGATGGAGATTGTTTCTTCCACTTACTTCCCCATGAACAAATTAATTCGGGGTTGAGTCAAGCTAGCGACTCGGTAATCAAAAACAGTAGCTTAACATGGGTTTTCACCCGTGTGTACCACCCTAGTGTGGGGAGATGCCCCACATGTTGTATATAGATCTTAAAAATGAATGAAAATTGTAAATATTAAAAAGAGAATAATTGTTGTGTTTCCACACTTTGAATATTGAGGACAATATTCATTTCTAAGTGTGGGGGGGAAATTCTGGCGAATTTGATCATAAATGTACCCTTTTAGTCCCTTTTTCCCCTAAAATGGCCAAATTTTAAAAAAATTTTTTAGTGGAAGTACTATGTACTAAACACAACAAATGGTAATCAGTCCACCATGTCTAACCCACATAAGGATTGGCTAATCCTGGAGCAAACGGCTCTTGGTAAAGATATCTCAAATCCGTTGACGGCTTACAATTTGCCCAAAATTGTATGGTATTCAGCTCACCATATCCTTAAAAGTGAAGAGTTGGCTAGCCCGCAAGGTTATGGCTTGTGGTAAAGGCGTGGAAAAACCATAATTGGTAATCACTCACCAAAGATAATTCGATAATTTATCTAAGAGTTGGCTAGTCCGAGAAAGGCGGCTTAACGGTAAAGACAAAATCAAATCCGTTGAAAGTTGGTGGTTTGCTCAAAATCACATGGTTATCGGTGTACCATGGTTCTTACTTGAACTAAAACATTTGGCTACTCGAGAAGTAATGGCTTTTGGTAAAGAGATTAAAATCCATTATGTTTTCTCAAATCATTGCTAGGGACTAGCAATAGTTTAGTGTAGGGGATTGATGAGTGTCTAAATACTCATCATTTTGTGTACCATTTAAAGCTGCAAAACATCTGAAAACACTCTGAAATGCATCAAAATGATAAAAATATCACAAATAAGTGTTTTATGTGTTTTAAATGCAAAAATATCAAAATCGGATGAAAAACATATCAAATTTGCAAAAATTGCAGTTTTAGTCCCCCAAGTTTTAAAAGTTGTCAAAAAGTCCACTGAGCACATAATTTCAAAAGTAAAGTCACCAAAGGTCCTTTTAAAATCAAAAGTTGTCAAATTCAGTCCTTTGGTGAAAAATATCAAAAGTTTGAGAAAATTACAAAAGTGGTCCTTCAAGTTTGAAATTTGGCAGAAATGGCCCCCGGAAAATTGCAAAATGGCAAGATTGGTCCTTGTACTTTTGAATATTGTCACTTTAAGTCCTTGGAACATCTTTGTTGTATTGGCAGCCTAGGTCCTTCTAATTTCAGATTATACAATACAAGTCCTTGTATTTATAAGCCCTTAAACCATTTTTGGACCTTGACAATCCAAGTGACCCCTGCCATTGCCTGTTGGACCCTTGCATTTTGAACCCCCTTTTAATAATCCTACCCAGTCAAACGAATACTGTTTCCCCCTCCTTGTGGGTTTCTTCTTCCCTACTTGCCCTGCTACACTCTGAAATTTACACCCAAATCACACTCACCAATGCCTTATCTCCTTCCACCCTCACCCACATCATTATCACACTGTCACCCCCCCTCCTAGTTGCGTGCTGAGTCCCCACAAGTCAAATCCACTTTTCCTAAAATTGATAAATTGGCCAACACACTCATAACTCTCCCATTGGCTCAATAAAGTAGTGGGATTGGATCTAGATGACACGTGGAAGCTTTTGGAGCTATAAAAAGGAAGAGGAAAGAAGCAAAAGAGTAGTAGTTAGTTTTTAAAATTCCTATGTATGTCGTTTTTATGTAGTTAACTTAATTAATGTTTTAAAATGTAAAATTTAAGCTTCAATGTAATAAATATATGCCACTCAATCTTTATGAACTCATTTCAAGCACTAATTTAAGGTTTACTTGGTTTCAAAATTCTCAGGGTTTCTTGTTGAAGAATTAAGTTTCAAAGTTTTGTGATAAAGCTTCTAATAGCTTATAGTTAGTTCACTCAAGTTTGTGTAAGCTTGTTAAAGCTTTTCATAAGCTCTCAAATCAGTTTTAAGCAAATTTCATGCAAGGTCAATAAAAGTCAACCTGGTCTCATTAGATCTTGGGAATGGAGTGGGTAGCAGCAGAAGTTGGATTTTGGGTTGGAAATGGTTTGATATAGTGATGGAGTTGGAATCGTGATGATACTAGTTTTTGGCAGTGGTATTTTGATCTAAAGTAGAATGCTAATGTGACATGTCACATGTAAGTCCATTTTTGCTTTCAACTTTTTAATCAATGGTATAACTTTAGTGCTTGTTGTTTGTTGATTCCTAGTGTAATTCAGGTTCATTGATTTCCACTTACTTGATTAATAGTTATTATTGTTCACCTAAAGTAATCTATGTATCAATTTTAGGTAAGTCTGCTTAACTAGAGTATAATTTGCTTAATCTTCATAATCATAGCTAGTTAGATTTAATGTTAGTATCTTGTTCTATTTGTATAATTTAGGTGTTCTGTTCTGTTTTGAAATAATCTTGGTTCAGTTTTAGAGATTTGTTAAGTGGAAAAGTTAGTTATAGGATTATAACTAGTGTTTGGATTTTGGATTTATACTGTGTTAAAGGGTCTTGCTTGGTGATAGGTTTTAGTTGGTTCATGTCTTTGTAGTCCATTTTAGCTTATATCTGTCATTAACTTGTGCACACAAACCTCCAAAGTCAAAATTTCAGATAATCTGTCTATATGCTTAACTGTTGTAATTTTAGGATTGGTAAATCCTTGTTTTGTGTTTAAAAGTGTTAAACAAAGCTTGTATCATGTTCATTAAACCTTGTTACATCATCATCAGTAATAAAATTGAATCCAAAGTTCAATATAGTCAAATATTTCTTTTTTACCTTAAAAGTCAAAAGTGAACAATCTCGTTTTGGCCAACCGAGAGTGATTTTTCATTCACTCAATTCTGAGCCAATCTCAGTGAGACTTGGTGTTTTAAAAACTTCAATTGGTCTTATGTCTTATCACCATTTTATTATATTTTTAAAATTTTTATAAAAGCTTCAAACAAAGGCTTCTCAACTGGTCCTAAGTGCCTCTCCAAACAAACAGTTGATCTTGAGTTTTTCTCAGATAACAGGGGTGGCACAGGGGCTCATAGGAGCTTGGCATGATCTGATTTTTGGTCTGCATATACCCACCTAGGTCTAGTGTAGGATCCAACTAGTGCTTTTCATTTCCAGCTTATTTTGAATCTTGTGCAATAGCTCAAACTTGGTACCCCTTTATGATTTAGCTCATTTGCTCAATTGACCAAATCATAGCAACTTGCAAATCTGAGGTCATGGCTTGTTGTTTCCAGTTGTATTAGAGTAGTTTTAGCTTATTAGAGTTCCTGCTTTGGTTTGGTAGCTTTTGGTACTCAATTGGCTTATTCAAGTGCTTATTTATAAGCACTTGATTCATCAGTGGCATAATCCTCCACATAAGCACCTCTTTCTCCAATTTTCCTAGCTTCTTAATATAATTTTAGACTTTTCCTGAAATTTTCAGATTTTTCTAAGCTTGTTTGCTATTTTTCTTAATTTAAATTAGGTTTTAAGCATTTTTAAATAGTATTTAATACAAAAAATTAAGAAAAGCTTCAAAAAAATAATTTTTCATTTTTCTTAAGTTAAGATAAATATAAAAAGAGAAAAAAATATTTTTCCATATTTTTCTTAGTTAAATTTGTATTTTTAGATAATTTAAATAGTTTTAAATAGTATTTAATTCCTAGAAAATAGAAAAATAATCAGAAAAATACAAAAATAGTTTTGAAAATTCTAGTTTGATATTTTAGACTTTTCCATTTCATAATTTTATTTTTCTAGCTTTATTTCCTAATTTCTTGTATTTTAGGTAATTATTTAATAGTTAAAATAGTTTTTAATTAATAATAATTAATTAAATAGTTATAAAAATAATTTTCTTTTTCCAAATATTTTCTTTTATCATTTGGATTGTAAAAATGTATTTTTCATATTTTTAGGCTTAATATTGTGTAAGTTTCACTTTTTATTTTTTGCGTTTACGTAATTTTTATTTAAACGTAAGTTTTTAGTTTTAAATTTTAAACGTTCATCATTTTAAATATAGTGATAGCGTTTATTTAATAGATTTTATCTTTTTAAATTTCCTTTAATTTGCATTTAAGCCCCTGTAGTTTATGGGCTTTTTCCTTAGTTATAATCATCTTCAAATATCTTTTCCCGTTCAAATCTCTCGATCACTACACGTTTGACTATTCTCGCACAGCTCGTTGGGACTTAACGACGTGGGGAAACACTATACTCCTCTGATCTTCATTGCATTCGTGCTTGAGCTGTTTTAAGTTTGTTACGTCGCCATTCACAAGTGGCGTGCTTGAGTGATAAAACTTGACGGTTCTGTAGCGGATCAAAACGAGATGTCTTGAAGAACAAAGCAAGACTTGTCACAAAAGGATATCATCAAGAAGAGGGTATTGACTTTGAGGAATCATTTGCTCCAGTTGCACGTATTGAGGCAATCGAATCTTCCCTGGCTAATCTGCCGCAAGAACATGGTGGTTTATCAAATGGATGTAAAGACTGCCTTTCTTAATAGAGACCTGAAAGAAATCATCTATGTCAGTCAGCCTAAAGGTTTTTTGGATCCAGAACGTCCCACTCATGTCTATCGCTTGAAGAAGGCTCTCTATGGCTTGAAACAAGCTCCAAGGGCTTGGTATGACACACTGTCAAAGTTTCTCTTATCCAACGGATTCAGGAAAGGAGCAGTTGATCCTACATTGTTCACCAGAAAGTCTGGCAAACATTTAATTCATGTTCAAATCTATGTTGATGATATTATTTTTGCCTCGACTGACCCCAATGAATGTGACCGTTTTTCTAAGGAGATGGGCTCCAAATTTCAAATGTCAACGATGGGACAAATGTCATTTTTCTTGGGATTACAAATTTCACAAAGTCCCGGAGGCATTTTTATCAATCAATCTAAATATGCTAATGAGATTTTAAAGAAATTTGGATTTGATTCTTGTGACCCGGTTGACACTCCCATGGTGGAGCGTACTAAACTGGATGAGGACCACTCGGGGATCGTGGTTGACCAAACTAAATATCGTAGTATGATTGGATCCCGATGTACCTTACTTGCCAAGAGATCATTCTTGTTGTATGCATGTGTGCTAGATACCAGGCTAAGCCTACCAAAAAGCACCTTGAAGCGGTTAAACGGGTCTTTCGGTATCTCCAAGGAACCATCAACATGGGACTTTGGTACTCGAAGGACACCGGTATGTCACTAACGGCCTATGCCGATGCTGACCATGCAGGGTGTCAAGATACACGTCGAAGCACGTCAGGAGGTGCTCAGTTCTTGGGTGATAAGCTTGTGAGCTGGTCTTCAAAGAAACAAATGAGTACCTCAATATCCTCTACAGAGGCTGAATACATAGCCATGTCATCTTGTTGTGCTCAAATCCTATGGATGAGATCCTAATTATCTGACTATGGCTTTGAATTCAACAAAATCCCTATGTACTGTGATAACAAGAGTGTCATTGCTCTCTCATGCAACAACGTTCAACATTCAAGAGCAAAGCATATCGACATTCGACATCACTTCATACGGGAACAAGTTGAAAAAGGTGTGGTTGAGCTATACTTCGTGAGAACTGAATATCAGTTAGCAGACATCTTCACCAAAGCTCTTCCTAGAGAACGTTTTGAGTTTATTCTTCCACGACTTGGAATAAAGAGTCTGCAGCCTGAAACACTCAAACGTCTTCAGGAGGAAGATGAGGAGTAACTGAGTTTGTCTCTATCTATCTCTTGTACATATCTTACCAAAAAGCAAAATACAAAAATATAAAACCCACAAAAAGAAAATAGAAAAATATAAAATTTCAAAAATCCATAAAAATTAGAAAATCTTGAAAAATTCCAAAAATATTTTTGTCATGTTTTTCTATGGTTCGATAACATCTACGGACTTTGATTTGTTATTCAAAGAATGGTACGGGTCTTTAGATGAAGTTCGAATGTAGCAAAAAGAGAGAAAATGGTAGTTTACTGTCATTTCAGGCAGTAACTAGTTTTTAAAAGAAAGAACAGAGCCATATTTAATTTAAATTTTTGAAATCTCATGCTCTGATTCAAAATGCAAATGTTTGTCGCCAAAAAGACAAATGTTTTCCTTCAAATATTTTTCCTTCTAAAAATTATTCTGAAAAATATTTGTTGTCTTAATGAAAACAAAATTGATTTGAAAATAACTCGGACTCTATTTTTGAAAATCATCTGGACTTATCATCTGTCAAAATCTCTATCACTCAATCAACAACTTAAGTCATTGATTGAGGGGGAGAATGATTTCAATTAAATCAAAAAGGTTATTTTTTAAACAATTGGCACGTAAACAAGCAAGGTCTACTTTTGGATAAACAATACTTACAATGTTTTTATACAATTGGTTTAAGACCTTGGCTAATGTTATGTTTTCAAAAGATATTTATGCATGGTTGATTAATGGAGTTTAAAGTCTCGAAGCTTGATCCTTATCAGTTAAAATGTTTTTCAAAAACAAGTCACAATTCTCCTCAAGAGTCTTCAAAACTAATTTAAATCAATAGAGATCACAAATCACAATGGAATTGAAAATTGTGATCGGGGAGAATTTGTGATTTAAATTGGATATAAACTGATAATTCGATAAGTGGTTTAGAAATATAATAACAAGCTATCCTCCCTACATATGCCAAACGATTTCAAATTTTCCACGCATATGTTGAGGGGGAGCATCTATCTCAAACCAAAAAGAAGTGAAACGTGATCGATTTGACTCTAAGTGCAGGTTCCCTCTAATATGTGCAAAACACTTTCGAATCTCGATGCACATATTGAGGGGAGCATTTCTAAAATGATCAAAACAATTAAGGTACAAAATGTTTTGATTTTATGGTTTTCAATTGGTTTCATGGCGGTAAGAACAATACCAAACGGACCGGCTAAATTTATTTTACGCATGGAGATATAAGGATGGTTAGGTTAGGTATTCGTTCCCACGATCCCGCCAGAGCCGGAGGGATCTACCCAGGACAATCCACTAGATAGTGTAGAAGTCCTTAGGTATGATGAAAAAAGGAGAAAAATGAGAATATGGGAAGAGTGCGGACTAAGATAGAGCTAGAACTGGAATAAACCCAACAAGGTTCTAGTTATGAAGTCTCGGTAAGCACTGAAGGGGTTGAAGAATGAAAAAGAATTGAATGTGAAAAGGGTGAAAAGAAATAGCCCTCCATTTATTCAACATTAGGGCAGAAACCGGGTTCAATACATATGCTACTGGTGGTTACTAAGGTAACACTGGTATTGAAGACAAGACGTCATGGACCCAGTGACGCACTGCACTACAACTTCCCAAGCTACTCAAGTTCCTCTTAAAAGGGCTTGTTTCATTCTCACGGGGAACCTACATAATCTATCGATTTTCTCTTAGAGATAGTTGATATTGAAGAAGGAGACCCTCTCCCTAGTATCCGGCATAGGAACCAAATGTGCACTATTGAGTCTAGAGCCACGAGATCATCAATAAATCTCATTAGGACACTGGAAATGGTGGGTGACATGTGAGATTTTTTCTAAAGATCAAACTTGTGACAACTGGATAGAAACGATGGGGCGATTCAATCTTGAATCAACCTTGGTCCAGGAAATGGATTGACGGATGCCTTTGAAAAACCGGTCGTTGTGCTCAAAAAGTCTTTCCTATAGCACATCGACTGTGTATTAATGTTTCAAAATTAAAAGGTATTTATGATTGATAATTGATTTTCCATAAAACCTTCGTTGTATTGCAAAACCCTTTATATTTAGCAATACACGATTGTTTTTCAAATCATTTTTCATCAATCAGTGAATCTCAATTCGCTGGTTCACTCACTCCGTGTTGTCTTCTTTGAGATGTTCCGGTTTGATAACGGCTAGAACAGCTGCGAAACCCTGTCAAGGAGATTCTTCGGAATCATACCTGATCACAGTCAGTACTTGTAATGATCAACGGGGAACCGTGGGCCGTGTACCTCAATTCAACGAAATCAAAGACACTTTCGTGCGCTTTATTGCTAATTGTTGTATGCAGGAACACCCGACGGTTGCAGCTGATCAGAATTAAGGAGTCTATCCATAGCCACATGCTCACACAATCACATTCACGTCAAAAGAAATCATGATAAGTGCATATCCTCATCAACTGACTCTGATATTTTCAAACCATGCTTCTGCTACGCTACTGGAAATATTATAAATCATCAAAAAGCTTCCGCAACTCTGATGAGAAGATATCATGATCCAAAATGTGAGCATGTCGGTCCAAAAGTCACAATTTCACATGATGGCAAAACAACAAAGGATGAGTCTGAGATTTATGATCGCTGATGATCTCAAAGCTGGCTCAAAATGATCATCCCGCGAATCACTTAAAGACCTCCACTTGAGATAACAAAACATGCAGAATATGAAAAATCAAAGACTACGATCTACAGAGCAAAGAACTTAATCAAGAATCCAAGAACAATCAATATGTAATATCTGTTTGTATTCAATGTAAATTGAGGTGACCTCCCTTAGGGGGAGATTGTTAGGATTTAGTAAATCCGTTAGTTAAAGTATCGGTCACCTCAAGTATATGTATTTGTTAGAAAGCTCGTAGTCGTAGTCAAGTTATGTTAATAAGTAGTTTGTTTAGTAACAACGTGGAGGACGGACGGGTCTTTACCCACTGTATGCCTGATCTACAGCCCGTAGGAGGCGAGTCTTGTAAGATACTATAAATACCCTCTACCTCCCAAGGTAGAGGGTTGGAGCTTCAATACCATTTTTCTTTGTTTCACATAGTTCTCAACTCTCTTCTCTTTCTCTCTCTACTTTCTCTCTCTAAACCTTAAACCATACGCCCCTATACTAGATGTTATGATGTGTTTGTGAAATCAAATATGTTACAATATTGTTCACACATACCTTCCCCTCAAGACTTGACTCGCATGTTATGCAAACCTCGACCCTATCACTATGATCCAAACATTATCTATACACGGGATATCCGAGATGAGTATAAACCTCTCGCACTCATCATACGTGAAAATGTTTGGAGTCTTAGGGGAAATCGAGAAATTCTTCCCGCTTGTTGTGCTCACATAATGTATTGTTTGCTAACACAACAACCATACAATCTCGCCTATTTTTTTGCAAGGCGAATTGTAAACGTTCAAGGCAACAAGAACAAACTAATACCTTATGGAATGTTCTTGACACGCCTTTATCATCACGTCATGTACTTCCATCCTCAATTTCAAAGTCCGTTGTACATACTTGTAAATAAGAAGATGGAACCTCTTAACACATCTCTCATGAAGTCTTTCTTCATCTCTGAATCGGCAAATACTCATCATCCATTTGACGATCCATCTAGCGAAAATGCTCAAGAGACTCAGTCCTATTTCCAAATAGTCTTCATCCTTAAATATCATGTTTTATCATTATAATGTAATTTCTCTCATGAAATAAAACATTTAACATTTGATGTCTCAACTATACTATTGTTCAAACTTCTTAAACACTGGCTTTGAAATATGATGCCTTGTGCAACTCTTGCATACCTTTTGTAAAGGTACTAGTTAGCAGGAGACGGATCCCTCAGTTTGTGCTATACGGATCTCTCCTCTCAGGGAACCGTGGGATCCGGGCAAACAGAAATGTTGTTGCAATCTTTATACTTTAAACCATGTCGTTAGATCACTTCACACTAGCTAAACATAGTGCCTTAGGACCAATTAAGTCCTTCTCAAGCTGAGTAAAGTTTCATACTCATTCATAACTCACTTAGATCACACCCAAGGCGCTTTTCGATCTATCGTTTCACCAAAACTCATTACTCTTCTGCTCTTATACTCACACATCAACCCCCACATGTTAATACGTGTAGCTTTAGAAATCTTTCAATTTTAACAAATTGATTTTAGTCATCCTTACCTCAAAATGAGTCAAATTCTAGTTTTTCCATTTTCTATAAATCTTTAAGATATCTTCCAAAATATTATCTTAAGTTACTATCTGGTATCTAGGATTATTTAGCTCCATTTGACACTCTCAAATTTTTAGTGTCATCTTTAGTCATTTATTGGTACTCATAAAAGTTCCATTTTCTCCCATAAAAGGCAATAGCTACATCACTCATTGCCTTTGAACATTTAAGTACCCTTTTATTTAAGATACTTAGGAGGACTAAAACACTCAAAAAGGTATAGGCATTAGACCTTACAAACATCATTTTTATCCTTTCCTAGCTGCTGAGAGTCGGATCCCTCATTAGAGGGAACTGTGGGATCCGGGTGACAGATTCATGCTAATTCTAGCTAAACAATCATTTCAAGCTCATCTTGCTAACTTGAACACTCCATCTCATCTTTATTAAATCCCTAGATCAGTAGAACTCTGAAGTTGACTCTTGTGCATGCTAATCATCACATTCCAAAGGATCTTAGTGGCTTAAGTCTTGAATGCACTTGCCAAATCCTTTTCTTTATAAACCACTTTTTTAAGACTCCTAAAGTCATCATCTACATCCTCATTTGAAGCAATTAGAAACTTTTACAAAACCTCTTTTAATCATCTCATCATGAAGAAAGCTCCTAGTGGTAAGTCATCCACCAAAGAACCAACCAAGAAAATTGCTCGTGTTGTACACGAAATTTCCTCAACCGATTCATCTCCCGTTAAATCCAATAGTGGTAGGATCTCCCCTCCACCTATCAAACCAATCCCCAAAAGGATTGTTCCCACAAAACTTCCAATGCCAAACACCATCATACCTCCTAAACCAAACAACCCAATTTCCACTAAACCATCACCCTTGGTGCCTAGAGCCCTATCATTCACCACTCCACTCTCATCACCACACCTCTAAAATCCAGAGGATTTACCTCCTAGGCCATCCGATCCTCCACTACCGCCAACATTCTCCTCTTTAGGAGGAATAGTGGAACAAAATCAAGGTATTGAGTCAACACTAGCTCCGGCTTCCTTTTCTCTGTCACCATTAAATAATCCCTTTTGGATTATGAGAAATCATCAAAGTCAACCACCCGACCACATGGAAGTTGACACCTCTCAACCACCACCATCATTCTCCATCCTCGAATGCGCCTTCGCCAATCCCTCCTTCTTTTGAGGCTCCTCAACCCTCTTCACTTGATCCTTCACATCAAGTCATCTCATTTCTACCACCACCTCCACCGAGCCATGACAAAGATTGTTATCATTGTCAACATGTTGAAAGTTTGATACATGAAGTACGTGAAGATCAACGTTTCATGTTTTATCACCTCCTCGAACGTTTTGACGAGATCAAACCTAAACAAACTTGAGCTAGAGGATTCAAGAGGTGTCCTAGTATCAAGCGCGACTTAGATAGTCTAGTAATCCAAAGTCATGTATTGTTCATTTTCTTAGTTTTAAGAGTAATGTACATCATATCTCTAGTTTTATTAAATGAAATTACATGATATTTGCCTTGTTTTTCTGAGGATATGCTTGTTGTTCTAATACATATGACACTTTGATGTTAACATCATTTGCTACATCACCTTTGCTGTATTTTGTTTACAGACAGACGGATCCCAACGTTTTGCCTAAATGGATCCCTCCAATAAGGGAACCGTGGGATCCGTGCAACAGAAGACTAGTTTTTTTTTTTTCTAACTTGAGTCTTATTTGCAGGAAATTATATATTATATATTTGCTTTCTAACATTTGTTTTGTAGATTTTCAATTTACACATGAAGACTTTGGCACCCTAAGCTAGGGGAGCTTTGTGTCAAACAATACATTGCAAAACCATTTGCAATATAATCCTCATTTGGATTACATTTCATGACGTCCCTTTTCAAAGTTGCAATCATCAAGGTGGATCATTATCTCACAAAGACGAAATCATTTGCAAACATAATTGCAATGCATTAGCTTAGTAGTGTTTCTTACTTGACGCCCTCACAAAGGGATGGACTCGTCAAGGGGGAGTTAAGACGAGAACTCTTCCCGTCACTTGCTCTCTATATTTTTTTCTTATTACATGTTTTTCTTAAAACAGTGTGTTAGTTTCTTTTCGACGCTCTTTTTGTTTCGACAAAAAGGGGGAGAAGAAAGAAAAAACTACAATTCAAACTTTTACGAATTTTAGTTTTTCCTTAAAATAATTTTATATTTTGTCATCAACAAAAAGGGGGAGATTGTAACACCCCGCCTTATCTGACCACAATATTGTCCGCTTTGCCCGCAGGCTCACGGCTTTGTTTTTGTGGCCTCATTTGAAGACTTTTCGGCAGGTCACCCAAGCCGATTACTACTCTCACATGAGCACGCTTAACGCCAGTTCCTAAGAACTCCACCCGCATGAACCACAAAACGCGTTGTGTCATTGTAAGGCGGATGTTATCTTATGAGCCGGCATCTCTCCAGGCCACGACCAATGTGGGATTTGCCTAGGTGTTACAATCACCCCCTCTTAGGGACTCATCGTCCTCGATGAGGTTTGCCCCACTATCCCGAACGGCTCAGGAGTGGCTCTGATACCACTTGTAACACCCCGCCTTATATGACCACAATATTGTCCGCTTTGCCCGCAGGCTCACGGCTTTGTTTTTGTGGCCTCATTTGAAGACTTCCCGGCAGGTCACCCAAGCCAGTACTACTCTCACATGAGCACGCTTAACTGCCAGTTCCTAAGAACTCCACCCGCAGTAGACCACAAAACGCGTTGTGTCATTGTAAGGCGGATGTTATCTTATGAGCTCAGCATCTCTCCAGGCCACAGCCAATGTGGGATTTGCCTAGGGTGTTACAGAGATTGTTAATACAAATAAGCCGTAAAAACGTTTATTTATATTTTACGATCTTCTAATGTTTTGTCGATAACAAACGTAAAATCATTTTAACGAAACAAATAAAATACGTAAATAGTTTGAGCCAATAGTTTACTAACACACTTACGTTTTCACATAAAACACTAAACAAGTAAAAGTGGTTTTATTATTTTTTGGGTAAAAGGTCAAAGACCCGGTAAATATATTACTCCAAAAAGCGTTTAAGTACAAAGGATATGGGTGAATCCCATATCTCAGCCCGTTACATAGGCAGAAAGCTTACATAACAAGAAACTTCCTATTCTCTAAACAAGAAAATAAACCACTACTCAAAAGATAACATTAGACTCCTATGAAAGCAAAATTACTTCCTACCAAGGCCTTGGAGCTTGATACCATACGTGTCATAATAAGCATCCAAATTCCCTGGAAGATCGTAGACCTGATCCACGTAGTCATCAGAAGCATGGTCATCATAATCATCTTCACGATCATGACCACCACCAAAGAGGTTCATTGACTCATCAAAAGTGTTCACAACCTCCTCTTCGTCACTATCAGAATCAACAATCTCTCCCACCTTAGAGAATGGGTTAACCCTCCTAGTAGAAGAAGTAGACGGAAAATCATTTATATTACATGGATAATCAACCTTTTTAATAGGATTACCATCATCGTCAACAAGAGTAGCTTTCCCATCAATAAGAAGCTTTTCAAACTCCCAAATTTTCTCAACAATAGGGGTAGGACCAGCCTCGTTAGCTTCTATTGAATCACTCACAAGCGGTTCTTGTGATACATTACCAGTCTTAAGAGACCCAACCTCCTTAGCTTCCATTGTACTACCAGAATCCACGACATCAGTAGGAATGACACATTCATCAGTATCGATCATATTAAGTGCAACAAATGGATTAGATGTAGCAATCTTTGTCCCACTCGTACTAGCCACTTCAGTGGCTTTCTTCTTTGTATTATCCCCCTTATGGGTTCAGGAGGAGGCGCTTTAGGTTGATACCTAAACTTAGGACCCACACCAGGTTTAGTAAAACCTCCCTTACCTGGAATTTGACCACCATTCCTACCCTTATTTTTGTTATTAACGGTTTGAAAACCATCATTAACATTATGTTTAGGCTGAGTAGGAGGTGGAACAGATTTTGGACAATCAAGTAGCGTATGACCAAAAATCTTACACGTATCACAGCGAGGCGGTTTCCATTCGTATTCAACCCGAATCTTCTCAATAGTAGAACCCGTCCCATCAAGTAATGGTATCTCAACAGTGAAAAAGTGGTTTTATTATTTAGTAATACATATGTACAACAACTAGTGTTCACATATTGGGTAAATATATACATAACTAGTATGTATCAAAATGGGTAATATAATGTGTAGAAGCTTAAGTATTTGACCCATTGACCAAATACATTGAATATAGTTGGGTAAAACCCAAAGTCCATGACACATGCCCATGGAGCATGACCCATAACCCATTGCATGACATCATGCATAATTCATATATGGATATTATCCATGACCCATGGTTTTAACCCATGACCTACGGACTAGATGCATTGCATCTTGTAGATACATTGTATCTACTTGGATACCAATGGTCTAAAGTCTAGGACCCGTGACCCATAACCCATGACCCAAAACCCATGGGCAAAGGGGAGCGTCCCACGGATCCCCAGTAATACACTGGACGGATCCCTCAAGTGAGGAATCCGTGGGATCCGTGGAACAGTAGCTATTTTTCTTCTATAAATAGTGAGCCATTTCTTCATTATAACTCACCCCTTTCACATATATTTTCTCTTTGAGTTGTAAACTCTCTAACAACAGATCCAAGTGATCTTTGTATGTAGCTTTGTTTTTGTGTGATTCTCTAAGTTCCTCTTAAAGGCGAGATCACCACCATTTGAAGTCAAGCAAGCTCAAGTCCATGAGTTGCCATGCTTCGTCATCTTCAAGACTACTGAGGTTCTCTTGTTGATAGTTCTCTTCCTTCTCATTATAAGTGTAGTGTCGAAGACATAAGTGAAAGATATCTAACGGGTCAAGACGAAGACATTAGTGAAAGGTGTCGAACGTCCATATTGGAAGCACTAGTGAAGGGTGTTTAGAAGTCAAGGCTAAAGGCATTGAGGGTGTCTAGAAGTCAAGTCACAAGGCATTAGTGAAGGGTGCCTAGAAGTTGAGCCAAAGGCATTAGTGAAAGGTGCCTAAGGTGTACATTCGATATGGTGTGTTCGATGTACAAGATAGATTAGTATTGGGTCAAAGGATATTGATATCCTTGTTGATGTTGTTACAAGTAGTAAATCTCCTTTGGGGTTAGGTGTTGTGTAGTATTGGGTAGTAGTTCCTCCATTGTAATGGAACTCGGTATCTAGCCTAATACCGGATAAAGGGTAGGCAACGTTGTGATAGGTTTGGTTCTACCTCATGGAAGAAACCGATATCTAGCCTTGTACCGGATAAAGAGTAGGCAACGTTGTGAAGGCTTCTCCGCCATAAGGAGTTGGTGTTGTGTAGTGATTACAAACTCTCGAGTAGGTGACTCGGGGAATGGAGTAGGGCAAGGAAGGTGTCCTTGTAGCCGAACCACTATAAATACTCGCGTTGTGGTTTTGTGCTTCTTACTCTTTATATTTTCATTACATATTTATATTTCTATATGCTTGTCTATCAACATCCAACACACATGTTTAAATAGATTGACATAAGTCGATCTAAATAGTTTAAAACCAAGTTTTAGTCGGGAAAACTATTCAACCCCCCTTCTAGTTTTCCACAAAATGTTCAAAATCATGAACTATATAGCTAAGCATGATACATGACACCAGGGGCAGAGCCATCTTAGTAGTAATGGGGGCGATGCTCCTAACCAAGTTCTAACGGATACACAAAATGTATAGTAAAAAAAAGTAATATTGATGTGAAAAAAGTTCAGTTCCTTCCCCCAATAAATCAAAGTGCCCTTGTCGCTCTCGGCTTGCCCACAATTAGAGCGCTCTCTGATGCAAAAGAAAAGGCAATGAGGACTTGTGAAAATGGGTAGGTTGGCGGGGAGTGTGCCAATAGGTGAAAATATGAGTATTATATAATATATGTTTTTAAAGTGTAAGTATGGTTTGCATAATTAATTAGGGTTAAAATCATTAAATAGTAACCAAGTTTGAGATATGTTCCAATTTGGTACCTCAAACTTTATAGCAACCATAAAAACCATCAAAGTTTTAAAATTATTCCATTCTTATATAATTTTTTATGTTAGAGTGACATGAATAAAACACTTCTCAAACTTGATTATCATTTTGTAGTTATTGTTTATGTTTAGTCGTGCATGAACAGGTTATGCATAAAGTTAGTTGTAATTAGATAAATTCAGGGGTAGGCATTAAGCGTTTAAAATTAACGTATAATATGTTAATGCATAGATTGATACTTTAAGCACACTAATTTTAGAAAATTACAAAAGAGTGACACAGTTTTGAAACTTTAATAGTTTTATGACTAGTATAAAGCTTGAGGTATCAGATTGGAACATTCGTGAAATTTGGTTACTAATGGCTGACATATTCTCTAATTAATATATGTACTACTTATAATGTAGAATTGAATCTCTCTCCTCTTAGTCTTAATTACAAGTCATAATATACTTATTGTACAATACACAAAACACAAATAAAACTAAAAAAACCACTACTCATTTAATACAATTATTACACTATTAAAAATACCCTTTCACCAAAAAATACAACTATTCAACCACAATTTACAATCTAATGAAGCTATCTTCCATATCTATCTATATCTATACTACTTATAATAGATGAATGAATCTCTCCTCATGGTCTTAAAATTAAGACTTACAAAATACAAAGCCTATTGTACAATACACAATGCACTATTAATGATCTTTCTCATTAATCTTAATTTTAAGACTTACAAGTCTTAAAGCTTAATATACAAAATACAAAGCACTATTAATGTGGTCAATATATTTAATAAAGTCAATTAATTAACAAGTCAATAAATACAATTAATTCAGTTATTAAAACACCCTTACACAAAAAATACAAATTATCAAGCATATTGTACAACCAACTTAAACACAATTCGTGCATTAATTGTCACTAATACAAATAATAAAGCACATTATACAAATATTCAAGCTCGAACAGGCAACGGTCCAAATGGGCCCGAGCCCGAACGGGTACAGTCCAAACGGGGTCGAGCCCGAAAGGGGACGGGCCAAACGGGGTCGAGCTCGAACGAGAATGGGCCAAACGGGCTCGAGCCCGAAGAGGCACGGGCTAAACAAAATTCTTGATCCTCGTAAATTTGTTGTCAAAAAGAACATAATAAACTAAAATACATGATTTATCGGAAAATTTTATTTCAGGGTACCCGCCGCCGCAACGCGCGGGTACCCTGCTAGTACTACAAATAATAGATGGATGACTCTCTCTCCAAATTTGAAGACTTATAAGAAAATAAGCATAGTGTACAATACTTTAATGAACATAATTTTCAGACGTACAAGACAAGAAGCATAACGTTGACCACTTTAATGCAAATATTAAAAAAAACAAAACACCACAATAATGTTGTTTAATGTAGTCAATTAATACTGGTCAATTAATACAGTTATTAAAATACCCTTTACATAAGAAATACAAATTATCAAGCATATTGTACAACCAAATTAAACATAATTTATGCATTAAATGTCACTAATATAAATAATAAAGCACATTATATAAATATTCAAGCCCGAACGGGCAACGGGCCAAATGGGCTTGAGCCTGAATGGGCGCAAGCCAAACGGACACGAGCTAAACGAAATTATTGAAATCCGTAAATTTATAATAAAAAAAAACATAATAAACTAAAATACATGATTCACCGAAAAATTTTATTTCAGGGTAACCGCTGCCGCAACGCGCTGGAACCCTGCATTAAATGTTACTAATACAAATAATAAAGCACATTATACAAATATTCAAGCCCGAACGGTCAACGAGAGCAAAATGAGCTTAAGCCCGAATTGGCGCGAGCCAACGGGCACGGGCCAAACGGGCTCGAGCCGGAACGGCCACGGGCTAACGGGCTCGAGCCCGAACGGACACGGGCTAAACGAAATTCTTGATATCTGTAAATTTGTTGTCAAAAATAATATAATAAACTAAAATGCATAATTCGCTAAAAATTTTATTTCAAAGTACTCGCCGCTGCAACGAGCGGGTATCCTGCTAGTATTAATAAGGGTTGTTTTATAAATACCCTCTACCTCACCTTTTACCATCCCCACCCTTGACACACTGTATTCGACAGTATAACACAGTTTTTTTTATTAGTTTTTATTTCGTATTTTTTATAGTTTAATACTTTTAATTTATTAAATTTTATATTTTCTGTTCCGTACTTTCTGTTTCACAGTTTTATAATGAAAGCATTATTAGAAAACTTTAAAAAAATAAAAAAACAAATGGGTGTCATTTGTGTTTTTAGGGAGCATGGATAACTTGTCCATATTGATAATTTGGAATTTTCAAAATAGTGTAAAACTGTGAATAATGGAATATTATACAATTATATGTTTTAGCATGATCTTGTTATCAATATGGGTATTTTAAATTTAATTTTTTTTAGCGTCATTGAGTTTGTCGAATGTTTTTCACAATAGTGGTTTGGTATATATAATTACATGTCGTTTGGTTAAATTATTCTTGAGCGTTTTAACATGACTTTTACGGACTTAGTATTTGATTTTTTATCTAAATGAAAATAGATGAAAACGCCAACCAAACACTTTTTATCAACACCTAAATTTATAATTAGTTTTAATTGCATCGTAGTAGAGCACTTTTGTTGCCTTCATATTAAACTCGATCCGATTTATTTTTAATTACGTTAAAATATGACACCTACCATTATCTATGATTTCTTGCGATGCCTTCTAATCACATTTTTTGGCTCCGCTACTGACACTTGCTATGTTTGAAATATAGTGCATAATGCTTTTAATAGATTTTGATTTATTTCAAAAACTTTTATTGTGTTGCTATTGTTTCCCTTAACCTTATAGTGATACATTTTTGTTTTTCTTCTTTTTATAGTTTGACTAGACAAAATTTGCATAAAACAATGTTGTATAGTAACAAATAATTATACTTGTGAAATCATGATTATGATTTGATCTTTGATGCAAAATGTATGTTTTTAAAAATACAAAGCATGTGTTTTTTTTTTTTTTAATTAATATAGTGTATGTTTTGAAAAGTTGTCTAGTTTATAACTAATCAAGTTTAAGTTGTATTAAAAGGTACTTACATGTAATTTAGATAAACTGCATTAATTTAAGTTTCAAGATTTTAGATTTCAAAAATGCAAATACGCTCTTTATGAATATTAGAGATAAGGCTTGGCTCAGTAAGGATTGCGATCGATAGATCGATCGACAAGGCGATCGATCGCCCTTATTGTGGTTGTCGATCGACTGCTTTTTTTTTTAAACGATCCTCTGCATGATCGATAGAAAGAATGGAATAAGAACAAAAATGCATCTATTTTTATCGTTAGATGCATTTAAAAATAATAATAGAAAATAAATAAAAATTTAAACACTTTATTTTACATTATAAATACCTTACAAAAACCACAATTCAAAACCTATTTATCTTATCATTTTATACATAATTTAAATGGCTTGTCCGCTTCCACACACCGTCTATGAAATCAAAGCTATGATTCAAAAACAAATCGACGAGGATAAAGTTCGTCAGCAAGTCCTTATGAACTTAGCCGTAGAATTTGAGAATGCAAGCATTGTTAAAGATGATATGAGGAACGCACAAGCTGAATGCAGTGACATTCCTCAAGAGAAACGTGCTTTGATCGACGCTTAATTGAATCAATCATTTGATTTCGATTACAAGATGCATAATGCTTTGTTTCGAAAGGCCAAAAAATTAGAACAACAACTGAATTCTAAATTTGTTTGGATGCATCTAAGAAAGAAATAGGAGTATTGTGTGTTTGTATTGTTTTTAAAGTTTCGTATTATCATGTTTATTTTTATTTAAATGAATGAAAATTTATTTTCGAGTACGAAGTACAAAAGTAGAATATGAACTTTTATTCATTACACCAAAGAAAGCAAAATACGACATTGAAATGAAAATAAAAACTACAATACAGAAAATAAAACACATATGTTCTTTAGCCATAGATAAATCTGAATACTCCCCGGATTCCAAATCATAATCCGGATACTCCTCACATTCTAACCTGAATAACTCATCATGAGTTTTTTCAGCCTTAATTCTCTCCTCCCACTCTTTTCCAGGCCTCGTTTGTTCTTTTAATGTTTCTCTTATTGCCTCTTCATCCAGATTAAGTTACTCTTCTTGTTTCTTAGTAAAAAATTCATCGGCATTTTTATAACTTTGAGTTTTATATTCATCACCTATCTCATGTTCATCAACTGATTCCTCTACCCTTGGAAATGAAGAATTAGTTGACATGGATTGGTGCATATGTTGTTGTGATGATGAACCATAGTCAGGGTTTGAGGGGGGAGTATTTCCAAAAAGTAAACGTTTCTTTGGGTGTTGGGGGATTGTTTCCGGTAGTGTTAATTTAGAGATTTTTGTATAAAATGGTAAAGTTGAGAGAAGTGTGTGTGAGATTTGTTTTCTATTTATTTTTTATTTTTATTTTTTTAAATGTAGTGGATATATATATAAGGAAAAAAGACAGGGTTTGTCTTGAAAAAATAAAAAGATGAGGTTTTTTTTTTGAAAAAAAAATAAAGGTGGCCCTTAGGCTGGTCACAGTGGCGAACTAGTTCGTCGGTGCCACATCAGCTTTCTCTCTCCGACGACCTGACGACGACCTAGTTGCCACAGTGGTGACCTGACAATTTTATTTTTTTTTTATTTTTTTTTATTTTTTTTTTTTTTTTAATTCAAATATTTTTAAAAACAAAATTAAACTTCATTAATAAAAATACTTAACATTACAACATTAATTAAAAACTTAAACTAATAAAACGTAGACGTTACAATACTTATTAAAAACCGCAACTTAATAATCTAAGTTGTAACGTTCTTTGATTGTTGCCTTAAGTTGCTCAAGTTCTTGTAGTTGTCGTACGGGCATATTTGTATCGAGGGGTGTGTTGTAGAAAATTAAATCTTGCGTCCGGTTTGATTGTGCTTCCATTGCAAGCTGCTGACGTTGGAGCTCAAGTTTCTCCCTTTTCAACTCCTCGCCTTGCCCTTGCCTCTGCAAGCTCCATCTCTTTCTGCTTCAACTTTATGTATTCCTCTTCCATATTCTTGTTTTTTTCCTTACTTGAACTTTTGATCTTGAAAAAGTTCTTGGCCATATTAGTAACAAATGAAGCGGGTGGCTCGTGTGCTTTCTTCTTGGCTGCGTCACGACCTTTTGGTCACATGATTCTCGAGTCTCTTCTTCTTCAGAATCATCCACGTATTGGGGATGAAAATGACCTTTCGTTGACCCCGAGGTGGTTTCCGAAGTCCTGGATTTCTTCCGACTAGTCTTGGTGAAAGCAGGCATCTCAACAGTTTTCCAAGCAGAATGCCCTCTCAAAACTTTCCAACACTCCTTCAATGTAAACTCATGCTTGTGAAGCACACGGTATTCGTTACAAGCCTTTTCATAGTCGTCTTCGTCATTATCACCGCTTCCGTGATTATCCTTGATATTATCCATAATTGCACAAAAGAAACCAACCCTAGAACGAATCCTACCCTTCCATTTGGTCGTTATCGAGTCATAGGTTCTTGTTGAACCAGTTTCACTTTCAAAGTACGCTATCACCTCATCCCAAAACCCACTCCGGTTGATAGAGTTCCCTCTTTCCGAATTTTTTGACACATGTACCCAAGCTCTACAAAGCGCGACCTCTTCCGCTTTTGTCCATGGTTTGACGGGTGCGGTTGCAACATTCTTGCCCTTCCCCTTTGTAGCCCATTTTGTAACCTTCTTTGATTTGACGGGTGACGTCTCTTCGACATCGTCTTCAACACGAATAGAACCGTGGTATGAACCGTGCCCCGAACCTTGTCCCATCGAAGCATCTTGAGCCGGGTATTGTTGAGACGTGTAGCATTGAGCAGGAGGGAATTCCATAAAATGCTCATAATCCATATCAAGATTAACAGCATGAAGCGGTGAAAACGATTGATTAGGTTGGGAAGATTGTGAGAAATCCATGTTAGGATGATATGACGACCCGCTTGGTGCTTGGTTTTGATTGATACTCGGACGACCCGGTGGGAAATATGGACGATTGACGTAAAATGGGTTTTGATTGTGGTTGGGTTGTGGTAGTCGTGTTTCATAATCAAAACCGGGTGCTTGAAAACGAACATCCCGATTTTGTGGTGGTGTTAAACCGGTTAATTGAAACGGTGGATCCGGTGAGAAATTCAAGTTCGGGGAATTTTGGGGAAGTCGGGATCGTCGGGTTTTTTAGTTGGGAGTTTTTCTTTGTGACATGATGAATATTGATGAGAAGTTGTTTGAATTGTGTTTCAAATTGTGTGTTTAAAAATGTGTTTGAGGTTGGTATTTATAATGTTGTAAAAAGTGGTAAAGTTTAATTTTTTTTTAATTACAAACGGGACGTTTTTTTGGAATTTTGTGGCTTTGCCACTCGGTTGAGGAGGCAACCGAGTTCCTCACTTCTCTTCCCCCAACCGATGCCAACCGAAGCCTCCACAGCGGCTCAACCTTGCTCGACCGAAGCAGGCAACCGACGAAGACCCCTCCCATTGTGCATAGCCTTACTGGGCAAAAAATTGCATGTAAGTCATCAGAGAGAAAAAGCTAATATGACGGGTAAAATAAAAATCACTGGTAGTCCTTGCTGTGCTTAGACTAAGTACTTATTCTATACTTTTTTTTCAAACTTTATAAGCTTATCATTTTAATAATATACTTTAAAACAAACAAATATTTCATACTTTTTGTTTTTTTTAATAAGGAGGTGTCCAAGGTTTTCAAGATCGTGATCCTACTCAGGATCATTTTCGTTGCAAGATCGGATCAGGATCCTAAGATCTCACGATAATGTCATTTTTTAGTAGTCTTTGTAAAATTATTCAAATCTATAAATTATTATATATCATAAACACAAAATTATATGAATGTTTCATAGAAATATTGTCCTAAATTATGAATATGGAATGTTTAAAAAGATTCACGCGTTGTTTTCTAAATTCGATCAAAACATAATCTATAACTTTGTAGTTTTTTAGTCTGCGGTTTGAGAAACGTAAGATCGGATCAGATTAGATCTTAAGATTCTATGGTAAAGATCCTATAAGATCTTAAGCTTGTTAATATCACACGTAGGATCCGTATCGTTTTTGCTTTGTAGTATCGTAAAATCATAAGATCCTAAAATTAATATCGGGATCTTAACAGTTACTCCATCCGTCTCAAAATTATTATCAGAAAACAAAAATCATCAAGTTTAATAAAAATAGAATCACATCAATTTTTAATCACTTATATGAAATATTCTCTTACTAAATTCTCTATTTATTACTAAAATTGAAAAATGGATAATTATTTTAGAAATAAATTAAAAAAAAATTATGGAAAACTAAAATGAGACAGAGAGAGTTTGAAGGTATCACTCTCGGGAGATGATTTGTACACATTTAGATTTGATTTGCACACTCCAATGTACGTCTTTATAAAGCAGAATTTACAAAGTGTACAACTGCTCAACGCATAGAATGAAATAGTACAAATCATTTCCCATCACTCTCATTATTCTTTCATTTCATGAATACCCTCCCAGCATACGTGTAACCAAAAGCATTAGAATTTATTTTGTTCCCATTATCTTTTCACATCTCTCTCCCTCTAAAAAGGTAAAACCCTTGTTTTACTCTCTTCATATATCACTCTCAAACAGTCAAACCCCACCTTTCACTTTCACTTTAACCCTATATCTTATCAGTCGGTGTGCAGTCTCAAAAATGCCACAAAACGAGGCTACAACCATCGACCCTATCTCCGGTGGCACCTTTTCCCGGCTACTCTTCTCCGACACTGAGGTTGATGATGTCAACAACACCTTCACATTTTCTAGTCATGATCAAAAGCCACCAAAAATGTTGTGCTTTGGACAAGATAAATATGTCACACAAAAGAACTCAACAACAACAACTAATGACCATGATCATGATAAATCTTTGTCACCCTCTAGTTCCAATGTAAGTAACCTTTTTTTTTTTTTTTTTTTTTAATGCATGCATATATGTAGTTATGTACCAACCTAGTGGTTAGTTGGTTACAAGAAAAAAATAATAATAGTAAGACAAAATGAAAGGTCTAATAATAATGTGCTTTTGTTTTTTTTTCTAGATGAAAAGAAATATGGGGTGTGACTATTATCAACCGGTTGTTCTTTCTACTAGTGTGACCACCACCACCACCGGCGCCACCGTAGCTCCGTCGGGAAGCAACCGCCGGAGTAATAAAAAGATGAAGGCAGAAAACACACCTCCGGCTAGCCATGCAAAGGTCTCATCTCAAACATTTATTGACTTTAAGTTAAAAACAAAAATAAATGATGTCACACATTCATTAATTTCATGTCTTTGTTTTTTATTGTGAAGTGTTAAATTTGTTTGTTGTATTAGAATGCTTACATTTATTTCACCTTTTTAACATTGTATGCACATATTTTGCTTTTATTGCATTGTGTGTGTGATATAGTTGCATTTAATAAAATTCAATTGCATGTAGTGACATTACATCAATGGATAAAAAGTAAAGAGTTATAGTATATCATGTTTTTTTTTTGAGCATCAAATATAGTATAATATATATAATATATATGATATATAATACTACTATATCCGTCCCAAAAAATTTTTAAGTCCATTTAGACTTTTTTAATTCAACTTTTGACTTTAAATAGTTTTGTTTGTATTATATAATACTTTATGACAAATATATGAATGGAGTGTAACAATAAAAAAAAATAGAGTTTGCAAATCGTATTGTAGTATAATATATCATTTTTATAAGGGAATGTCTAACCAATGCCCTTAGGGCATTGGTTAAGATTTGTCCTTTTGTGGTTTATAAAAACTATTTATGTGGGTCCCTCATCCAAATATGTAATTATATGTCAAATATAAGGACCATTTGTGTAACTAAAAACCACAAGAGACAAATCTTAACCAATGCCCTTAGGGCATTGGTTAGACATTCCCTTTTTATAATAAGCTTATTTTATATGCCATTATATGAAAAGCAATGAAAATGCAAGTATTTTACATGAAAAATGAGAAAAGAACAAAGTAGGCAAAAAGTTGAAAAAGATGTCACACGGGTGAGAATTAAACTTTATTATTTGTAGTTTTGCCAGCTTTTAAGTTTTATTTGTATTTTATTTTGGTGTTTTGCGAAATTTCAGGTGAAGAAAGAGAAGCTTGGAGAAAGAATTGCAGCCCTACAACAAATTGTGTCACCTTATGGCAAGGTTCATTTTTAATTTCCACTTTGTATATTTATTACTATATAAAAATCTAGTTCTATTAGTACAATTCTATTTAGAGAAATGACACATGGATCTAAACTTAGGCCTAAACTTAGACTTAAAATCATTTGGCATCATCCTTATGGGTTATAAAAGAAGTGGGTCCTGTCTGTAGCCATCAGGATGCTGACACTTGGTTTTAGGTTTAAGTTTAGGCCTAAGTTTAGGTTCATGTATCATTTCTCTACTATTTAATCTCGATAAACAAAATTTCTAATTATATTAAGTTTTTACTGTCATGAGAATGTGTGTAATTGGGGCTTGGGATAAGCTCTTACCCCAACAGTATGGATGTTTGAGTGACTTCGTAAAAATCGTCAACTGTCTACTTTGACCAGAAGTCAAATATTTATAATCAACTATTTTTTGGTTTGACCAGAAGTCAAACATGTTGAAATGGTTCTATTTTAGTTGAATAAAGGGATGATTTATATTCCCTTTTTGGAAATGCAAATCTTGGTCATTGATAAAAATGCTTTCTTACTTTGTATAACAAAAAGAGCTTTGTGTCTATTAAAACTGTGGGATCGGTCTTTTTTTTGTTTGTGAGGGAACATGACCGATCATGTTCATTCTAACTTGATAGAATCTCAATCCTTCAAAATTTCATTCTAACCGCAATGTATTTATTGTGTTACTTCAAACATTAACAAGATTTGGGTAAAAGACTAAAACAAACCAAGCTTAACATGGTATATTGGTTTAAAGCAGAATTTGAACCAAAGACAATAGTATCTTGTAGTAGTTATTATTTTTAGCTTTCTTTTTCTTAGAAAATAGTCGTTAGGTTAAGTAGGAAGAGTTGATCAACAATCATTCGATTTGATTTTTGAAATGCATACCAATTTTTCGCTCTATTTATAACCATACTGGTAGCAATATTGGTAGCCGTAGTTTATATTAGCCGAAATAATAAATGTTGGCCCAAGCCCGATCTGTGGGCTTAGGGTACATTAGGGTTACATTGTACTCTATAAATATTGATGATTAATAAAACTAAAGAGACACAGTTTCAATGTAAACATATGGTCTAACATGGTATTAGAGAGTTGAGCGATCCTCTAAAACCCTAACCTCGTTTCCCACCTTAAACTGCCGTCACTTTCTTCCCTCCCATAACAAAACCCTACTGCTGCAACTCCTATACCACCATAACCCTCGTTGCTACAGCTCCTTTAACCCTACTTTCGTGATCTCCTTCACTCCACACCATCATCTCCTCCCTCACCGTTATAATGACAAATGGTCCGTAGCAGCCATAAACACCTGCTGCACCAACACCTGTTGCACCATAAACAAGCGGGTTTTCTGTCAACCTCGCAACTGATTTACTCATATCCCTTCGTGCTCTTCAAAACCATCCTAATGACGATCGGTTCTACACATCCACCACACCAACAACTGAAGAACAACAACACCAAACCCCTGGTGGACCTCAACACCACAACAACCACATTAGAAAAAGACGGTTCTGATGGAACGAAACCCAAAACTGAAGATCCAGTGACAGGTAAAGCAGATGATGTGAGTAATAATGATGCTCAAAGGAAGATTCATTGCAACAACTTTGGTGTCCTAATGCACATCCAAAGTGTTGCCGCAAGCTCCTCTTCATCTCCACCAACGTCAGGCCTGTCACACGGTCCTCCACAAATAAATGATTTGGTGTTTTCGATTTATCTTTGATATGTCTTCTTCATATTAATAAAAGAAGCAGATCGTGAACCAAATCAGAAAACAAAATTCGAGATCTGGTTGAGTGTGTGAACTTTTGTTCAAGTAAACAACGTGGATCTGGGTTTAAAAAAAAATAAAAAATAAAATAAAATAAAAAATCTTTTAATATCTGTCATTTGAAGACTTTCTTAACGTCGACCAAGGCTCGACAATGAGTGCTAATTCTTCAATATGTCTTCTGATGTTACTTCTTCAAGAATCACTGTGAGTATCTTTTGATGTCCTAATGCACATCATTGGTGAATCTACAAGTTCTTCGACAAGTACCACATTTTTTGTTTGATTTGCTTTCGCTTGCTGTGGGTGTCTTCATCAATAACTAGTTATAGCTTTAGCGTTTTAAGTGTCCAGTCCGAGCTTTCGCGATTTCGCCGCTCGGACTGCGGGGGAGTATTAGCCGAAATAATAAATGTTGGCCCAAGCCCAATCTGTGGGCTTAGGGTACATTAGGGTTACATTGTACTCTATAAATATTGATGATTAATAAAGCTAAAGAGACACAGTTTCAATGTAAACATATAGTCTAACAGTTTATTAGTACTTGTTTGCCCGATATTATGTGGTATCAACCGAGTCAAACTGAACCATACGCTAGAAGCATCATATTGTACAAAAGAGTTAAGTTGATGTATTCAATGCACGACTTCACACAAACATAACAACAATTTTAAAATGTTGCGGGAACACATGGGACAAGAATGACACGACTATCCGCTGCTTGAATATGTTTCTCCAAAATCCACCAGATTTGTGTCGATCAAATAAATAATGTACAATCTTTTGCGTTAGTATATTACCTCATTTTAAAAAAATTTGAATTATATTTACTAAGTTTAGCTTTTAGCATCACGCATGACACAGACGGTGCTACGAGGCGTTGGGATACATAAAGTTTCTTCAAGAACAGGTGCAAGTCTTGTGCTCTCCGTACATGAAGCTTGTTCCGGCCACCCACATTGTAAGTGCCTTTTTACCATATAAAACTTAGAACATCGTAAATCTTTATGCATGCCATCTTTTTTAATTTGATTGTATGTTATCCTTCCCATATTGTAAGCATATACCTCAAATCATATATATGAACACATTTTGTTGAGTAATGATAGAGATGACTAACTCATATAACTAATTTTAAGCCTAAATCATTCATCACTTGACACATGTCATATACACTTTCTTCCTCTAAATCATCAACTTTAAGTTTGCCACATGTCTTCATCTGATCTTTAGGCACACTTTTAGTCATAAAAGTTAGTCATGCATATCATTTTCCTTTTTTTTATGGGTTACCCGTGTAAAATGCCAACATATTTGTTGATTCTAGTCATTGCATTTTTAAGGTACATCTAAGTGACTAAGAGTCTTGAGTCATTAAAGGATGTTCGTGTTTTGATTTGGTCATTTTGGACCATGTACTCTTAATATTTTTCAATAAAACTTTAAAATTACTATTTCTATAAATTTGGTTTGTATATAAAAACTTAAACCCGTGTTTTAAAGGTTTTTTAGTTATAAAATGGCCGGCACACAAATCCTGCTTATAATGAATACGTATATTGGATGCGTAACAATGCTAGAGATCCAATATACGTGTTGCGTAACATATTCTGATTACGTTATAACATATAGGAAGGACAAGAAGACGGAGGCGGGCAACGAAAGAAGGATCTTCAGAGCCGCGGGCTATGTTTGGTCCCGGTTGAGTGCACCCTCCATGTGGCAGAAAGCAATGGTGCTGATATGTGGTCACCTGCTAATAGGGTCAATCACCATGGCTCATCAGCACTGCGTTGAAACTGAACCCACCTGAGTCAGCCCAGCTTTGTAATGACTAGACATAGACAATATTACTGTAGATTATGTCTATTTTTGTTTCATTCAAATCTTTTTTTGGGGTTGGGGTTATGAAAGGTGGTTTTCATGATGGTATTTTTGTGTAGTCTCTTTCGGATATATAAATCAAAGTCAAAGATTTGATAGTCAACCATCAGAACTTTTTGTCATTTTCTTGCATGTTCTGGTATCTTTAGTTAAGGGTTAAATGCCGGCACACCCTTTTGCTTGATTGTCGCACTCTAATTTAGTGTTTCTTGACATTTATGATTTCATATCACTTTACTCATTTATTATTGACCAACTTTTTTTAAAAAGTGCGTTCGGTATGCTGACATGAATCAGAAACGGTATAGGTTTAAGCATAAGGGGGTCCCCCACCTATAAAAGTTTTATACCATGACTCTTGGAGTGGTTTAGAGTATGAAATATATCTATCATTATCATATTTGATATCAATATTTATCAAACAAGCACCATTACTGGAATGAAACTCATATTGAACGTGCTCTTAGTTGTCCCAAAATGATTGTTCACCGTTAAAAATAAAATTTAAAATCATTTAAGATTAACTTATTACTCCTAATCAAAATTATTATATATGAAATTAAATAAAATAATTAATTAATTGTTAAAGGGTAAAACTGTCAATTTGATGTTTTTACAGAATTTAAAACATTAATTAATGTATTTTTCTTACACCGTGTATTTTTTATTTGTGACAATAATTTTGGAATGAAGAAAATATTAATTTGGTAGTCAAAATTATAAACGGCTATATACTACAAGTTAATTTGACATGCTCAAAACATGATTCGAACACAAATAGTAAACAAAAAATATTTGATTGGAGCATTTTCAATGGTGAAGTTGAAAATGGCTTGAAAAAGACTTAGGAAAATAGTTAATGAAATAGAGTAAAAGCAAAATAAAGACTTATTTGAGCAATAGGTTAATATACATGTGTGAGTAGAAATAGGTTGAGGAGGACGTACCGATGAAGTTATGGGTTGATAATGGGTTAAAACTTGAAATTTGCTAGATTTACGTAAAAGAATCCAAAAAAATAATACACTCGCTAAGGTATTAGCGGGTGATTGATTTTTTGTGGGAATCACCCATTGATACCTCAGTGAGGATTATTTTTGTGGATACTTTTATGTGGATGTATTATTGCTCTAAAAACTTTTAACATTTATTTGTATAGGAGATGCTAATATGTTACATCAGTGATTTACAAGGCTTTCATATAAGAGCAAGCCCATTCATAACGGGGTAACGGCCGTTAATAGGCAAATAACGCCGTTATCGGCGTTACCCCCTTGGAAGTTATGTTTTGTCACGCCGTTGGTCCTCTTGCGTTACCCAACCAACGCGCGTTAAGGCGCAGAAAAAAAAATCAAAAAAATTTCATTTCTAGTCCCTCTAACGGCTACTAGCCGTTAAGTTTTAAAAAAAAATTCAAAAAACACCCCTAATAGCTAGAATTTAAAAATAATAATAATAATAATAATAATAATAATAATAATCAAAAACGTTTTTTTAGCACTATAAATACACAATTAAAACACCATTTTTTTCATACTTCCACTACTAAATACTCTCAATCTTTCAACTTCAATTAACTGCAAAAAAAAAAAAAAAAAAAAAAAACAATGTCGGGAGGCAACGACGATACTTTCTTCAATCTTCTCGGTGGTGGGTGGAATCCCTCAAACCCGGGTTCATCATCTAACCCGAACGAGGGTTCATCTTCAAACCCCAATACACTAGGCTTCTCGAGCCAAGAAATGTATCAACAACATCAAACACTTCTGTATTGGCAACAACAAAACCAACAAAATACCCAATTAAACTCCAACTTTCAAAATCTATAATTCACACAACAGTCACAACAATCACAAACTGAAACACAAGATGTTCCTGACACACCCACGTCTCCTCCAAAAAAAGGAAAATGTCGTATTAAGCGAAAATCAAAGAAATCCAAAGACCCCGAGCCCGAACCAATTGATTATGATGAAGAGGAGGTTGTCGTTATTGCGCGTTGGAATTCAGCAGAGGAAGCATTACTTGCAAGGTGTTACATAGCTGTTTCGGAGGATCCGAAAGTTGGAAAGTGCCAACCCAGAGATACGTTTTGGTATCGGGTCAGAAATGAGTTCAATAAAAACAACTTTCAACGGCGCACCAAGGACATGATGTCAAGCAAATGGAAAACGTTGAACGGCATATGCACAAAGTTCAACGCTTGTTACTTACGTGCGCAACGGGAACAACGAAGCGGGGAAAATGAGGTGGATGTGATGAAACGGGCAAATCAATGGTATCGTGAGGAATCCAAAGGAGCACCGTTTGGTCTGGATGACGCTTGGAAGGTTTTGCGTCATTATAAGAAATGGGACACGCCGGCACCGGTTGATTTAACCGGCGATGTGCCAAGCCAAACAAACGAGGCTTTGTTTGGTAATGATGAACAACCACGCCCTATGGGAAAGAAACGTGCTACCAAGAAAGCAAGATCCGAGACTACAACAAGTACTGGGGGAACAAGCACTGTAGGAACGAGCTCGTCAGACTTATTTCACGAAACTATGGCAAACGAGTTTCGTATGAAACGAGAAGTCTCCGAAGCGGCGTATCGGGCCCAGCAGGAAAGAGATCTCACATTAACAAGGTTGGAAGAGATAAAGTTTTTGATGACGCCTACTGAGGGGCAAGATCCAATGGTCGTGGTGTGGATCAATGACGAAAAAGATCGAATCATCAAAAAATATAACTTGAAACCTCGTCAGTAGATCGTATTCTCGTCATTTCCTTTAATATGTTGTAACGTTTTATTTGCAGTGTGTTTTTTTATTTCGTTGTAATTTATTTTATTTATTTATTTTTTATTATTATTATTTTTTTTTAATCTCGTATTGTAATTTGTTTTCAATTTTAATGAAATGTTTGTTTTAGTTTAATAAATGAAGTGTTTGTTTTAGTTTAGGGGTTGAAATTGAAAATATGAAATGTTATTGGTGTTATTGATGTTATTGGGATGTTATGGTTGTGGGTATTTTTTGAGGATGTTAATGTTAAATGTTAAAGTTGATGTGGCGCTGACGTGGACGGTGTTATTGGTGTTATGATGTTATGATTGGGAATGCTCTAAGGGAGATGATTTGTACACTCAAAAAAATGATTGGTACACTTCAAATTATTATGTTTGGACATTTATATCCTTACAGTTATCTTTATACTTTCACCTATGTGAGGGTATAAATGTCTAAACATAATAATTTTAAGTATACCAATCATTTCTTTGAGTGTACAAATCATCTCCCATAGGTGTGTTAAGAGCGGTGAACGATAAATATTGAGCGGTTTGTGATTTTTAATGCTCGGTTGGCAAATATTAAAAATAATTAAATTTTTTAAAATGCTTATTTTTCAACGTTTCATGAAGTAACATTTATGAGCGTTGAACATTTAAAAGTTGCTTTACCCATTAAGATTACACGTATAGTTATGTTACCAAACATTTTTATAAAAAAAACTAATACTGCTCACAACTATTACTTATAACACTGCTCAGTGATACTGTTATTTTTGACAAATTAACTCAATATGTGACACCTGTGGGGTTTTTAATATGAAAATAGACTATAGAATAAGTGAAAATTACTGTAGTACTCATATTAAATACGGTGTGTCTGCACATACCCACGTTTCTTCTCAATATCAAAAATACCCATCCATGTCGTGTATTTATCATCACTATATACACGACATGGACGTGTATGGCTAAGAATGGTCTTAGCAATTATATTTTTAGCCATGTCGGGTACAAAATCCCATGTATACACGACATGGGTTTTTTTTATTGTTGTTCACAACTACCTATGCCCATATAGAGGACTAATATACACGACATGGACTTTAGTACACGACATGGGAAAAAGTAAAACTAAATGTCGGGTATAGAGTAAGAAAATACATGACATGGTATAAAAGACAAGGGCATGTGGGGTATGGTGGACGAAAATACACGACATGGACATTCGTATACACGACATGGATTGTTGGAGGAATCTTTATTTTCAAAATTTAAAAACTTACAAAAAATACCTTTAACTTTTTGATAAATACAACTTTTTTATATAACAAACTTTATTTGTCAAATATTTAGCAAATATCTAGCAAATTCGTTAATGGAAAATATATCGTTACGAAGAGCTCTGAATTACGAACAAAACGAGCCCAATATTGATATGCTTTTAACGCACGTACGATTTTATAAAAAATGTTGAAGTTTGATATATATTTTTTTTTTAAAAAAAACTTTTGAAAGTATTTAGAATCTTGCATTTTGAAAAATAAAAATACTTACAAAAACTACCCTTAACTTTTTGATATTTACAACTTTTTTATATAACAAACTTTATTTGTCAAATATTTAGCAAATGTCTAGCAAATTCGTTAATGGAAAAAATATCGTTACGAAGAGCCCTGAATTACGAACAAAACGAGTCCAATATTGATATGCTTTTAACGCATGCACGATTTTATAAAAAATGTTGAAGTTTGATATATATTTAAAAAAAAACTTTTGAAAGTATTTAGAATCTTGCATTTTGAAAAATAAAAATACTTACAAAAACTACCCTTAACTTTTTGATATTTACAACTTTTTTATATAACAAACTTTATTTGTCAAATACTAGGCGGGTAACCGGACAAGCGGGTACCCGAAATGAGCGGTTACCTACGGTTCGGGTCACGGTTAACCATTTTAGACGTTTAATCAAGTTTAACCATATAAACATTAACATGTTCTAGAAAGTAAAATGTCATTTTAGTAAAATTAAATGACATTTAATAGGTAAAGTCATATAAAAGTTATCCCGTTAGAATTATTGCATTCAAACATCCATACATAATCAACTAACAAAATAATAGTTATTTGATGTTTATAGATTAGGATCACATTTATCAACTTTCACACATAAATGTTTAGAAATGTTGATATTATAAGCAAAAAATGCGTTATCCAATAAAATTAGTGCAATAATATAATTAATACTTGTACAATTATTTGAAAATTTAGCTAAAAAAACCTTCATGTATTAAGCACTATCAAAAAATAAAAACCGAAACCGAATCGTGATAAACGGGTTTTTTCGGTTTCGGTTTTTTTCTGTTTCGGTTTATTCGGTTTCAGGTTTTTTCGGTTTCGGATTGAACGGTTCATCGGTTTCTCGGATTTTTTGAACACCCCTAACTATAATGAAGATATATTTCCCATGGTTCAAAGAATTTCTTTATTATGGATTTCAAACAGGGCTTATAAGTTTCGGGTTATATGGAATCGGTGGATACATTCTCCTGCATACATGAGACCTCCATAGCTTTTATAGGCTTTTTTTTGGGTGTTTTGTTATTCGTTGTTTTTTCCTCTCTTATGTTATTTTTGTTGCTCTAGCTCGGAGCCTTATGTTGTATCTTTCTACTTTTTGCCCTTGTGGCTTTTAATATCATTGCCATTTCAAAGAAAAATAATATTGTACTACTTATATTTTAAGCACATGCATACTCAAGACTGTTAAATAAAACTTTCTATAAAAGTGTATAAATTCTTTTGTACTTATATAGTTACGAGAAAAGTTCAATGCAGAACAGTTTTTTTCTAAAGAACAAACCATGCGATCTCAACCATTCATTTTTCTTATCAAATAAAAAAAACCCACTTTCATCTATTTCTTAAAATTAAAATATCTCGCAAACCGTTAATTGTTACACGAAACTAATTATACCGTCGCGACGAGAATTAAATTATCTTTATATAGATATGCACTTCAATATACTTTCGATATTTTTTTTTTCAAAATTTTTGCCCAAATGAATCACATGTGATTCGGAAAAATCACGTGTGATTTATTACTTTAAAAATCATATGTAGCTTATGAAATCACATGTGATTTTACTGGGCGAAAAATTTGAAAAAAAAATCGTCGAAAGTATATAGAAGTGCATATCTATAAAAAGATAATTTAATTCTCGTCGCGATGATACATTTTTCGTAGCTTGAAGGTTTACCGTTTAAAGATACATTGTTTTAAAAAAAAAGGTGAAAAATGTATTTTTTTTTGTTTGATGAAAAAAATGAATGGATGATATTGCATGATTTGTTCTTTAGATACAAATTGTTCTGCATTGAACTCACCTTATATAGTTATAATACCAATGCACACGTGAGTTTTTACATATTTTTTCATTATGTATTAATATCTTGTTGAACGAATTATTTAACTTTGATGTTGAGTTTGATATTGTTTAAACTTCACTAATGATATAATGTCGTAGACATGCTTTTCAGGATACAATTATTATTTAAACTATAAAGAAAAATTACATGTGTCGTTGTTATATGTATAAATTTAGTTCGATACATCATTTGTTTTCTTAAAAGACTTCATTCATCAAATTCAGTTCGATACGTTAAATAAGGATATGAAAACAAGTGATACAATTTATGCCTCTTAGATTCCCCCAATGAAGTTTAGCTGAATTTAACTAAACAATAAACAGCTATAATTGCTATATACAACGTTTGTCTTTTCATTTGGTACTTTTGACATCGTCTTTTGTTTATATGATTGATCTAAAGACAACTTTACATTTTGCCTACCAACATCTTTATGTGTAATGCAAAATATCGCAATCAATTTTACCCATGTTTTTGAAAACCCGTGAATTTCACGTGTGTTTTAACTAGTAAAATATATAGTAAATTTGATTGGAGATTTATTGATCGGTGTTCGCTGGCCATCTTATAAGGTGTAAATATATGAAAAGTTTTGAACGTATTAAATTAAAAGTCATATTCAACTATGATAAACTATTAAAGTTATATTCATTTATTAAATTAACTAAGGTAGTGTTTGATTGCGACTTAATTGACTTAATATGAAAAAAGCTAAATTTATTAAGTCATATGAAAACTGTTTGTTTGTAAGAGGCACTTTATTTTGCATACTAAAAAATCCTTGCATACTAAGGGATAAATCTCTACATTCCATTTAGTTTGATCTAATAATGGTGATTAACCTAAGATTTAATATGTCTAAACCTAAGTCCATGTTTTTTTCTTGTCATTTTCTTTTCTTTTTATCTTTCTTTTTTATTTTCTCATTATTTGTATTTTTTTAATCACTTTTTTTAATTTCACTTTTTTTTTTCCGTTTTCGTCAGTTTTTGTCATTTTTTTCCGTTTTTTTAATGCTTTTCTGTTTTCTTCCGTTTTCTTTATGTTTTCGTCCGTTTTCTTACGTTTTCGTCCGTTTTTTTACGTTTTCATCCGTTTTCATACGTTTTCGTCTGTTTTCTTACATTTTCGTCCGTTTTCATACGTTTTCGTCTGTTTTCTTACGTTTTCGTCTGTTTTCTTACCTTTTCTTCTGTTTTCTTACATTTTTGTCCGTTTTCTTACGTTTTTTTTCGTTTTCGTCCGTTTTCATACGTTTTCGTCTGTTTTATTAATTTTTGTCCGTTTTCATAAGTTTTCGTCCGTTTTCTTACGTTTTCGCCTGTTTTCTTACATTTTCGTCCGTTTTCCTATGTTTTCGTTCGTTTTCTTACATTTTCGTCTGTTTTTTTACGTTTTTGTCCGTTTTAATTCCGTTTCTTCTGTTTACTTACGTTTTCGTCTGTTTTCTTACGTTTTTGTCCGTTTTCTTAAGTTTTCATCGGTTTTCATAGGTTTATATACACTTTCGTACGTTTTTTTACGTTTTCGTCCATTTTTAGACGCTTTCGTCTATTTTCAGACGTTATCGTCCGTTTTTATACGTTTTCGTCCATTTCATCCGTTTTTATACGTTTTCGTCCGTTTTCATACGTTTTTTTTCCGTTTTCATACGTTTTTATACGCTTTTCATTCGTGTTTATACGTTTTTGTCCGTTTTCATATGTTTTCGTCTGTTTTTTGCAGTTTTTATACGTTTTCGTCTATTTTCATATGTTTTCATGCTTATCATTAAACTTTATTATATTACATGTCTAATATCAATTGTGATATTTTATTATAAAAAAGTTAATGTCTAATATCACTTGTGATATTTCATAAACAAGTATGTTTTTTAACCTTTAATATCACCTGAGATATTTCATTACTCTGTATATTTTTATATATTATCACCTATGTGTTTTCTAATATTTTTATAATTTTCAGTTACAAGATAATTTTTGTTCCTTTCATCGCAATTGACAAACGCATATTTTTTCAATGCAACCAATGTTATCTATCACTTGTGATATTATACTCTTAGTACAAATAAAATGGTTAAAGTCTTTTTAGGTGAATTCTTATTTTGTTAAAAAAAAGCTAATTTAATGCAACACTTGTTTGATTTTGAGAATATGTCAAGTCTCTATTTTCATAGTTTGCTTCCTTTTTATTCATTTTGATATTTTTAAGTGACACTTATTTATCTTGTGATATAACACTGTAAGAAAGATGAAGAGTATTACACTCTTCATCATATATGTGTTATCAATTGTGATACTCAACTAAGAATGTGAAATATTAAATTCATACCAAATGTGATAAGAATTTAGTATTTTACCAAGTATATATGAAAGAAATGATAATAAACATCACTTATTATATTACCGTGATGATTCTGTTCATTTTTCTTATTTGTGTTTTTAAAAATATTTAGGAAGATTTTTGTGTTTTATGATTATATGAAATATTAGAAAAGGGAGTTGATACTCACACCAAATAAAATGATTCACACACCAAAATATCACATTGCTATTGCACAAGTTACAATATGATATAAGCATGATTGTGGTGTGGGAATCACTTTTTTTGTTGTGAGTATCAACCCTCATTAGAAAAGGTGTTTAACTGAAAACAAAATATGTTATGAAATTTTGTTAGACTTGTGGTGGATTTTTTTATTTAATAGACACATTGTGCATGTTTCGATAAGTTTTATAGCCGAATTTAAAAATATATATGGTTCAATCAGCAAACTAAATAAGTTATGGTTAAAGAAAGCACACATCTTTATAAACAAACTGAGTAAGCTCAAACACCTGTGATATCACACATGATATAACATGTGATATCATCTCACTTGTGATATCATATGATATCACTGGTGATATCACAAGTGATATAAGCTATGATATCACACATGCTATCACCGGTAATATCACACATGATATCACATGTGATATCAACGGTGTTATCACACATGATATCACGTGTGATATCATAAGTGAGGTGATATCACCTGTGATATCACAAGTGTTTGAGTTTTCTCAGTTTGTTTATAAAGATGTGTGCTATCTTCAACCATAGCTTATTTAGTTTTCTAATTCAACCATATATATTTTCAAATCCCGCTATAAAACCTATCGAAACATGCACAATGTATTCATTAAATAGAAAAATCCACCACAAATCTAACAAAAGTATCATAACATCTCTTGTTTTCAATTGAACAACTTTTCTAATATTTCATAATATCATAAAACACAAAAATCTTCCTAAATATTGTCAAAAACACAACCATCACATTCTTAGTTGAGTATCACAACTGATAACACATACATGATGAAGAATGTAATACTTTTCATCGTCCTTACAGTGTTATATCACAAGAGACAAATAAGTGTCACTTACAAATATCAAAATGAAAACGTCTGAAAATGGACAAAAACGTATAAAATCAAATGCAAAACGTATAAAAACGTATGAAAATGGACAAAATCGTATAAAAACAGACAAAAACCTATAAAACGGATGAAAGCGGACGAAAACGTATAAAACGGATGAAAAAGTCTCAAAACAGACGAAAGCGTCTAAAAATGGATGAAAACGTAAAAAAACGGATGACAACGTGTGAAAACGTCTAAAAACGGATGAAAATAAATGAAAACGTAAAAATACAAACGAAAACGTCTAAAACGGACGAAAATACATGAAAACCTAAAAAACAGACAAAAAGGTATGAAAATGGTCGAAAACGTAAGAAAACAGACGAAAACGTATGAAAGCGTAAAAACACGTATGAAAACGTATGAAAAATGGACGAAAACATATGAAAACGAACGAAAACGTAAGAAAATGGACAAAAACGTATGAAAACAAACGAAAACCTATGAAACGGACGTAAACGGGCGAAAACGTAAAAAAACAGACGAAAACGTATGAAAGCGTAAAAACACGTCTGAAAATGTATGAAAAATGGACGGAAACATATGAAAACGAACGAAAACATAAGAAAATGGACAAAAACGTATGAAAACAAACGAAAACGTATGAAACGGACGTAAACGGGCGAAAACGTAAAAAACAGACGAAAACGTATGAAAACAGACGAAAACGTATAAAAACGGACGAAAATGTCTGAAAACAGACGAAATTGTCTAAAAACGGACGAAAACGTATGAAAACGGACAACAACGTCTAAAAACAGACGAAAACGTATATAAACGTATGAAAACGTCAGAAAACGGATGTAAACGTACGAAAATGAATGAAAACAGACGAAAACGTAAAAAAAGGACGAAAACATATGAACACGCACGAAAATGTATAAAAACGTATGAAATTTTAATTATATAAAATTTTAACAAACAAGACATTTGAGGAGACACCATTTTACTTCAAAATCACCTAAATTACTTTTTTCTTTTTTTCAATTGTTTTCCTTTTTGTTTTCCTCCTGAAATGATACTCGAAAATAACAATTTGTCCATAATTTTATTTTTTAAATAATGATACTCGAAAACATATTCCAAAAAAAAACAAGTACCGTAGTAACAAATTTTCCGAAAAAAATAGTATAAAAAAATTATTCGGGGCGACTCAACAACAATATTTAAAAAGGAGGTGATACTCGCACCGTATTTTTTTTTTGATTCATTCATCATTATTTATTCATTAGACTATTAGGGTGTGTTTGGTACCGAGAAATGGGGGCAAAGAAATGGAAATCGGATGATTTCCCATGTTTGGTAGCACAGAGAAATAAAAAGCGGAGAAAAGAGAATTCTCTGGTGGAGAAATGGAGAGAGTTGAGTAGTGTAATTTAAGTAGCTCCATTTCTCTTAATTTTGTGGAGAAATTGGAGAAATGGATTAATTTTTTTGAAAAAATGTTTTTTTTTTTTTTTTTTTTTTTTTTAATACATTTAAAAAAATTAAAAAAATATATTTAAAAAAATATATATTTTTTTTAAAAAAATTATTTTTTTTTAAAAAATAAGTTTTTTTTTAAATAAATACATTTTTTTTAAATTATTTTTAAAAAATTATTTTTTTTTAAATATTTTTTTTTAAATAAATACATACATTTTTTTAAATAAATAAGTTTTTTTTTAAATAAATACATTTTTTTTCAAAATTATTTTTAAAAATTTATTTTTTTAAAAATTTATTTTTTTAAAAATTTATTTTTTTTAAAAAATATATTTTTTTTTAAATATTTTTTTTAAAAATTATTTTTTTTTAAAAAATAAGTTTTTTTTTTTTTTAAATAAGTTTTTTTTTTTTTAAAATTATTTTTTTTTAAAAAATAATTTTTTTTTATTTCTCGGGTCAAGTCTCTGTTGTTACCAAACATTATAATTTTTTTTTATTTCTCGGGTCAAGTCTCTGTTGTTACCAAACATTAGAATTGAACAAAATTCTCTACTGATTTCTATTCTCTAAGATTTAATTCTCTACTTCATTTCTTTTCTCTGAATTTCTCTCTACCAAACGCACCCTTATACTGTCAGTTTCAGTTTCATTTCCCCCTTCCCCCACTCAAACAAACAAACAAACAAACGGTGGGGGGATCTTTTTTTGGTTGCGCGCCAAAAAAAAGATGATGAGCAGGAGCAGGAGCAGCTTGAATTCAGGTTCAAATTCAAAGCGAACAATTAATCATTCAAAAAACAGCTCTAATCGATCCAACAATTCAAACAATAATAAGAAGAGGATGAAAAAAGATGGACAGCAACAAACCCTAGTTGGAATGGCTTGGGGTTCCAATTCCAAATCATCTTCCGCTTTTCGCTCTTCCCCCTTCTCTGATTTCGGAAGGTTCGCGTTCAATAGTTTCTATTTTTAGTCATTATGATTAGGAATTTCAGCGGTATCATACTTGCCGCCATTTCCTTTTGTAGGTAGCGAACAAGTTTTTTTGCTTTTGTGGGTACCTTATGTGACATTTTTGCCCCCCTTAGCTAATAGAATTTATTTTTTCCCGAAGGGCAAAAATGTCACATAATACCTTAAAAAGGATGAATTTGAAAGAAAAGTATCCACAAAAGCAAATGGTGTCAAGTATGATACATTTTAAAAACATTTGCCTTATAACTTAACCCAAAACACACCCTCCCCATCACTCAAGTTATAGCCCCCCCTTAAAATTTTAAAATAAAACCAATGTTGCAAAAATCGTGAACGGTAGCCGGGCGGTCGACCACCCTATAGGGATTAATCAGTGATTAATCGGATTGACATTTCATGCAAGTTTTGGGTATTTCTGGAGACTAAACTCAACATCTTAACTGATTCCAAGCCTAATATGTTCCCTAACCTCAATAAAAGGCTTCAATTCTGATTATGAGGTCCATTATGTGTTATAAGTAAAATAAATGATCCCCAAATTAAGTAGAATGCCTAAATTAATATTTTTTAAAAGTTGACCGATTAAGACTATTTGGCCGATTAGTCCGGTTTTTGACCGATTAGTGGCCGATTTTTTTACCAGACCAATTTTTCCCCCGATTTTCAAAAATCAACAAGGTAGAAGGCCGATTACCTAGTAATTGCAAATAATCGGCCGAGTTGGCCGATTTTTGCAACACTGAATAAAACACATGGAGAAAAAAAAGAAAGAAAAAATCTAAAAAGCCTGATGGCTTGGCTGGTGAATTTGGCGGCGAGCCCTATAACTGGGGTTTGGCATGGTCTCGTGCCATAGGGCTAGAACGCAGCCCTATGGCACCCATACCGTGTGCTCTAAGTACGAGTTGATGTCGTAAGATAAAACCTTACTTGTGGTCACTCTTATACTTTGTTATGTACTAATTTAGTAGTTATAATTAGGAATTTAAGTTTTGGTCATCTAGGTTGTGTTTGGCGTTTGGAGCATTTTACATTTTATAATTACAGCTGCAACTATGTTACCGAACGATGGTTTAAAACAATGAAACATAACCTTGTGATGAATGAAGTTATTATCTGACATAAATTATTACAGATCAATAATGACTAAAGGTGGTACTGATCAAAGTATAACGAATAATATTTTGACTTAAAAGATGATGGAAACGAAACACTTCTACTTAAACTTAATAACTAATTAGTAGCTGTATTATATTTATATAGTTTGATAAAATTTGTCCCGACTCAAGAAGTTATTTTTGGATATAGTTATATGGAAGTGAAGAATAGGAAACTACATGAGCAGTTCGACGCTGAAGCTTCATGCTCGTCTCACGGTGGTTCTGGCTCTGAGAAGCCTGTATTTTATGGTGTTTCTATCTTTGTTGATGGGTACACTGTTCCTTCTAGTCAGGTTTGCATTTGTTTTTCGGCGATTGCTGAAATAATTTTACATATGGTAAAGTGTCGGTCTATATATTTGACAGTTTGTGTTGATCTTTTTCAGGAGTTGCGTGGTTACATGTTAAAGCATGGAGGGCGATTTGAAAATTATTTTTCGAGGCAACGTGTTACTCATATAATATGTAGTAATCTTCCCAATAGCAAAGTCAAGAATTTGAGGTCAATACCTTCTCCTTGAAGCATATATTCTGGCTTTTCTGTATTTGAAAACAAATACTAAAATTCGTTTTTTGTTATTTTTGGTAATAATTGCTATAGGTCATTCAGTCGTGGGCTCCCAGTGGTGAAACCAACATGGGTGTTGGACTCTGTTGCTGCTAAGAAGTTGTTGAACTGTAAGTTCGAAAGTAATATCACTTTCTCATAGTTCCTATTGTAAGTTATATTGTCGTCTTTTAAATGTGCAGGGGTCCCTTACCAACTAGACCAGATAGCCAGTGAAGCTAATAACCAACCAAAGTTGTCAACGTTTTTAGGTTTAAGAAGCAGTCTGATTCCCGGTGATCATGCAGATGTAGCTATAGCTTCAGATGTAAATATTTCTGAAGTAAGCGACTCTGCAGAAGACGTAAAACAACCTAATCAAGATTCTGAATATTATGTTCGTGATAGTTTAGATGGATCAGAAGTTGAGGAGCCAACTTGCAGTAATAATTGTGAAAAAGAATCTGAATATTACGTGCGTGATAGTTTAGATGAATCAGAAGTTGAGGAACCAACGTGCAGTAATAATTGTGAAAAAGAAGCTCCAAGAACAAATGATGTTTTAATTAAAGAAATGCAATCAGAGTGTAGTCCGTGTCAACCTTCTGCATCCGAAGGCAGCCGATGCTCAGACATTCAACACGTTACTGAAACGTTATCAGTGGTTCCAAATTCTTCCAACAAAGGACATTCAACTTCTTCTGACCCAAATTTTGTCGAGACTTACTTCAAGGTAGGAGGTTGATAATTCATACAACCAATTCGTTTTAAAGTATTTTCCTTAGCAAGTGATTTTCTGTTTCGATCCTGATATATGATGTCTTCTACTATGAACTTTTAACAAAAAATGTTATTCTCATTTTGGGTATTGGTATGACAGAACTCTAGACTGCACTTCATAGGTACTTGGAAACAGCGGTACAATAACGCTTTCCTCGTTCATCTGACGCATTCAGACCTTCAAGCTCCACTAGTCCTTCATCCACATGCCAACGAGATACAATTCTTCATATCGACATGGTAATTATGAACTGCAAATAATTCTCTGGTGTCTGTAACTTATCGTTTAAGTTTTAAATACGTAACGACAAAGAGGTATTTGCAGGATTGCTTTTTTGTTTCAGTTGTAATTAGGAACCGTCCTGAATTGTGGGATAAGCCAGTTGCTGTTTGTCATTCTGATAATCCTCGTGGTACATCAGAAATTTCATCAGCTAACTACCCTGCTCGTGATCATGGTCAGACTTAGTGACGATGCTGTTTTTTTTTATTGGTTTATGTAGTCATTAGCTCTCATGAAACCTAACTGGCGCTTTTTGTGTTCGTAGGTGTTAGGGCTGGGATCTTTGTTAGAGATGCCAAAGCTCTGTGTCCTCACCTTGTTATCGTTCCTTATAACTTTGAAGCCTATGAGGAGGTATGTTTTCCGTGTATTTTCAGCTGTCTAAATACTCCACTATAATAATTTTCTGAATTGTATTTTAGGTGGCTGATCAGTTCTATAGCATATTGCATAAGCACTGTAACAAAGTGCAGGCCATGAGTTGTGATGAAGCAATTTTAGATATAACAGATCTGAAAGTGGATGATCCTGAACATTTAGCTTCAGTGATTCGAAAGGAGATATTCGATACCACAGGATGCACTGCAAGTGTGGGCATATCTAGCAATATGCTTATGGCCCGACTGGCTACCAGAAGTGCCAAGCCAGATGGTCAGTGTTACCTTCCTCTTGATAAGGTCTGTCACGATCCTCATAATCTATAGGGCTTATCTAGTAGTGATATCGCATGTTTAGTACCTAATAATGTGATTATTACAGGTGGATGATTTTATGGAGGAACTTCCAGTTAAGGCGCTTCCAGGTATTGGTCGTGCTTTAGAGGAGAAATTGAAAGGGAGGCATGTGAAAACTTGTGGAGAGTTACGCATGATATCTAAGGTTTTTATGTTCTGTACAATTACTTATTTAAATATGAAAAATGCTCTGTTAATAACTTCTTTTAGTATTTTCCTGCTCTTCTCAGGAATCTCTTCAAAAGGATTTTGGACAGAAAACTGGTGACATGCTATGGAATCACTGTAGGGGGATAGATAACCGTCTTGTTGGCATGATTCAGGTATTGCAACTACTATTTATAAAAGATTAAAAGTGTAATGATCTTTATGTAGTTTGATTTATTCCATTTGAGTTCTCTTGGTTTGAAGTTTTCACTGCAACTTGATCTGCATATTCCTTTATTTCGGCAATTTGATCTGCATATTCCTTTTACAGGAAACCAAGTCCGTAGGCGCTGATGTAAATTGGGGTGTAAGGTTTAAAGATATGAAAGATGTAAGTAGAACTAATTATGTCAATTTATTTATGTTTGGTGGAAAGAGTTATATAGGAAAGCAACCGTTAGTCCATTACTGATATTACGTTATTCTGATTTTAGTGCCAACATTTTCTTCTGAGCCTATGCAAAGAAGTGTCTTTGCGTCTACATGGATGTGGAGTAAGTGGCCGTACTTTTACACTTAAGGTATATTCTTTTTATTTGGTTTCTCATGATTATAGTAAACTTGATGTATAGTTTATAGAACGCCACTCATGGACATGAACACATGAATAATGTAGGTTAAAAAGAGAAAGACTGATGAAGAGCCAGTAAAGTATATGGGTTGCGGTGACTGTGACAACCTCAGTCATTCATTGACGGTGCCTATCCATATAAACCAATCTTATTCTGATGCATATATGGCCTCTATATTCTGAGTCTAGAAAATTGTGTTTCTTCAGGTCCCAATGGCTACGGATGACGTGGATGTTCTTCAAAGGATAACTAAACAGCTCTTCAGTCATTTCCATATTGGTAAACCAGTTAGTCATCAATATCTAGGACTGTAGGGGGAAAAACTATAATTGACATCAATATTTCTTACAGATGTCAAAGACGTACGGGGAGTTGGCCTGCATGTAACAAAACTTGAATGTGCCGACAATCTTAAGCAAGGTATTCTGCGGTAGCAATTAAAAGTTAGATATTCACTTTTGTAAATATGTATCAGCAGCTTCCTTTTTGAGTTTCTTTATATGAGTGTAACCCAACAGTATTATATTGTCATGTGGTCGTGAAGGGAGTGAAAGGAGCTCTATTCGCTCTTGGCTTGTATCTGCTTCAGTACCTAAAGACACGGAATATAAAGGTTAGATCTTTTTAAGATCTCATATGTTTTGTCATGATCAAAGACCGGTGTTTTACTTTTTAAAATAGACCACAAACTTGTTAACGATGCACATCTTGTAGATACAAAGGAGCAGTTCGGTGATCAACTTCATCAGTCTAAAAGCAATTCAACAGTCGGTGCTATTATGTCTAATCGGGAAGCCAACCACAGCTCAGGTGTCCCTAAATCACCGAGTGAATTCGATGCAGACTGTCTTAAATGCCTTCCTCCTGAAATCTTTTCTGAATATAATGAATTTTATGGTGGAAAATTAATCAGTGTCGTATCAAAGCATAGGTCTGAAAGTATTGATGTTGGCACTTCATCGATTTTGCCTGCAGATGCTCAAGGTAAATTGTGAATCCGCATCTGTGTAGCGTTTTTATGTGGCAATTTCAATCCACTTATGAATTAGTCGAATATTTTAGCTCTTACGGGTAAAATTAAAAAAAAAAAAAAAAAAAAACTTTTCAAACGGGTCGAAATTCACCAGAGTGTATCTTCAATGCTTACAATCTCTAACGGGTAAAATTAACAAAAGAAAAAAAAAAACTTTTCAAACGCGTCGAAATTCACCAGTGTATTTTCAATGCTTACAATTTCTAACGGGTAAAACTAAAAAACGAGACAGATGGGCCAAATCTTATAAATTTATTGAAAAGACTATAATAATTGAAAAACCACAGCTTTGTCAGGAATTTAAAACACGTTCTATTTATTAATAAAGTCATAAACCTACTAGCAGAATATGCCTTTGATGAGTCTAACATAAGCGCTGGTAATTTTAGGGGTTAGAGCACATCTTGAACCAGAAATACCAAATAATGTTGCTGCTGCATCAACTTCACAAAACGTTGGTGATGTCGGTGTGATGCCATCTTCTTTGAGTCAGATAGATGCATCAGCTTTACAGGAGTATCCGCAAGAAATAAGAGACGAAATACTTAACAATCTTCCCGCACACAGGAACCCAGAAACCATATCAAACGCTTCACCTCTCGGGTTGAACTTGAACCATCTTGAGATCCAGGCCAAACCAATGGATCATGATTCAAGCAATGCTCTTTGGTCGGGAAATCCACCACATTGGGTTCAAATGTACAAATCCAGTGATTCGCAGATACTAAGATATATTTCAGATACATATAGCGGGTTAAAATCAACCTATGATTTATCTTCAGTATTACTAAAAAGTGTCGCTGCAACTGAGGTGGTATGTATTGGTGCAAGCACTACTGAATGTGATGATGATATTAGATGCTTATGCGAGCTTCTGAAACAATACATAGAACTGAAAGTAGAATCAGACCTCGAGGAGATACACACGTGTTTTCGTATTTTAAGAAGGTACACACCTGAACCACATATATTATACGTATATTACAATGATTGGCTGGATTTCCTGATTGGTTTGAGTATCAGGTTGAGTGTCAAGTCTGAACTATTTTTACAAGTTTACAACACAACGATTCCACACCTTCAGGTGACATGTTTATTAGTTATGTCTGGTGACTTATTATAGGAACGTTTTTTTTTTTTTTTTTTGATCTTTTAAGTAATTATTTTTTCATAATTGATCAATAGATGACTGTCGGTGAAAAATATGGTGGAAGTCTCTGCATCTAAGCATGTAAATCTTCGGAAGATCATGGATAAATGACGCGTAACATGACATAACTGCAGACATCGGCAAATGAAGCTGGAGATCAGTTTTCTAAAGTTGCAGGGTATATGAATAACCTCTTACAAGTATAGCAAAGTGTATAGCTTTGTAATCTATTAGTTATACGCGGGAATGTGACATGCTTGCTATATTTCCCACATTTTGTGTTTTCATTATGGCATACACTAAAGGTAAAAAGGATCGGGGATAAAAGGTTAATTATAAATAAGAAATACGTACCATTTGTGCAGTTGACGAAATATATACTGTAGTTATGTGATCTGTTTGTCGAGGAATGGGGCCTTAGGAAACATGTCTAGCGAGCACAAAGGTTTGTTTCTTTAGAACGGCAAATACTTGCATAGTTATTAACCACCTAATACTCATGCCCTTTGGTCTATATCTGTGTTTTTGAGTTTTAGGTACCTGAAAGCGGTTGATTTTTAGTTTTTTGGATCTTTTTCTATTCGTTTACGAAAAGGCTTGTAGCCCAGCGGTACTCAATGTGGTTTGAGCAGGGCTGTCGAGCATGTGCCACTATTACAAAAGGGCACCTTACCTTAGAAATGTATAGTTAAAAAAGCATGTACAATACTTTTTAACGTTCCAAATATTCATATGATCATGCAAGAAAACACAAGGACAAGTGATACGACATAATTTCATATCACAGTAACACAGTTACATGTTGCCTTGATTATTATCAATACAAAAGTATATCGTTTCCATTCATCAGATACTAACAATTAGGGGTGCGCATCGGTCCCGGACTGGACCGGACCGTCAAGACCGAGGACCGAATTAACCAAAAAGCTTAGACCAAGGACCGGACCGAATGTAGTCGGTCCGGTCCAACAAGACCAAAATAGTCAGTTTGTGGTCCGGACCGAATGTGGTCGGTCCGGTCCGGTCTCGATCGGTCCGGTCCGTTCGGGTCATTTGCTCACCCCTACTAACAATTACTGAATTACATATTAAAAAATGGCAAAAATAAACCAAGGTGTTGGACTGGGCTGCATACTATTGGATCACATTTGAGGCCTTTAATAGATGTTGAGTCCTTGATTACTGTGCAAAGGCCCATATCCAGTATATACCGTACTTCACATAGGTCCAAAAAACCAAATTTACACCTAGAAAATGTACTCTTCCCGTCTATATTGCATCATGCATAATCATAGTCCGGTCCTTTTAGAGCATTAGGTGTCGACGTGTCGTGGTGCCGTGCCATGAGAAAAAGTGTTGCCACATTCCTATAACACCAGAATTCATCTTAACATCAAAACCCCCTCCATCCTATAACATCATTTTCTGGTGCCATCGTGTTCTCTTAGACCCCACATATTTTTTTCTTCATTTATTTAAATAAATCAAAACATTTAACTAAGATTAAATTTTCATTAATAAAAAATACATTAAAAAAGCTAAAAAAATAAAATAAAAATAAAGGATAAAAAAATAATATCGTACCATTACAACAATGTTACATCACCAACTAAATACACAAAATCCAAACCATGCATGAAAATAAACCAATTAGTAAAGAAGATAACCTCACCACAAAAGCCAACCACGTGTCACATATCCTATTCTTAAACAATACCATCCTTTGAATTATCTCATTCACTCACTCTCCACTATCATCATTCACAACAATGGCAGCAACTAAGGGTGCTCACGGTATAAAAACCGGACCGGACCGGACCGAGACCGAGTTAGGCAAAAACCTTAGACCGAGACAGGACCAAATGTGGTCGGTCCGGGTCGGTCTTTCAGTCGGTCCAGTCCAAATAGGTAAATGTCCGGTTTGTATGCCGGACCGGTCCGGACCGAGACCGAAATAATGAAAACCCCATACCGAAACCGGACAGTTGGTCCTTCGATCCGTTCGGTTTTCAGTCGGTCCGGTCGGTTTTATCGGTCGGTCCGGTCGATCCGGTCGTATTGCTCACCCTTAGCAGCAACCACAACATCTCTCATAGGGTTTAGGGTTGCCGATTTTTTTCCTTGCAATTTCCAAAACCGAATTAACAACAACACCATATCTTGTTCCATATATACATCAAGTTCTTGTACCGTTGCCGACGTTCAAAAAAGAGAGAAGAAAACGGGAAAACGCGAGAAAAAAGGGAAAACGCGAGCCACAGTGTGTAGTTGGCGCTGTCCCGTCACGTTTTCCAGGACCATTTGGGCTGGTCGTGACGGCTCAGTTAGCGAAAACGCGTTGCTCAGTGTGGTTGTGGCGTGCTCGTGTTGCGTTTTCCGAAAAAACGCCTCTCTTGGCGTTGAATACCCACCCCTCTTAGAGAGATGAGATTAGCATAGATCACACATTTAAAGATTTAATGAACAAATTCTAGCCATATATTTTCATCAAAACATAATTTTTTTTTCACATTTTTTAAAAAATAACATATTTTGCTAATGGTAAATCTTTAAGCGACAGAAATTACATCATCGCGACGAGTTTTTGTTTTTTTAGACGGGTATTTTGATATGCTTTCGACGAAATTTCTTTGGAGTATTTTTTAGTGCTCAAATTTACGCTTTGAAAAATCATATGTGATTTGTTCATTTAAAAAGTCACGGGTGATTTCAATAATCACATGTAATTTACAATTATTATGTAATTTCATCACATGTGATTTTTAAAATAACAAATGAACTCCGATTTGGAAAATCACATGTGATTTTTTAGGACGTAAATTTCAACACTAAAAAAATTCTTAAAAAAACCTTTTCGAAAGTATATTGAAGTATCCATCTATAGAAAACTGATTTAATTCCTGTCGCAATGGTATTATTCGTTTTGTGCAACGATTAACGGTTGGTGAGATATATAATTTTTAAAAAGAAAGATGAAAGCGGGTTTTTAGTTTTATTTAAAAAATGAATGATGAGGATTTCTTCATTGAATCTTTAAAGAATTTGTGATCTACATTGAACTTTTTTCATCCTTTAGAATGCCAATGACCTAAACTTGGAATTTTTTTAGTAGGGTGGAAACGAGCTCGACTCAGTTTGAGCCTTGTTTTTCAAGCTCAAGCTTGGCTCGTGGTATATCATACATGCTCGAGCTCGACTCGTTTATATAATGCGCCAATGAAAAATTAAAGCTCATGTTGAGCTAGGCTCGTAGTATATCTGTTTTGAGCTCTTTAATAAGCTTGTTATTAAGCTCGTTAATAAGATCGACTATAATAACATGCATAATGTATTATATATGTTTAATATTAAAATATCCTAGTGTCCTTTAGGTTCGCGAGCCCAATCGAATTTTGCACATAAAACTCAGGCTCGGGCTCGATTAAATGGTATGGCTACTTATTAAGCTCGTTTAGGCTTTTGATTCGATCGTGGCTTTTCACGGCTTCAACTTATTCCACCCATAACTTTGAGGTACCTGAAAGTTCTATCAACACCTAATAGGTGTGATAGTAATTCCCTACCCTTGCATAAAGACATGTAGAGATTTTCATGTTTGGTCTACTTGTAATTCGGTACATCGATCATACCTCTGTATTGGGTTCATTTACTAGTTTCAAGATAAATTAGGCCCCACATTATTAAGAGGTACCATTGGCATTTTCACTAATGCCCAATTAGACATGTCATATTTCTTTAATAAATCTCTAAGATAATTTTCTTGATTAAAGGAATTGTTTAACTTAAAAACCAAAATAAAATAAAATAAAATAAATTAAAATAAAAAAATATAGTTCTCCTATCATGCTCATTTTATAATATTTGATCATTAGTTTTGAAAACAATTTGCAAAGTTTCTCATTCGTTGACCCAAATATTATATCATCCACATATATTATAAATCTTACAAATCTATTTTCAGTAAGATATTCAAAAGAGTTTCATACCATGTAGATGATTATTGTATTCAATCCAAGGTGGTTGGTTGACACAAACATGTATCTAACAGACCCTAAAGTCTTTGTCGGCTTATGGTAGACATATCCTTATACCTAAAAGCCTTTCCACTGGAGTAGATAATAAAGCCTGAAGTCTTTGTGTTATAAGTTTTGAAACAACTAAATTAAAGTAATGGGTCATCTAAAAGAATCGAAACATCTAAAGCAAGTTGGTATCCCAAATACAAAAAAATTAATGTTTCTTGTCTTCCATTATCGGAAGCACTCTTGCTGGAGGTCTCTCTTGAAGCAGTGAGATTTGGTATGTTGTTGTTGCTGTTTCCACATCTTACCTCTCTTATACCCCGCTTGGCGAGATATGGTATGATATTGTTTTTGTCTTCTCTTTCCCTAAGTAAGAAAGTCATTGTGAGTTATCTCATAGCTTAATTTGTGATACCCGAATCATACACGATTTTTGTTTGGCCAAAGAATTTTCCAATGGTCTCAAATAGTAATTAAACATAAAATAGCCTAAGTTAAGTTTACTCGTTAAAATGAAATCAACGAGTATTGTATAAAGCTCTGTCACTAACTAGCTTAGGGACATCGAAGACAATATGAAGATAGACTTGGTATCACTGAGTAAAGTACTTGAGTTGAAAACAATATTAAAGTCACTAAGATCCAATAAAGTTTCACTCACCGAATATACTTTCTCTTAATCATGAGACATGAATTAGGTATGGACTTCCTTAAGGCAAAAAGAAAAAATTACTTTTACAATAAAGTAAACCAAATACAATAGTAGTTGATATAAAGTGAATAGTGGACTTAACTATTCAATAAATTAAAGTATATTTATATATTGTAAGGCTAATGCTAGTGGTAACCATAAATTTTGTGGTCATTAATTGACATTTCAGTGTCACCTCAACTTTCTCTTTTCAAAACCGTCAAATTTCTTCAATAAGACGACCCAACTGGCAAAAACATATCCCACAAAAATAAATAAACAAAAAAACTACACACATAAACAAAATAAAAGTTGTGATTGAGCAGAAAACCATAACTTTGAAAATGTTGGATGACAACTTGGTCATGCTCGGTTGAGCTAGGGGAGGCAACGCGATCACATGTTCGGTTGATTGGGCGTTCATCCTTCAATTAGCATTGGCCTAAGTGAAACCACATGAAACCTTCATAGAAGATGTACTGTCCTACCACATGCTTGACAACTAACTCATTATAACATGTGATTTAGCTTTATTATTCACAAACTCTATAAAGAGAGAATGCATAAATTATTTACACAAAAATAATACAAATTTAATATTGTGAAGTAATCCTATCTTCTAAGAACATCACAAGCTAAGCAATCAACCTTTGATTCATTTTTAAATGAGTTTCATTTGCCATTCAATTAAAATAGTGTTCCTCAACTTAATTTCCTTCTAATTCTTAGATACATTTTTAATAAGAATTATATACTAAAAAGTACAAATGGTATTTTTCCAACATATTTTAAACTTTCATATCTTGTTGTTAAGCTCTCAGAGTTATTATGCCAAATGCCTCTGTGTGTAAAACTCTTTTTAAGTTCTTAAACTTATTCTTATTTTACCTAAATTTTGGAACCAACAATTTGCTGAGATATCCGATATCCAGTTGTTGAAATCATCACCCTTACCTCACAACTCCGGAAATATCCGACAATTATATTGCTATATTGTATGAAGACAAGTGAACTAATAATGTAATGTTGATTTTGACTGAGTTGAAGTTCAAACGTCTTGAGTGATTTCTCTTTATTTTCCATATATAGTTTTTGGGGTATGCGGCATTGTTTGTTGGAAATTTGTGGATATATAATGACATTCGTATCATTCTAACTTATTTTTGATTAATGCTACCATACGTGTTACTGCTTGATTGTTGATACATAGCTCCGTAACAGCAACGAAAAACTTAGTTTTAATTTACATATTTTGGGTAATCATGGTTTTTAATTTTTTGCCGATCGTTCGTTGCAAATTGAAGTTGGTGATCTGTTAGTGAGATTAAGGGATATGTTAGCATGTCTAGTGAGAGAAAATTTGCTGTTTATATATGCAAGATTGCCTTATATGTTATTACTTGATAGGTGATACATATTTGTGTTATATCAATCACTGACAGAACTTAACAAGTTTAATTGGAGGGGCCAAATTATAATGTTTTTTTTGGGGGGTCAATTTACATTTTTATTTAACATTCATGCTAATAATGCCTACTACTACAAAGTGAATCGTGTCGTGTACAACAAACCCGAAACCGGAAAACCCCCCCGATAAACTTCAACTTTTATTTAATAAACTCATTATACATCAAACATAAAATTGAAACACAAAGCTAATATTCAAACATTTGAATACATAAACTTATACATAAAACTTAATTGAGAGGTTCTTTAAGAGCGAGTTCTTCTTCGGAGGCTCCGGACCTAGCCTTGCTAGCAGCTTCATCTAGAGCGATTTTTTTATCGGAAAGTGAGATTGCATCAATTGAAAGTGACCTAGCCCCACTAAGTTCCGTCCCTGACATCAACTGAAGTTTACTATTTTCTTTTTATTTTAATTTTATTTTTATTTTTAAATTAAAATTCTTTTGGGTAGTTATGGTTTCGATTTTTTAGATATGAATTAGGCATGAACTTCTTTAAGCCAAAAAGAAAAAAAAAAAAAAAAAACTTTTACAAGTAAGTAAAACAAGTACAATAGTAGTTGATAAAGAGTAAATAATTGACTTAACTATTAAATAAATTACATTCTAACTGAAGCCACGTATAAAAGCATTAAATAAAAGAGGTAGTGTTTTCACCACTTTGACACCTAACTCACTACAACATGTGATTTAGCTATATTATTCCTGTATCACAAAGTATGTAAAAGAGAGAATGCATAGATTCTTTACACAAAAATAATACAAATGTCTTCTTGTGAAAGAATCATAATCTCCTAAGAACATCGTGAGCTAAGCTAGCAAACTTTGATTCATTTCTAAAAAGTTTTATTGTCATTCAATTGAGATAATGTTCCTCAACTATCATTCTTTAATGCATTTCTAATAATAATTATACTCTAAAAAGTACAAATGGTATTTCCAACATGTTTTAAACTCTTATATCTTGTTGTTAATTAAGCTGTCAGAGTTATCTTGTCAGATGGCTCTTTGTGTAAAACTCTTTTTAACTTCTTAAACTTACTCTTATTTTACCCAAATTTCGGGACCAACAATTTACAGAGATATCCGATATCTAGTTGTTGAAATCATCACCCTTATCTCACAACCCGGAATATCCGACAATTATATTTGCTGAAATATATATGTATTGTATTGTAGGAAGACAAGTGAACTAATTAATAATGTAATGTTGATTTTGACTGCGTTGAAATTCAAACATCTTTAGGATTGAAGAGAGTGATGCCTGGTGTTTGTTATCTTCTCTCTTGAGTCTTGAGTGTTTTTATTTTATTTTGCATGTATATATAGTGGTTTTTTATTTTATTTTATTTTATTTATTGGGGTATGCATGCATCGTTTGTTGGAAATTTGTGGATGATGACTTTGTCGTATAGACTAGACAAAATTAGTAGTGTAATACATGTGTGAAGTGATCATTCTAACTTATTTTCGATTAATGCTAGACTACCATACATGTTACTGCTTGTTCGTTGATACATTGCTCCGTAACATCAATGGAAAATTCAGTTTTAATTTATTTATTTTGGGTAACCATGGTTTTTAATCTTTTTGCCGATCGTTTGTTGCAAATTAAAGTTGGTGATGTGTTAGTGAGATTAAGGGATATGTTAATTAGTATGTCTAGTGAGAGAAATTTGCTTTTTAATATACGCTAGACTGCCGTATATATTATTACTTGATACAGTACGTAGTTGATAAGTAGTATAACATATTTCCGTAACAGCAACTGAAGTTTCCTTTTTTATTTTATTTTTTAATTTTTTTGGTAGATATGGTTTCCTTGCAAATTAGAGGTGGTAGTGTTTTTGTGAGATTAAGGGATATGTTAGCATGTTTAATGAGAGAAATTTGTGGATAGATGAGATTAGTAGTTCAATGTATGTCTCAAGTGATGTGTCTGCTTATTTGTAATATATGCTAGACTGCCGTAACTGTTATTTCTTGATAGTTGATACATAGTTCTGTAACATTAACGGAAATTTCAGTTGATTATATGGCATTGATACGCAATCTTGGCAAATCTGTTTGAATTTTCTATAACGAAAAGAAAAAAAAAGTTTTAGTGTTACCAAGCAAGGTTGTTAGTATGGATTAATGATCTGAAATATATCATCATCCAGAGGCTTGATATACAGTCTTGCATAATATTAGAAGCTCGATGTTTATCCTATCATGTTAGGAGTATCGGTTACTTATATCAGTTCTATTAAATTATGGAGGAAACCTAGCCTGAAATCGAAGTGATGAGTTATATTTATGCACAAGTTAAAGAGGCCTATTACCCTTTAGCTGCTTCTCCAAATCATTTTTATGATATCTATCTGATTCTCATATGATCATATGTATCATGAACTTCAGTCATTTTTTTTAATCTAATATGAACATTGTCTATTAGAACTTAACAGTCAATAGGGTATAAGCGTATAGTACAACATGAAGTGCCTCGATCACAAGGTGGAGTGGATCTTTGGAAGTCTAGCTAAGGAAATGTATGGATTTCGGAAGCTTGAATTATTTGTAAATATGACTCATGTCAATCATTAATTCACGCAGAAAACATGAACCGAGTATAAAAGTTAGTGAAACAATACTTCCAATGTGCATGTCAAGTGCAGGAAATCTTCTTACTCTTAACACACTTCTCCATCATTAGATCTGGGGAATGTTAACTATATACGGATTGCCTAAATCCGTCTTATTCTTGGCTTTTAACAATAGTGTTAGAGATAAAGTCACTCGGTTTAAAGACTTATCATTTTCCTTGCTAAGTGTTATTTGAAAGAAGCTAGGAAGTTTTACTGATTTGTGACTAGCTTATGAAGTTTTAGAAAGTCTATTAAGAAACTGATACTACTGATTAGTTGCCGGAACGGAACCAAGATGGAAAATATAACATTAAGCAATACTTAGATTCAACCGAATTACATCTTTTTTATTTGAACGGTAACGAAATTATAGCTTTAGATTTAAGTCAAGCATATGTGGACTTGACGCCGACGGCTGAGAAGGTGCATGTGCTTCAGAATAAAGACCATCAGGCAATCTCAAGTCCACTGTCTCTTCCCCAACACAGGGTTGCACCAAAGTGGCTTCATACCTTGCTATAGTAGTTTCATCATCTCTACTTGGTGGGTGAGCCGGTGTGTGGGCTTGAACGCCGAGTGATAGCTTAACCATGAGATTCGCAGCTGGTAAGTCATTCGTTTCTGGTGTTAGGTATCTTCTAGCTGCCTCTCTCTCCCTCCTGTGAGCATTTTGGTGACCACCTAATGATTGTGGACTGTTGAACTTTCTTTTGCAGAAGATGCATGAGTAGGCCTTCATGGGTCTTGATGGTGAACTATCAATCAGATTTTCTCCTAGTGTAAGATTTAGCCACCCTTTTTGATAAGCGTTTAGGTATTCTGGACTTACACCTTCCCTGATATTCATTGAAAATATTGATATCAGAGATTGGACACTAATTAGGTGTTTTTATAACTTTTTTTTTGGAACTTAAGTGCTTTGGTTCAGAGTGTTAGGGCTTGTATGAGAAGAGGATGTTAAATGCTCCATATATATCTCTCTTTTTCTTTCTCCTACATGTCCCCACTAATGGGTACTTGATTTCCTTGAGGGGACATTGATGTTGCTCCTTTCAAGTCTATCCACTTGCTTATTTTCTACTTAAGGATACTAAAAAGTTACATAGATGAAATAAACAAATCTTTCCAAATGTGGCACTGTCAAATTTTATGTATTGCCTGACACTATTTTTCTTTTACATTTAAGAAACCAATAAGTTATTTCATTTATTTTGTAAACTTGGTAACTATAGTTACCCTGTTAAAAAGTACCGTTGCTCCACACGTTATAGTAACAGCTTTATTCGCTTTAATTGTTTCTTGATAGATACATCTTATTTGTTTTTTGATAAATACATCTTACTTGTTTTATTTCTTGCTATATATAGTACTCCGTACTTAGCATCTTCTTTCTTTGTTTATAACAGCCTGATACTTCCTTTGGTAGCTAAGTAAGTTTGGTTCTTTCTGCTATTGAGATTTTTAACATTGTTGATACAAAAATTTGATTCAAGTGTTGATCAAAAGCGTACACAAGTGGATCTGAATTTAGCTTTCTTAAAAAAGCAAATAGTTCTATATTAGTAGTCTGTATTTGTCGATATGTGCTATACGAGGTTTTTAGCCCGCGCTTCGCAGCGGGGTGTTTGCATACAGAAGTATTATTTAACGTTCGACCTAAGCGTGTTTTTATTATATATGTTAAGTATTTTAAGCGTGAACAATATAATTAAGCGTTTGCGAATTTACAAAAAAGTATGTTATCAAGCCTTTGCTGCATCGCGTTTTATATAAAACTTTTTAATTAAAAATGATAGAATATCGTTATGTAACAACCGTTAGGTAGCGGCCGTTAGTATGACCATTTGTGTAACGAATATGTAACATGAAGGACTAATTATGTAATTTTTTTTACATCGTTAGTCCCTAGAGGACCTAATTTGCAACGCAAGTTAAACCTCAGGGACTGTTGTCGCATTTTATTTTTTTAAAGTATAGATAAAAAATTTAATGACCGTTAGTAGATAACGGATGTTGACTAACGGTCGTTAGTACTATTCATTAGGCCCATAGCAAAAACCGGATTGCCCTTAGCATTCTCGCTGGCATACTTTATGCGTAGAGTACTATAGCTAATGCTTGTTGGGTGTGGACCTAGCCAAAAAAAGAGAGGCTTTAGCCACCCTGCTAAATGTACTGTAGAGTAATATTTAGGCACAATTTGCAACCCATTGTCATTGTCTATTAGGTAGTCAACAAAATAAGCATGGAACCCACCCGCCATTATTAGTATTTTGTGTTTACATTTGTATAATGTTGGGCCAATTCACTACCCAATGATTCCTTGTACATGATTTGAATGAAAAGTATCTTAAGTATAACACAAGTCCCTGAATGTTAGAAAGCATTCAGGGTGTCATCCTTAAGAAGTTTTTTTTTTAGTAAAAGGTCAATGACCCGGTAAATATATTACTCCAAAAAACGTTTAAGTACAAAGGATATGGGTGAATCTCATATCTCAGCCCGTTACATAGGCGAAAAGCTTACATAACAAGATACTTCCTATTTTCTAAAAACGAAAATAAACCACTACTCAAAATATAACATCAGAATCCTAGGAAGATAACATTTACTTCCTACCAAGGCCTTGGAGCTTGATACCATATGTGTCGTAATAGGGATCCAAATTACCTGGAAGATCGTAAACCTGATCCGCATAGTTATCATAACCATAGTCATCAAAGTCATCTTCTCGATCATGACCACCACCAAATAAGTTACTCGACTCATCAAAGGTGTTTACAGCCTCCTCATCATCACTGTCGGAAACAACAATCTCTCCCACCTTAGAGAATGGGTTAACCCTCTTAATAGATGAAGTAGACGGAAGATCCTTTTTACCAGGATAATCAACCTTTTTAATAGGATTACCAGCATCATCAACAAGAGTAGCTTTCCCATCCATAAGAAGCTTTTCAAGTTCCCCAATTTCACAACAATAGGGGTATGGCCAACCTCGTTAGCTTCCATTGAATCACTCACAAGCGGTTCTTGTGATACATTCCCGGTCTTAACAGCCCCAACCTCCTTAGCTTCCATTAAACAACCAGAATCCACTATATCAGTAGGAGTACCACATTCATCAGTATCGATCACATTAAGTGCATCAAACGGGTTAGATGTAGCAATCGTCGTCCCACTCATACTAGCCACTTCAGTGGCTTTCATCTTAGAATTATCCACCTGCTTGGGATTAAGGGGCGCTTTAGGTTGATACCGAAACTTAGGCCCCACACCCGGTTTGTTAAAACCTCCCTTACCAGGAACACTTGTACCACCATTCCTACCCTTATTCTTGTTGCTTTTAGTTTGGAAACCATCAGCAACACTCTGTTTAGGCTGAGTAGACGGTGGAACAGATTTAGGACAGTCAAGTAGCGTATGACCAAACCGTTTACACGTATCACATCTTGGCGGTTTCCATTCATATTCAACCCGGATCTTTTCAATAGTAGAACCCGATCCATCCAGTAAGGGTATCTCAACAGTGAGGCTTTCCCGAAGAGCCTTATCTGCACGAACCTCAATCAAGCACCTAGCAAAACTACTACGGCCCCAGGAATCCATGCACATTTGACTAGTGTAAGAATCTAGCATTTTCGGAGTACCAATCAATGTAGCAAGGAGACTGAGACCATCATCAGAAAACATAGCAAGAGGAACATCATGAAGTTTAACCCACACCGGAATGTTAGTCAAATCCTCATTAAGCAGATTAGTATTCAACGTCCAAGTTTTAAGAATAATTGGCACATTCCTAATCATCCATGGTCCGTTTTCAAGAACATCATCAACACCTTTACGCGTGGAAAACTTAAAGAAGAAGAAGCCCTTAGCATTCATCATAACCTTTTGAATACTATACTTGGCCCACATATTACGAACATAATAATCAACGATCGGAAAAGCAATACGTTTACCAAGAAAATAACCATAAAGGGTATTTTCAAATTTAGAGTATACCTCCTCCACTACTTTCAGAGGAACGGAGAGATCCACCTCAGTAGACTTGTTACTACATTCCAACCTACGAAAATTAGGCTTGTGCTTCATAGAGTCATTGGACGTAGCACCCGCATATGAAACCGGCTTCGTAAATTGAACCTTGGGAGACGAATTATTAAGACCACGCATAGCCTCTTCAAAATTATTGCACGCCGCCAAAACAACCAGATCACGACTTGGCTCAACTATAGGCATATCACCATCTAACGAATTAACAGTAGTAGTATTGCTTTTGTTAACCTCAGACACACATGGAGTAGCACTTGATTCTCCACCAGTACCAGCAGTACTCTCGTTGTTAAGAAACCCCTTACTCATCTCTCTATAACCCACGTGCAGCAATAACAAAAGACAACCCAATACCACGCATGCAAGCAGAACCAATGAAAAAGAATGAAAACCCTAACTAAAAAGTTAGGGTTTTAACCGTTAAAGCTTAAGAAACTAACCTCCCACCATGATGATAGTAACCAAATCGATAATAAGGTTGAAAGATCACAAGCAAATATTAATTTAATTCAATCGATAAAATCAATAGACGAATATAAATATCACGTGGATTGATTTCACATGCGGGGTAGCAGAGATCTGACAAACAAATATTAATTAATTCAATCGGTTGGTTACTGAGAATGACGAAAAACGATGAAAAACGAATAAAGGGTTTGCGTTTTTCTTTTTTTCGCCAGAGAGAGTTCGCAAGGGTTTTTTTCATCCTTAAGAAGTTCTTTGGAGTTTGAAGAGAAAGGCTCATCACAACTTGAGGCGGATCTCAGAGAGTGAAGACAAGAATCAGGATCAGGATGATAGAGTCAATGAGTGATGACAATAACTCACTGACTTTCTGAAGACTATCTCTGAATGAAGACCTGAAATATGGGCAGAAATTTCTAAATGCAAAAAGCAAAAAAAAAGTCAAACAAGTATAAAAATGGTTGCTAAAAAGGTGAATAGTTGAATTAACTATTCACTACAGTACTTTGATGTTGGATTACCTATTGAATCGGTTCATGAAGTCTATGAGAGATTGAAAAATTCTTCGTATGGATACTTCATAGGTAAAGGCTTGCTTTTCCTATTGTTGACTGGTTTGTACGTATTAACTGGCAGAAGTATGGTATTGTTAAAGTGACAATGAATGAAAATGGTTTTTTTTCTTTAAATTCTCGTCCACTTAAGGAGCAAAAGCGGTTCTACGTGATGGTCCATGAATGCTTCTTGTGGTCGCCCGAGATAAACCTATTGAAAGAGGATATGTTATGTGTTCTAGTTTGGTTAAAGTTTCATGATATTCCCGTGGTTGTGTACATTTCAGATGGATTGAGTTTGATTGCTTCAAAAATTGGTACTCCTATGTTACTTGACCTCGTATACTAATGATATGTGTTTGGAATCATGGGGTAGGAGTAGCTATGCTAGAGCTTTGATTGAAATTAATGCGTCTAATGAGTTGCGAGATAATCGTGTGTTGGATGTTCCTAAACTTAATGGAAGTGGATATATGAAAGAAACTATCCATATTAAATATGAATGAGAACCACCTTGATGAAGTACATGTTTGCTATATGGACATCTTATGATGAGTGCCTCAAAGTTACACCTAAACGTGTAGTTACTTCGGTTGGAAAGGGCAAATGTCTGACTTTGGGTGCTACTAAGGAGGTGTCGAACGATGGGTTTACCACTGTCAAACAAAAATGATCTCACTATAAGCAGGTTTTTTGGGTATCTAAGAACAATAGAGTGGAGTATAGGCAGGTTTAAACAACAATCTACTAAAAAGGCGTCAAGCCTAAATGATAACACTAATGTGACCTCTACTTCCAATCAGCCTTTTTTTTTGTAACATCAGATTTATATAAAAGAGCCATCCTAGCAAGGAGCTAGGAGACGGCAAAAACAAGATTACATAAGAGCAGTACAAGGGTTAATGAACCAATTTATCCATCTAAGAGAGTATTTTTTTGCTCTAGATTGAATCCAAGTGTAGGAGTTGAGATTGATTTCGTTGAGAATCATGTCTTTTCTTGGTTTTGTTGATGCGAAGACTGCCTCGTTTCTATATCTCCAAAGAACCTATAGAGTCGTTTGAACCACGACGTCAAAGAATTTGATTTGGTTGGGAGGCAATTGTATCCGGTCCACCAAGCTTATTGCATCATCGAGGCTTGAAATATTGGAGATGTATAAACCCCACCAATTGAGAACCGCCAACCAAGTTGACTTAGCAATGCAACAGTCAACAAAGATGTGGTCCTCTAATTCGAGGTTGTCATTACAAATCGAGTAAAGGGCGGAATCAAGGTCGATGCCACGTTTTCCAAGATTAAGGCGTGTGGGAAGCCTTCTATGAAATATTCTCCATGATGAGATGTTTGCTTTTGATGGTAGAATATTGTTCCAGCGATACGGTACCGTGGGAAGAAGACTTGTGTTCATGGATATGTGAATACGCATTGCCTTAACCGAGAATTCTTTTGAGTCGCTAATAATGCACATTCACTTGTCTGAATCTGTTGTGAGTTTGAGATGAGTAACGAGCTCAACTAGACCACTAAGCTCTTGTAGCTCATTTGGAAATCGAGGTGTTCTATACCAATACGACTGAAATTCTAAGCCATGAGGTAACATGAGAGGTTGCAAAAAATTGTTGTTTCTGCTTGAACTAGACTAAAACTCAGATGTACCCAACAACTGACTAAAGCCTGAACCATTATGCTGGAAAGAATTAGTAGCATTATCATGAAGGATAGAAGCATCAAGGGGACAACGAGCATAAACCATGGTTTTTGGTGTTGATTTTACATGAAATAATCTAGGAAACGAGTCCTTTAAAGGTTCATTACCAATCCATGTGTCTAGCCAAAATTGTGTGTCACGACCATTTCCAATTTTCCTTTTAAAAATTAAAGGCAAGTATATTCCATGAGAAGTGATATCATTACCTAATTTCACAATTTGACACCAGGGACTTGATTTCAGGGTGTGTTGAGACGAATTCGGAAAGCCACCTTTTATATCATGAATTGAGCGAATAATTTTGCACCATATCACATTACATTCATTTAAGAATCTCCACCACCATTTAGACAACATTGCTTGATTACAAGAAAGAAGGCTACCAATGCCAAGGCCCTCATTTTTAATGGTGTAATAACTTTATCCCAAGCAATCCAAGAAATTTTGTTCTCCTCTAAGTTACCACCCCAAAATAATTTTCGCCTAATGCTTTCAATCTTGTTGATAGTACCAATGGGAGGCTTAAAAGTGGAGAAATAGTATACACCTAAGCTTCCAAGAATGGAATTTATGAGGGTTAAACGACCACCGAAGGATAAGGACTTTGCTTTCCACATTGAGAGACGCTTGTGGAATCGATCTACAACAGGATTCCAACTTTCACATCTAGACATATTCGCCCCAATAGGAAGCCCCAAGTAAATACATGGGAGTAATGAAGGTTGACAACCAATGGACTTGGCAATGGAGTTAAGTTCAAGGTTGCTAACTCCAATACCAAAAAGCTTACTCTTATTGTAGTTAACTTTAAGCCCGGAAGCAAGGTAAAAGCATGTGAAAATTCTTGTTAAGAGCTTAGCATTGTGGAGAGACCATTCTCCCAATATAAGGGCATCATCCGCAAATTGAAGATGTGACATATAAACCTTGTCCTTACCAACCTCAATCCCTTTAAAGATATTTTTATTCTTGGCTTCCAACATAACAACATTTAACGCTTCTACCGCCAAAATAAAAAGAAAATGTGAGAGAGGATCACCTTGTCTTAAACCGCGTTCCACTTTGAATTCCTTTGTTGGAGATCCATTAATCAAACCCGAAGCATAGGAAGAGTTGAGACAAGAGGTGATCCAATTTAGCCACTTCAAGGAGGTAGAGCTGAAACATTAGTAATGTGTTAGTAATGTGTTAAACACTTTAAATACTTTTGGGACAATTGGTTTGACTAGTGAACAATGGGAGTATCCTAATGCATATGTCATTTATCTTCAGGGTCAAATTAGATAGGTTTCTTTCTTGTTATGCATAAGTATGGCGTGTCATTCTTATGTTAGGATAGGTTTTATTCTCTGAAGGAGTGTTTGTTTAGCCTTATTGGGCCGAGTTGTGGGACTCACCTTCAACTGTTGTACTTAACTGTTTTTTGGAGTAATATATTTTATCGGGGAAACCTTTTACCGAAAAAGGTACTTTGATGTGAAGCTACATATAGCAGACCATGTTGAAATATGTACTCTTCCACTAGTTGCTTGATACCTAACCTAGTGCACACATATGGCTTCACTATTACCCTCCTATATAAAGACAAGGCATGTAATAGAGATAATTAGAGACTCTACACAAAAGCACAAAATGATACAAATTAATTATAGCTGATAAGATCATCCTCTCCGAAGAACACACAAAGCTAAGCTAGCATCCTTGTGTGTTCTATCAGAGAGTTTCATTTGTCACTCAACCGAGATAGTGTTCTGCAACTATCCCTTGTAAATCTTTGATTTATTTCTAATAAGATTTATAAACGTGGAAAAAGTACAAATTGTGTTATTAGTTATCAAATGTGTATTGAGTAAAACTTGTTCTTATCTTCTTAACACACTCATATTTTTCTCAAATCTTTGAACCAACAAGTGGTATCAGAGTAGGTGGATTAATCTCATAATCTAGATCCATTTTGAGTAACTATTAATAACACTCAAATATTTTAGCATGGTGAAAAATTAAGGTGTAAGAACTACAAAAGTTGCTACTGTTGTTGCAACCATTGAGAGGGGGAAACACACTTAATTTTCGCTGAAACAAAAAAAATCCACACAATCAAAACCCATCTATTCTATAAAAAACATACACAAAAAAAATTCAACACACACCTAAAGATCAGTTAAATCAAACCACAAAAGCAAACATACACAAAAAACACATCACGAAAAAATCAAAAATCAAACCCCAAGAGTTATTAACTCTCGATCTAAACCAACACACACAAAATACTCACACATAGAGAAACCAATATACATACAAAGAATCAAACACCAAATCACAAATCATCACAGTCCCAAAACCAATGAAACCACCATTAAACCCCACACTAACTCCGATGACTGCAGCGACTGCAGTTACAACTCCGATGGACAAAACTCCGATGGATACAACTCAGTTGGGAGAGCATCAGTCCTAACTACGACGATTCCCCAAACCACAACCTCAACAAGTTTCAACGGTGGTGGTTATCAAGACCCAAAAACCTTAATTACTAAACTACCATGAAACCATAATCAGTATCAAGACATATAACTTTTAGGAAAAAAAAGGGAGGCGGATGAAATGGTAAATGGGTTTGAACTGGATTTATGTTTTGGGGTTACTGATAACCATACTACCCGCCATTATTAATATTTATGTTTATTTATGTGTAGTAGTTTGCATACATCTACTGTAGTTCCAGATGTTGTGTATCATCAATAAACTGGCCAGTGCAAGTATCTGTGTAGTAGTATGGAGACATCTATTACGTATATGCCTTCTTGCACCTCACATTCTGTAACTGACTGATGCAGGACTTCCGACCAGGATTTAATATTTATATTTTCTCGTCTACCTAAGGTCTAACTAATGCACTAACGAGCAGTGAACCCAATCGTGCGTAGTATAGAAGGTGGTAAAGCCGAGGTCGTTCCCAAGAGCTATGTAGATGATGATCCTATTAAGTCTAAGTGTCACTTGTTTTAACTGGTTTGAGGTAGAAATGATTAATTAAGCTAAGAAATAAAACGCGTAAAGTAAATAGAGGTTGTGATCAATGGAGAGAAAGTGTGCTAACCTAACTAATTATCCTATCGTGCAATGTCTATGTTTTTATTACTTCCAATTGATTCAAGTGGGGGTTTAAGTCGCTAGGACAACATTTGGTCAATTCGTCCTAACCTATCAACAAAGGCTCCTACCCGACGTCAAAGGTTTACCCCTTGGGGAGTCGAGAGTCTTAAGTTACCTAAGCCAAGTCATTAAGAACCCTACATGCAAGATTCGAAATAATGAGTGCCCGGGCGCTAGCATCTTAAACACTCATCCCTAACTTTTTAAGTTCATCTGGACAACCGGTGATCATTTGCTCAGTTCGCACAAGAGAGTAAGGGTCGTCAGTTGGTCAATTCTTACCCTTCCAAACTCTACCTACCTACTTAGGGTCAGTTGGTCAATTCTCCTAAGCAACTAGATACGACCGCATTTCAAAACTACCAAAGCGATGGTAACTACCATCGAACTATGCATGCATACACTAGAAACAATTATATGGAAGCATAAAAACATAAAAAATACATTTAAGGAATCATAACTAGGCTAGCACCAAAGGTGCTTAGCCGATCATATTAAAAGAAACAATGAATTCGATGTTTAACATAATGAAGGACATGAATTAATAGTAAAAGATAGAAATGATCGGCAATGCTTATCAATATGGAGTGATTCCTCCCTTGGAGACGGCTCCGTATGATCTACCTTTGGACCCTCTTCACTTTCTCTACCTTTGAGTTGTGAGTGAATGATGTGAAATGCAGAATTTAGGGCTTGTATTTATAGGCACGATCATAGTTACGACGTAACTTGAGTTGAGAGTTACGCTGTAACTTAATTATCCTCCAAATGTAACTCTCGTTAAATAGACTATGGCGCAACACTAGGGAAACGTTACGCTGTAGTTAGCAGCTCCGCTGTATAGTGGATGTGGGTTACGCTGTAACTTAACTAACTTCAAAATAGAACTCTCGTTTTTGGACTACGGCGTAATGCTTGTTGAGGAATTACGGCGTAGTTGATGGAGGCACGACATATTTCATGACCTAGATGATTACGGTGTAACCTTAGTTGGGAGTTACGTCGTAAGTGATGTTGAATAAGCAATCCGAGATAAAACACTAGCTACGGCGTAATGTGAGAGAATGAGTTACGCCGTAGCTTCTTCATAAGTAGCATACTACCATAAACCGTTGGGAAAATCTTCAAATCCGCGTCTCTAAGCTCCAATGCTCATAATTTACCTGAAAGTGAAATATAAAGAAATACAAGCGTAAATCCATATAAATGACATAAAATATGAGCGTAATCGGGGGAAATTAACACTAAAAAGTCAGGACTATTTGATGTTATCACTGACAATTGTTTTTGCGTCATGCCATTTTTCTAGCAAGTTAAACAAGTTTCACATGGTGATCCAAGTCATTGAAAAGGCTAGCCTATTTTTCTAGATGTTTGCAAAAAGTTGAGTTAGTGGTCGATCGTAGCGGTTCAACAGTTGTTTAGACCTGTTTTAAGTCGTTGTGGCAAGTGGTCTAGGTCGTTGTTTAAGGGTTGTTCAAATATATTTTAAGGGTGTTATGGCTAGTGGTTAGGTCATGGTTCAGATCTATTTTAAGGAATTTGTGGCAAGTGGTTAGATCGTGGTTCAAGGGTGGTTGTTCAGATATGTTTTAAGGTTGGTGCAACAAGTGGTTTGGTCATGTTCGTGATTATTTAAGTATGTGATGGTCTTGAAATCTTGGGTATTTTCTTCATCAATCGTTCTCGAACCTCGCCATGCCACCACTCCGTTTGATGATGTAGTCGGAACTATTTGGTTTGAGCTTCCAACAGGTTTCATGATATATACTTAAAGGGCGGTCATGGTTGGCTTTCACCCATTTCAATGCTTTCTACCATGTAATTGCCCTTGAGTGGTTATGTTGTTGTTAGAACTGGATAACGAGGCTTCTTCCTTTAATTATTTAGATTTTCAAAGTTGTAAGTTGAAAGTAATTTGTTGGTTTAGGGTGACTGGTTATAATTATCATCCAGTTTCATTGTAGTTCCTGGCATCTTGCTAGTTTTTTCATATTTATACAATTGCCTTGACAATTTAAAAGTAACACAAGTTGAAAACTTATGCTAAATAGTGAAATCCCTGTAAGTATGGTATTTAAAATTAACACAAATTGATATTGGAAAAACTCAACAACCTTGGAATTTAGAATTGCAAAAAGCGACCTTGTGATGTACTTGACATACACAAAAACGTGATCTTGACTAGAAAATTAAGGATGCACACGACACGTAATCTTGTTCCCAAATGGTTATATATTGAGAATGAAGGAAAATAAAATGGTACATTCCTCCTCTCCCCTTCACCTCCTTTTATAGAGACGAGGGGGAAAGTTCGGTTCCAAGAAGAATAAGAAACCGACCTTGACTTGTAGTGCAAGTCAAATAATACTCAAAAAAGGAAACAAAACTATCCTATGGCTAAACTAACTGGTTATGTATGGTATCAAGCTCCATGGCCATGGTAGGAAGTAATTTTGTTTTCATAGGAGTCTAATGTTATCTTTTGAGTAGTGGTTTATTTTCTTGTTTAGAGAATATGAAGTATCTTGTTATGTAAGCTTTTTCGCCAATGTAACGGCTGAGATATGGGATTCACCCATATCCTTTGTACTTAAACGTTTTTTGGAGTATTATATTTACCGGGCCGTTGACATTTTACTCAAAAAACTAACCGGTTATGTATTTGCTAACCGACCAAATACATTCAAGAAACTAAACTACTTATTACACATATAACAATTTCCACCTTGATATTCTTTAAACCCAAAAATCAAGCAATCCTTGAACTTGCCTTCACCTTTGTCGATAACTTACACAAAAAAGAAAGATTCAAGAACCCTTTTCTGTCAACATATAACCTTTGTGTGGAAAACTAGAAGGGGAGGTTGAATAGTTTTACCGATTAAAACTTCGTTTTAAAGTATTTAGATCGACTTATGTCAATCTATTTGGTATGTGTGTCGGATATTGATAGATGTGCATAAAAGTAAGTAATGTAAAAGATAAAGAGTAAAGGAACAAAAAACCACAATACGAGTATTTATAGTGGTTCGGCTACACGGACACATTCCTTGCCCTACTCCACTCCCCGAGTACCCCACTCGAGAGTTTGTAAGCACTACACAACACAAGCTCCTTAATGTGGCAAAGAAGCCTTCACAACGTCGCCTACTCTTTATCCGGTATAAGGCTAGACACCGAGTTCTTCCACGAGGTAGAACCAAACCTATCACAATGTCGCCTACACTTTATCCACTTGATAGGTGATCATTTGGTCAGTTCGCACATGAAGAACGGTTGTACTATGGCCAATTCCTTCCATAATTCGCAACCTAGTAAGCTGAGGTCAGTTGGTCAATTCTCCCAACTCTCTAGATACTAACAAGCTTATAATATTACTGAGACTAGCGTTCTATGATAAGACTAAGTAGATGTCCATAAAGAAATAAAGAGAAGATTAATAACAATGTAAGCTTGAATTAATAACATGAATTCATAATATGATCTCTAGAAAAACATAAAAAGAATCCAAACTCGAATACAAAGGAAATCGTAGACGAGAACTTCGTTCTTCATGCTCCTAAGCCATAATTCTTCTTCTGTGTTTGATCTCCCCAAACCCTAGAAAGGTTTGGGAAAGGAGAGACGATTAAAACTGATGAAATCTTCGACTATTTATAGGTTTGAATCCTAGCTACGGCGTAACATCTAGTTACGCCGTAACTCTTTATAACTTGATGCTTATCCGTAGTTATGGCATAACCTGAGCTGATGGTTACGCCGTAGTCTTCATAAAATTGATGTTTATCCATTGTTACGGTGTAACCTGAGCTGATGGTTACGCCATATTCTTCATAAAATTGATGTTTATCCATCGTTACGGCGTAACCTGAGCTGATGGTTACGCCATATTCTTCATAAAATTGTCATATCATGATCAGTAATCATGTTATGGCATAACTCCACTTCTTTGTAACGCCGTATTCTTCATGAAAATGATTAAGGCGTAACTTCATCACTTAGTTACGCCGTGGTCTTCTATAAACGTGAGAGAAAACCATCCTTGAGCTCAGAAATGTCCAAATACCGCTTCTTCATAGTAAATAGTACCTGAAATGAAATAAGAAGGAATAAGGATGATTCGAATAGCATTTTAAACATAATATGATGATAAAAAGGGAAATTAACACTTAGAATATCAGGATAATTTGATTTTATCAAATATCCCCCCACTTGAACTCTACTTGCCCTCAAGTAGACTTTTTAGATTATAAAATAAATAATACATCCCTAGAATAAACCAAGGAATGTGCAGTTAAGAGTTCCATACTAGAATAATTATAAGAGCGGAACACCTCACGAAATGGGGACGAAAACACTCTCACGCTCATCCTAATCTAAGTGTTTAATTTCGGGGTGATCACTCAATTGCACAGACATAGCAAGTATTCTATCATAAGCTTGGCAATTACACACGTCTCCACCACTAGAGCTAAGGTCAAGACAATCTTTAGAAGGCAATGTTGGGTTTATAGTGATTCAAAGGTTAAGGGGTAATGTCATTACTAACTTGACACGGCGAAGTGGACAAAATCAATGATACATGACCAAATCCATGGCCAAGACATCAAGGATTGCTCGCTTCATCACCTAGACACGCTTCATGACAAAAAGGGTAAGGTAAGGCATGTGATATTTTAATGGGTGTAAAGAAAAAGAAAAAGAAAACAAATAATCTTTGCTTAAAACCAAGTTGCCATCGCCCCACCATTCATTCAAGGTTCAATTTCAAGGTATAAAAAACCGGATCGTGATGCGTCAGGGGAATGCACCATTAGAGGACGTTATGATGAATACATTTCCTGCTCCGAGAACTGTTGGTACCTTGACCAACTCCAATCTTCAAATGTGATCGAGGTGGCCTCCTCGATGCTAATATCTTATAATCACATAACATAGTGCTATATCAATTTGCACTTTTATCAACAAGAGCTAATCACAATTTTATTTTTTATTTTATTTTCATTTTTATTTTTTTTAATATAGTACAATGATAGCTTATCCCCCCACTTGAGATGAACATAAAGAGAATACTGGGGGATCTTCAATGATCTTCAATAGGATGACTTCGATTTAGCGTGATTTCCGAAACTTTTACTCAAACCTTGAACTAGGTCAAACAATGACTTATAGATCATAAAATAAGACTACACGGTAGGATAAGGTGTAAAGGTGTAACGAAATAAGGGTTAGAAAATGAAAGGATAGGCTCAAATGGGTGTAACTAGGGGTATCTTGCACTAATGATGAGTGCAACAAAAAGGGTTATCAAGGAGGTCAAAATTCAATGCGACTAATCGATAAACGCACACAAGTGAACACGTATGGGCTATTTGGGTTAATCCTAAAACATTTGCCTCTTCGAATTGCCTTTTCCAAATGAACCAAGTTAGCTTGATACACTACTCGTCTATGGTCTCGAAGTGATGTAAGAGCCAAGTTCTAAAGGGCACACTCAATTTTTGGTAGATTTGGGTAAAATAGGGGAAACGGAAAGGCTAGATCTCACCAATGACATTAAGGGTTATAGTGTGCTCGGCTTTATGAGATTCTAGATTGGTTAAAAACATGACAAAACTTTTCAAAAAAGCTTAAAATTTTAAAACCAACTAGAAAATTAGGGCAAGTAGGCTAAGTAAACATACACTTCATTTCTATTCCTATCCCCCCACTTGAAGTGTACAAAGTCCCTTTTGTACGAAAATAAAAAGGAAAAGAAAATAGAAATGAAAAAGAACTGAGAAAGAAATGAACTCCCCTCTCAAATGCTTGCCCAAGATGTCTCACTAAGGGCTAGAAGGCTGCTATGGCGTAACTTATCCGGGTAACTACGCCTTAACTTAAATGCCCTCAAATTTTTTCTCAGAAAAGGGTTACGGCGTAACTCAATTATATGGTTACACCGTAACTATCTCACAGAATCACAACCCGCACAAAACACTTAGGAAAATTGTACCATATTGGTACTAACGATCAATACCACCATAAATATCCTAGCAGTCAATTATTACAGACATAGAAATATTTTTTTAAAAAGTGTTTTGAGATTGTTCAAAAGACAGGGGAATCAATCATCCCTGCCAAGATCGTGCTCCATGGAATGGTACTCTGTCGGGTCAAAGGGGGTGCTGGTGGTGAAACCTTTAGCTCCATTAGCCATGAACTTGGCCAAGAAATGAGGAACATCGATAGGATTTCCCCCATCCATACCATGAAGAAGATAAATATCATCCATAGTCATTTTTTCTTTTTCTGAATGCCTTGCCTTGATCGAACATGAAATCAGCGTATGAACAAGCCGACGAATAGGGCTCCTTACGATGGTGTATGAAGGGGGGGGGGGGTGCTTCGAGCTGTACCCCTCGATGGAAGATATGTTGTTAAAGTAGGTGGTGGGGTTGTATGCATCGAGCCTGAACCTCCAACACTTGTCATAGTATGCATCAAAAAAATCGTTGCTGAAATCTCGATCAGTGTATAAACCCATTCTGACCATAAACTCCCTCAAAGTCAAGTTCCTTCTCTCCCCTCCAAGCTAAAAATATAGTGAGGTATGATCAATGTATTCAACTTCATCCCTGAATTCCACGGATGCCAAGAATTCCCTCACATAATTGGGTATGACTGGCTCTTTGATTTTGAAAAGCCTAAGCCACGCATTGCAGGTGAACGAACCAGTACGCTCAGTGTACTTAATTTTGCAACATTTCCTTAATTTCTTGCAAGCAGCCCCGTTATTGACTTCCTCGAATGCATCAAAATCAAGAGCTTTAGGGGTATCAATTTCCTTCTTGACCAGCTTCTCGTAGTCGGCTCTGCATAACTTCCTTACCTCATTATCGTATGTCAAAAATATTACCCATTGAGTGGGATTGTTGTTGTTTCCTGAAAGAAAAAGAAACATAGATCAATATTATTGCAGATTGATATGAAGTTACGGCGTAATTGAAGACAAATAATACACCGTAACAAGGATTACAACCTGCTACGACGTAATCCAATCACAGAACCCAACCACGGCGTAACCAAAACTACTAGTTACGCCGTAATTATATCACAGAACCCAGATACGGCGTAATCTTACCCACTGATTACGCCGTAATATCCCCTAAAAACTCAGCACAGTCACATGGTTACGACTAGCAATAGATTATGTCGTAACCATCAATTTTATCCCAAAGGTAAAAAGAACCATAACTTTTTAACCTATGTAGTGTTGTAGGACCGCGCCTAGACCATTATATTCACGTTTGACCAAAACCCAAATTTAAATTGATCAAAACGACCAAAACAACCAATATTGATATGACACGAATCAATAGAACATGGGGAATCATTGTTAGTTATAAATTAATCAGGTTAATAGCAATAATTATCGTGAAACAAGCAAGATTCCCAGTTATGAAAAAATAAACCCTAATTGAAAGATAATAATTGAAAGAGAATAAAAAAGAGTAGAGATAGATCTTACCAGCCATTGAGTGATTGTAAGAATGAGATAACTCCATGAAATTTTTTAGGAATAATTTTACTATAGCGAGAGCGGTGAAAAGACGATGTTTTGGTAAAAACCTAATTTCTCAACCATAGCTGGGGTTTTATACCGTCCGAGGTTACGGCGTAATTGGAATCTTAGGTTACGCCGTAATTAATTTTTAATTATTAAAAAAATTTATTATTATTTAAAGGTTACGCCGTAACTTTAGTAGAAGTTACGCCGTAACTAATAGCTTCAAAGAGAAAATTTGGAAGTGTAATAGAAAATTGTAATACGAGAGAGCGAGATACGTACCTTATACGACATTGCAAAGTATTCACGTCTCTTATCTTAGGTCAATATTATAACTCATACCTTAGATATTTCATTAACTGCTCCCCAGCAGCGGCGCCAAAAAGCTGATGTGCTATTTCATCCTGCTTTTAATATTTATAAAACTGAGATAAACTAGGATAAACACATGCTAACGGGCAGAGAACCCGATCAGATGAAGTAAAGCCTTAGGTAAATCCGAGTGTCGTCCCAAGAGAGCCGTGACCTTGAAAGAACTAAGATGTTTAGAAGTAACATAATTTGATAATGATATGATAAGGTAGATATAATTATTCTAATTACACAGACATAAGAGTTTAGGATAAAGAGATAGAAAAGCGAAGCTTAACCAAGATTACAGATATGAATTAATTCTTAATATTAAGGTTCAATATAGTTGTTAAATATCGCCAGACTCCTTTGGTCAATTCGTCATAGCCTATGATTCTTAGATCCCTCACCCAGATGAACAGGTCACCTGAGATCATCCAGCAACCTAATAGCAGTCATTAAGAGCCAAATCTACTAGATCTAGTCTATGGAAACCCGGCCGTTAGGAACTTAGGTTTCCCCTAGCGTCTTAAATACCTCCACTTGATAGGTGATCATTTCGTCAGTTCGCACACGAAGAACGGTTGTACTATGGCCAATTCCTTCCATACTTCGCAACCTAGTGAGCTGAGGTCAGTTGGTCAATTCTCCCAACCCTCTATATACTAACCAGCTTATAATATTACCGAGACTAGCGTTCTATGATAAGACTAAGTAGATGTCTATAAAGAAATAAAGAGAAGATTAATAACATAAATTTAAGCTTGAATTAATAACATGAATTCATAATATGATCTCTAGAAAAACATAAAAAGAATCCAAACTCGAATACAAAGAAAATCGTAGACGAGAACTTCGTTCTTCATGCGCCTAAGCCATAATTCTTCTTGTGTGTTTGATCTCCCCAAACCCTAGAAAGGTTTGGGAAAGGAGAGATGATTAAAACTGATGAAATCTTCGACTATTTATAGGCTTGAATCCTAGCTACGGCGTAACACTTATGAACTAGTTACGTTGTAGCTCTTTATAACTTGATGCTTATCCGTAGTTACGGCGTAACCTAAGCTGATTGTTACGCCGTAGTCTTCATAAAATTGATGTTTCTCCATTGTTACGGTGTAACCTGAGCTGATGGTTGCCTTTTTCTTCATAAAATTGATGTTTATCCATGGTTGCGGCGTAACCTGAGCTGATGGTTACGCCGTAGTCTTCATAAGATTGTCATACCATGATCTGTAATCATGTTACGGCGTAACTCCACTTCTTTGTTACGCCGTATTCTTCATGAAAATGATTACGGCGTAACTTCATCACTTAGTTACGCCGTGGTCTTCAGTAAACGTGAGAGAAAACCATCCTTGAGCTCAAAATGTCCAAATACCGCTTCTTCATAGTAAATAGTTCCTGAAATGAAATAAGAAGGAATAAGGATGATTCTAATAGCATTTTAAACATAATATGAAGATAAAGGGGGAAATTAACATTTAGAATATCAGGATAATTTGATGTTATCAGAGACAATCAAAGTTGATTGCGGAAAAGACTTGGGGAATGTCGGTGTTTTCAAGGAAACATTCCTTAACTACACGACCTTCGTGGATAAGTAATTTTTGGAGCATTTTGAAGGTTTTGCGATCTATTTTTGATAGTCATTCTTTGCGATAGTATCTAGGAAGGTAGTGAACGGTGTCATGATGATCTTGTTGGGTAGCTTCATGTTTGATCCTAGAGAAAAAAATATTCTAATAGGGTAAAAAATTTCAAGATGGGTTTATGAGTTTATTTTGTATTAACAATGTCGTTTTGATAATCCTTGATTATGTAGAGGAATTTTGCAATAAACAAGTTCCCAATTCGTGATATGAAAAATTGAGACCAATTAAAAGTTTTAAAAACATAAACCCTAGAATGGAGATGATGATGAATAGTCAATATGAGTGTAATTACTTATAATGATGTTTAGGATTGAGATGCTTAAGAGTATGGAGCCCTAGGATGATTGGAACTGAGATTAGGTCGTTCTATGCTTTTAGGAAGAGGGAAAATGGATTGTTTTGAGTTTTAAAAATGAGTTTCCTGTTGTCTGTTTACACGGTTCCCCGGATCCCTTGTTTGAGGGATCCGGTTAGTACAACTCGTGGGATCCGGCTCTGCAGACAAATATTGGAGTGTTTTTGGATTATTCTTTTACTTGTAACAAGTTATACAATACCGTATTTTTGAAAAGAACTTGTAGAGTGAGATTTTGACTAAATTCCTATTTGAATAGACGTTTGACTAAGATGTTTTGAAAAAAAGGAAAATTGTTTATCGAATGATGGTGGATCAAGAATTTAACTATCAATAATTTATTTTGTGATGAAGGCGCAGGTTTGACGAACTTACAAGTTTTTAAGAGAATCAGAGAATACTATTCCCGATGGTGTGTTAGGATGGAAAGTAGTGAAGAGAAACTTTTTAGAAACTTGTGACTTTGATATTAAATGCCTAATTCATGTACACATATTTTATATATATATATATATATATATATATATATATATATATATATATATATATATATATATATATATATATATATATATATATATACTAGTTTTCCAATGGGCGGGCATGACTTATAAATTTGTTTGTTTTTTGTTAACTGAAATACATTTTTTAGAATTGTCAAAGAATACTATAAAACAATTGTTTCTTTAGTTTTTAGTTGTTTAAGTTAGGCTCTAAATCAAGGCTCTAGCCTTGGGATTTTTTTAGATCGCTCATGCATGAATAAAATTAGATTTTTTTTGCACCTTAGGGATTTTTGTTAGTAACGGTTTTTATTTTTATTAAGATAAGATAAATGCTTATAAGTTATATACATGGGCTTTTTAAATCATATGGTATTTGTATGATTTGTAATTTGAATTGATTTATGTTTATTTTATTGATTGCCTTTAAGTTACTTTGTTTCATTAAGTATTTTCTTTATGACATATTATCATGAAAATGTGGCATTGTGCCTTGAATATTAATACATTGCTTGCTTGATATTTTGGGTTAAATTGTAAGCTTTGTTAGATGTAAGTCTATAAGTGTAGGACACAAGCATATTTAGTCTGATATGGATTTTAATATCTATATATATCAGCCAGTTGATCAACTAATCCATTTTAATCTATGGCAATATGTGCCATGTATTAAGTATTTTAATGTTATTTTGTGTTATTTAAGGGACATAAATGTTCATACTTATAAAAACTTAATGTATTTAGTCGCATTCATGAATTGTTGTAATGCCTTGAGAGGCTCCTTGCATAGTGCTTGAGCCTTTCAAAACATTGGGCATGACTTATAATTATTTGTTTGTTGTTTTTTGTTAACTGAAATACATTTTTTAGAATTGTCAAAGAATAATATAAAACAATTGTTTCTTTGGTTTTTAGTTGTTGGTTTTTTTTTTTTGTTTTTTTTTTTATTTTTATTTTTTTTGTTGTTAAGAATTATAAATTATTGTAAATAGCATATTCATCTTTGAAGCTCAAGGCCTCAGCCGTCTTTTCAACACCTTCTATCAATGCCATAAAACTTATAGTCAACATATACATACGGTTTGACTTCTGAATGCTCATCTAGAATAAAAGAATATTGAAAGTAATAATAATATGAAGATTTTTGTCGAGTAATTATGTTAATATTTTGTCGAGTAAGCAGTTATCTAATTTTATATAATTAGTATAAAGCTAGCAGGTTAGCATGCATGTCTCTGTGTTGATGTATAGAACAAATCAAGCCTTTAATCTAGCAAAAGTACGGAGAATAAGGAAATGTACATATGCTTTTAGAGAATTCAATGGTCCGACTGGATTCTCTTGCACCCGCTAAGTATAGCGTGGTTCCGCCATTGCCCTCGAGCACAAAAAGATCGAAGCAATATGTAGTTAAAAAATTCTGACACATATTTTACTTTAATGGAGATAACATCACTTGAGTAATTGAGTTACATGAATTTGATAGCACCAAACAAAAAGCCTGTTAAATCTATAAAGAGCTAATGTTCTGTTAGACATGTTTTCTTACACATTACTCAAAGATGAATCAAAGGAGTTGGTTTTATTAGCTATTTGCAATTAAAAACTCAGCAAAGGTAAATATTGATTGGAAGTAGCCAAAAAAACGTTGTATACCCTCATCCGCCCTGTAGTCTCCGCATCATGTACACATTAGGCGGCAATAAAGGTGGCAACTAAGGCAACAACCATGTGTGGTCTTTCCACGTGCTTGTCTTTTCTGGATGCCGACGGTGCTCCTATGTGAATGTAATAATCGCTACATTTGTTGCTATAGCATCCAGAGAAATCGCTGCATACGTAATTTACAACATACATGAATATTTAAATTATTTCTTGTTGCATTTTCTAACTAAATTGACTTAAACTATACATTCTTCTTCACTTTAAACCTTAACTTATTATGTATATCCACTTTAAAAAGGTAAACCGAAGGGGTGTTTGGGTAAAAATCTTATTTTGGTAGCCTATTGCTAGTATCATTCTCAAAAAAAAGTAAACTATTCTGGGTACCTAATCAGCCAGAAGTGGTTATTCGGTAGAGTTATTTTTTTTATTTTTTTTGAACAAACTTAGTTAAAAGTGTTTATTGAGCTTATAAGCATAAGTTCTAAATGCAACTATAAGTAAGGTAATTCTCTAACCCGAGTCTGATACGATGATACCAGCTAAACAGTAAGCTTAAGTACGATTTTTGGACTCTTATAGACTATAGGCTTATGTATTATACGTTTGTACTATAATACCGTAAAAAAATAAGCAAATGTAATAAGACTACAAATCTAATAAACAACCATCTATTGAAAAAAGAGCATTACCTACATCCGATTAGTTGGAAAGGTAAAAAGGCCACTGGGTAGGTTAGGAGTTTGAAAGGAGCACATCTTAAGATTTGTCTTCCCGTCCACTATTTTCAAAAATGTTGAATGTAATTGTTAACACATCCTATAAAAACAATTTCGATGTTAATATAAAAACCACAGACTTATGCAACTGACCTGATACAGATATTATTATTATTATTTTCAAAATATCACCTTCTAATCACGCCTTCCAAAATAACGTAAGTGACTGTGCAAGGCATGCTTCCGTCAACGATCGATGTAAGATGCGGACATGGATGTTGTATTTAGCTGAAAGTTAAGAGCTGTCAGAACCATTGGCTGAGCTTCAGTCACCCGTTCTTGATATTCATCAAACCGACCCTGCAAAACAGCTTTGCTTTAGACAAATAGGTCATACAAAGTATTAAACCTTAAAACATACTCCAAGCAGAAAATAGTATTACGATGTATAAAAAGTTCAAGTACTCAGCCACAGGAAGGCTATATTGTTGACCTTTGTACATCTCCTTATGAATCTCAAACATCTCAATACAAAAGCATTACAATTTTTTAAATATATAGATAAACTACTTATTATAAATTTATTTTGGTATCATATATGTGTTAGCGTCCATGGTTGTCATAGCCGGAGTAGGTAATCCTGCAACTCTACATAGGTAAACATAAACGGGTAATCTACGATGCAACGAAAGTCCAAAAACATGCAACTTCAAATAAAAAAAAGTTAAAATTTATCTGCTCTTGTCATTAGTGGACGTAATCCTAGTTTCTGTTTGCATACCTGTAGTGACATCCGTTTTCATATGTGACTACTCTTATTAGTGGAACGTTTGTCTTGTGGACTGGTAGGTGTCGTACATATGTAACCAACTGAAACTTCATTGTCGCAAATTACTGATAAGTAATATCGGCCCACTCGTCCCTGTATCTTTTAATAGGTCTCAATGTTCGGCCTTTTTATTACCCATTTTGACCCATTATGTATCAAACATTTCCCGAGTTGACCCATTTATATATATAAAGCAATGGTTGCTACTGTTGCAGTGCATACACACAAAGGTGTTAAAAGTAGCATACCTCACCTAATATTTGGGAGTCGGGATGAGGTGGCTTCGGCGCTAACATACTTGTGGCTTGGTCTGGTGATTCAAGACCGTCGGGAGTTGAAATTGATGAAAGAAGAGTGAAGTTTAGTATAATATCGGGAAACTCGTTGTCGTGCTCCCATGTTAGCGAGGTGGCTCCATTGCTCTGGCTAGGCATCGGATTGGAATGTGGGTGACAACTAAAAGAACAATGTTTTTTAGTAAGCTTGGTTACTTCTCCTCTTGTTATTGCTGAAGTGACTACAACATTAAGCAATATTAGCCAGTTGCCAATGTTCACTCGGGCTGTTTCCTCATTAGCCCTCGACGTTAATTAAAACAGTCACGCAAACCAAAATTTCATCACAATTGACTCAATGATCAGCGTATAAAATTGGTTGCAGAACACTTACCTTGCAACACCTGTTGTTGGCTCCCAACACGTAAATTTTTCGCACCATGGGTCTGCATAAGAACGTCCTCATTCTAGATCGCTATGAACAATATGTCTCCCTCTATTTTTTTCCTCTTAGACTTTAGATGGTACATACGCATGCGTTATAATTTTTGAAAAAAAAATGACGCGTAAGTATAAGAATAAATTCTAAGACAACGTTTTCAAGTAAATATAGTTTTTTTTTTTACCTCGAGTGTCTACGCCATTTGATCCCATAGTTGGAGATTCCGTACCATGAATAATCATACAATCAGTAGCATGTATAATCATATAATGCTAATACCTGGTATAAAGAATTTGTCACCTTCTTCTTCATACTCGTCTACTTTCCGTTTAACTAATCTTAACCATGTCCCAGAATAAGACCCATTACTTGGATGACAATAACTACAACCACAATCACAACATTTGACCATACTCGTCGAAGGACTCGTGATTTATGAATCCATATTTAGATAAATGAACATATAAATCAATCAATCCAGCTTTTATTATCCAAAATATTTCAGTATTTCACCCACTGTAGGCTATGTTATAATGATCTTAATAGTCGTTCAGCGAACCTTACCTGTCACTTCAAATATGATAATTTTTTTTAAAGGCAAAAGAATTCAAATATGATAATTAGTTTGGCAATCTAAAGAAACTGTTATTATAATCATAATCAGTTTTCGTTTAGCCAGCTACTTAGAGCTGATTGTCACAATAGTTTATCGACATATGAATTAAAGGCTTTCATATCTATCTGATTTTTGATGTACCATTCTCCATGCAACTTTTACTCACCATTCTCTGTTCTATATACCATAGTTTTCAGAAAAAGGAGAACAAACGAATGAAAAAAAGAAAAGGAGACTAACTCCCGATTCAACTAAAACTTTGCTATAGTAATGACCCAAATATCTAAAAGCATTTGCATCTTGTGGATTAAGCTTAGCTGCACATTATGCATCAGGGAATGAATCGACAATCGGGAAAAAGATTTTGATTAAGTTATTGCATACAACCTACCTGCACGTGAACTTCTTGTTGCGATGTTTTGCAACACATCTTTGTAGAGGCACTCGTTGTTGCCATGCTATCAAAAACTACAATAACATTCACATGTTACATGCCTAATCTTCTTATACCGATTTGTTAAATAAACTTACATTATTACTATGATAATATTGTTTTTTCTTAACATAGTAATCATTTATGAAATTCAAAGAGAAGATCGAGAAACCATTTGCATCCCATTTGACCCTACAATTAAAGTTAAAATTAATAGATGACAAACCTTGGAGCTGGACGAATTCGGAGAGATCAAATGTTCGAGAAGTCTACAATCCTTTGTGAGACTTCTTTCACCTTCATAAACCTGTACAATAATTCAAGGTTCAATGAGCTCTAGTTCAGGATAAAATACTCAAATCCTATTATGTAAGTTTGAAAGAAAAAAGTACCTTGATAGAGACAACGGTCTGCTGATCCTGGTAGGTGGAGAATACTTGAGATTTCTTGGTTGGGATCACAGTTTGCCTTGGGATCAATTTGGTCATAACTCCTCCAATGGTTTCAATACCAACGGTAAGTGGAGCCACGTCTTTAAGAAGGACATCTACTACAAGTGAGAACATCAGTAGCATTAGCATTAGCATTACTTTATTCAATTAGTGAAAATATGAATCGAAATAGATAAGAAAATAAATTACGTTTAGTGTCATTGCCGTTATTAATATTAGCCTAAAAGCTTCTCGATATACATTTGATATAAGCTTTGTTGCAGAATTGATATAAAAAAAATGTAAAAACGCTCATGATTCATATCAATTAGAAGCTTATAATAATCATATTGACATCAACAGCAAAATCCTAATTATAATAAAACCAAACCATCATACGCTGGACATATTAACGCCACAACCAAAATCATAATGGAGTTTTGTGTTTTAGGGTTGGAGAATGGATTTGTTTTAGGGTTAAAGAAGATCACGTAGAATGATATGGGATGACTTGTTAAATCTTTATTACGTTATTTATTATTTTTTTGAGTTTATAGATTTGGATTTGGTTTTTAATTACAAATCAATGGCTTGGCACTATTGGTTGAGACAATTGCATTTGAACCTAAAGACCCAGGTTCGAATCTTGCAGCATGTTTTTTGGTACAAATTAAATTCGAAATTTATTAATGATTTCTTGGGTGGCATTAAATTTCGAAAATTAATAAAAAAAATAGGTGGATTAATAAATTGCTTAGTTGGACAACTTATTGGCATGAAAAATAATTATTGGGCATTGAGGTGACATTAATGCCTAAAATTCAAAATTAATTAAATGTCTTCAAATAAAATAAATTTTAAAAATGCTTACATGGCAACAATGTGATGACATGGCTGATAATGAATTACTGGGCAATGAGGTGGCATTTACGTGGCATTATCTACGTGTAACGCCTCCTGTTATATATATATATATATATATATATATATATATATATATATATATATATATATATATATATATATATATATATATATATATATATATATATATATATATATATATATATATATATATATATATATATATATATATATGCATGGTTTTTAAAAGATGTTTATGAAAGAGAAGCATATATCATCATTTTATCCACATATGATTACTACGTGTATACAACAAATAGTTGTAGTAAGAGAACATACCTTGTTGTGATTATTCTTGGGTTCTTCCTTGGATGTTGTCTTCATTTTTCTTTGGAAAGAACAAAGTCTTTGGAGGAAACCTAGCATGAAGATTTCTTAAAGAGAAAGCGTTAGAATGATCTATCACTATCCAACGAACTTTTGTTTTAAGAAATTTTCTTCTTTGTAATTTTCAAACATAAACGGATCGTATCAAGTTTTTAAAGTACAATATACTCTAAGAAACTTGGTAACGAAGCTCTGATGCCAATTGTGGAAAACTAGAAGGGGGTTGAATAGTTTTACCGATTAAAACTTCATTTTAAAGTATTTAGATCGACTAATGTCAATCTATTTGGTATGTGTGTTGGATATTGATAGATGTGCATATAAGTAAGTAATGTAAAAGATACAGAGTAAAGGAACACAAAACCACAACACGAGTATTTATAGTGGTTTGGCTACAAGGACACCTTCCTTGCCCTACTCCACTCCCCGAGTACCCAACTCGAGAGTTTATAAGTACTACACAACACAAGCTCCTTAATGTGGCGAAGAAGCCTTCACAACGTCGCCTACTCTTTATCTGGTACAAGGCTATACACCGAGTTCTTCCACGAGGTAGAACCAAACCTATCACAACGTCACCTACACTTTATCCGGTACAAGGCTAGATACCTAGTTACATTACAAAGGAGGAACTACTACCCAACACTATACCACAACACAACTACCCCAAAGGAGACACACTCCTTGTTACAACACTAGAAGGATATCAACATCCTTTAACCCAAACTATCTAACTTGTACATCGATGCACTATATCGAATGCACCCCTTTGGCACCTTTCACTAATGCCTTCAACACGACCCTTCGGCACCTTTCACTAATGCCTTCAACACAACACTTTTATAGAGGGAGGAAAGAACTATCAACAAGATGCACTTCAGTGGTCTTGATGATGACGGAGCTTAGCAACTCATGACTTAAGCTTGCACGTCTTCAAGTGGTGGTGATCTCGCCTTTAAGAGGAACTTAGAGAATCACACAAACATAAAATTACATAGAATGATCCTTTGGATCAATGGTTAGAGATGTTAGAATACTGGGAGAAAGTGTATCTAAGAGTGATGGTGAGCAAGAGAGAAATGGCTCACTATTTATAGACAAAACTTGTCTACTGTCCCACGGTTCCCACGGATCCCTCCCCAGAGGGATCCGGCTAGTGCAAAACCTGGGATCTGGCTACTGGGTCAGTTTAGTCCGGATTTCGGGTTGCAAAACGGGTTATGGGTTATGGGTAATGGATTATGGATACCCAACAAGATGCAATGTACCTAGTCATTGGGTTATGGATCTTGGGTCATGGGTCATGGACTTTGGGTCATGGATCATGGATAATACCCAACATGACTTCATGCATGATGTCATGCAATGGGTCATGGGTTATGGATCATGCTCCATGGGTATGGGTTATGGACTTTGGTTCTTACCCAACAAGATTTATTGTACCTAGTAAATGGATCTTGGATCATAGGTTATGGACTTCGGTTTTTACCCATTACTTACCCATTACAACATGTACAAAGTACATATACATTTCTATAAAATGTAAACACTAGTTGTTATACATATGCATTTCTATAAGATGTAAACAATATTACTTGTTAGTGTTTTATAAAAATGTCTTTGGTTTTATATAACTTTGTTGGAATCACTCCTAAACTACTTCTCAAGTGTTAGTAATCAATATGTAATAGTTAGCTTATTTAGGCTTTTAAGTTAGTATTAATGGCAAGGCTTATGTAGAAAGCCCATAAGCCTTGGCCCAAGCCCAATAAGAAGGAAGGGACTAAATGTGTTGCCCTAGCTCCTTCCCCTATATAAATATTGTAAACTCCCGTTTGGGAGTTGGTTGTTCACTTTGCAATATCATTATATGCATATCCTTTCTCCATTTCATACGTGTGTGTTTGTTTAAGTGTTCATCCGATCACTTCTTATCTCATTTCTTAAACATTGATGCTTGGGTGAAACGGTTTGTTTTTGAAGTTTATTAGTATACGCGTGAGTTTCGGTTCTAAAAACTTTCATACGCTTTAAAACTATAAATTTTACACTTTAAAACACAAGATTCTTGTACTTTCAGGTTTATTTTGTGTTAAAGTTTAAGTTTTTAGCATAAAGGTTGAAACTTTACGTGTGTATCATTGTGTTTAAGCTTGGTTTTATTCGAATAGTAGTTTCTACACATAAGGGTAAAATTTATTTTGAATCATCAAGTTTTCAACTTTCTTGTTATTTTTGTGATTTTGAAGCTACTTCATTCAAAAAATCAGGTTTCTAAACATTTTTGCCAGACAAGACGATCAGAGAATATAATCACAAGTTTCTTCTCGACACCGTCCCTGGAGTGACAAGAGAAATGTTCGCCAGACAACTCTATCCTAATCTCATGCGATTGGTCCAGCATACATTGTCAACTACTCCTGTTGCTATGCACATCCATCCAGTCACGCCTCAGGTTGTCTCCGATGCTGAATTGATATCGAAGCTGGTATTGCAAATGTCTCAACGATCTGACACTTTCACTTCTGACGAAGCTAAACTATTTGAGGCATTGCTTGAATATCAACTCAAAACATCGTGTAAAGAGTCAGCTGAAAGGGCTAAGCGACTAAGAGACGATGATGATGCAGACAAGGATTATGATCCAAAACGCAAGAAGAAATCTAGCGAATCATCATCTATGCCTCCACCACCCCCAAGGACCACCACCACTAGAATATCTCCACAACGTCCTCCTGCTAGAGACAAACCTCAGGACTCTGCGTCTCCACCACCAACAGAGAAAACTGGTGATACATTTTGTATACACTGGTGGTGATGACAAGGAGATTCCTGAGCCCCAACAACAACCTCCTTCTTCTACATCAACTAAGCAACCAACATCATCCTCTAAGCCACAGACGAAAAAGTCATCATCTGTCGTATCATGGCTAGATGAAGATGAAACTGAAGAATTTGAATGGTTCTCAACGCTTGTTGATGCAAACCCTCAATTACCGGAAGGCCAAGAACCGGTAGATGGTCGAACTCTGGAGCATTCCAAGTTAATTCAAGATAAGTTTAAGGTGAAGAAGATGACGAAAGCAGAGTTAAGACGCATGAAGAACGAAGCTTTTCAACTGCTAAAAGACAACTCCGAGATTAGGCAATTGAAGTCGAATATCATCTCGACAACATTGCACGAGCCATGTCCAACAACATTGATTGGCTCAACCCTGAATCCAATATCGACTTCACCGGACGAAAGGCTCCATACTACACCGACTGGACAAAGCCACTACCCACCATTGGCCGACCTGATCAACCGAAGATTCCCTACCGATGTTTCTTCAACAATGACATGGAATTTCTTCAGCACGGTAGCGATGTAAGCAAGAAATACGCTACCTCACTCACCTTCCCTTTCCCGGCAGCAATCTTCTCTAACAATGTGGCCATCGAGGAAGAAGCCACATAAATGTTCGTTGATAATGTGGTAAAGTATGACCTCGATGCACTATATGGAATTCATCACTGGCCTGAACGAAGAAGAATCTACTACAGAAGCTGCCAGGTACTCAAATCTAAGAAAGAGGTGAACAGTGACCATTGGATCGTTGGTATAATGCATGTTAGCCTGTCTACTAAGTGGACCTACTCATTCCTGAAGAAAATCGTAGTCAAACGCCAAGACGAACATGAATATGACTTTTCAACGCCCGGATTTTCCAAGATTGTCACTCAATGACATTGAAGACATGTATCTTGCTAAGGTACAAGGTCGAATGCGACATTTCTCCACCAACATCTAGCTCCAGTACATCAAGTCATTGCTGATTTTCATCGAAGCATCGTCATCGAGGCGTGTTGAAGACCTTCAACTTGCCGTGGAATCATATAAAAAACGTGTCAATCTCACACAACCAATGCTATATATTCCCGATATCAACCACGGCTCAGATACACCATCCTTAAGAAACCAATGTTTGGGGTAGTTTACCATAGTGAACTTCACCGTAATTGCTTAATGGCGTGCAAGGAGCTTCACAAGTTTTGTGATCACACTTTGAAGAAGGTTCGAGATGGGTTAGCATATCGGTTAAAGGAGATTCATGAAGGCATATGGTCGAAGAAGAGGTGGAATTCGAGGGAAAAGAGGATGCTAAGAAGATCATCACAAGGATTGATGAAAGGTTGTTTCGTCGCGATCAGCTAAGGACTTTGGAGAGTTTCGTGGGTGGACGTCAAAGCATATCTCTAACAGCTATCAGCGTCGAAAGAACTCCTGGTGTTATTGACGGACTTCCCGTACTCCTTGATTTGTTTCTTTCACTATTATTTGGATGTGTTGATCTTTATTCTTAACAATGGTTTGTGCACACATAACAACGTACGACTGCAGTACTTGTAATGAAAGGACCATGTGGTACGCGATCGCTGCCACAATCCTATAAAAGGAGCGAAAGCTTCTTACTTTTGAGTAAAACTTATCAAAACTTTCACTTTTCAAAGTTTTGCTCAAAATAAAAAGTACTTCCCCTTATGTTTTCAAAACCTAACAAGTTAGTATTACTTGTTGAGGGGGAGTACTTGCTTAAAATCTGTGTTCACAAAGTGTTCTTCATGGAAATCTTCCCACAAAACTCGAAATGGTCATATTCGATATCAAAATTTCGTCAAAAATAACATTTATATGCCATTTTTGAGGGGAGAAAAATTATGTGATAAGAAATATGTTGTGGATTGCTATTGAATCTTCGTGCTAAAGTCTTAACCAATGAATTGACGAGCTCTTAAATGTCAGTAACTCAAAAAGACTTGTCCAAGATGGGTAATAATTTCAAGCTAGTTCGCTAGTGATGTAAACGTGTCTCACAAAGGACTTGTCTTAGTAGAATGTACCATCCGAGAAACTCTTGGTAGACATGAAACTTGACGGGTCAAACCTCCTCACCAAGGAATGTTTACAACTTCAAGCTGACCTAGTCAGTGATGTAACCGTGTCTCGCGGGGAATTTGTCTATCTTGAGTCGATCAATTCAAAAGTGCGCGCTCTTCTCTCACCGTGCAGATTTTTGTCTAAACACTTAAGCACGTGTGGAGGGGGAGTATTTCTTCAATAATATAAAACTCTCGTGGTACAAATATGTTTTAAGTCATAAACACTGTGAGAGATTTTTAAAGAAAATGGTTTTGTGGCAACATAGGTTAGTCATGGAGTTATAAGGTGACTAAGGTTAGGAATAACCGTCCTATGATCCGCCAGAGCAGGAGGGATCTACCCAAGGACATCACCAATAGTTAGAATCTAGAAGTCCGTAGGTATGATTATTAAAAAGGAGAAAATGAGAATCGGAGATAGAAGAAGTTGAAGAATTAAAATGAAAAGTAAAGAAAAGGGTGAAAACAAATAGCCTTCCAAATTATTCAACTTAGGGCAGACACCGGGTTCAATTCATATGCTACTGGTTGTCACTTGATGACACCGGTATTGAAGATTAAAATCGTCATGGACCCAATGACGCATGCTCTAAACCTTCTCAGCCACTCAAGTTTCTCTCAACAGAAGCTTGTTTCATTCTGACAGGGAACCCTACATAAACTATCGGCTTTCTCTTAGAGATTGCTGGTATTAAAGAAGGAGACCCTCTCCCTAGTCTCCGCTCAGGAAAACCAAAGAGCACTATTGAGTCTAGAGCCACGAGATTCATCAAAAGATCTCTTAGGAACACTAAACATTTCATCACTTGTCGTTCAACAATAAGGACGTAAGTGATACATTATCGAGTCCTTCACAGATCTTAGTAATATGTCGAGAACATTTATGAGGGGTTCACAATTGTGATCCTCAGTGATTGAATGGAAATTCTGCCGGGGTCAACATCTAACGACCATTGCCAGAACTCCGTAACTCACTCGATAACTCCTTGTGGGTTACGCTTAGTGTTGTCTCAAACGGTCTACAGTCGTGAGGTGATACTTCGGTATAACTCATCGACTCACCTGAACCGTAGATGTACTTCGGTATATTGTGTTAGCCTTCTTGAGGGCATCCGGTTTCAGGAACAACCTTTGCTAGAATTAGAGATGTGTCTTCACATTATGCTGTTGACACTCTCGAAGTTCGAACTTGTAAGTGCTGGAAATCCTGCTAAGGAGATTCCTTTCAAAAATCGAGTCCTGAATATGTGGGTCATTACTTGAACTTGTTCGATGTAATGCCAACTATCCCTTACGGGATTTAGACGGCTGATTCGCCCGACCAAGGTTAATGGAATCAAGACATTCATCAGTAGAACATTTGTAGTAATCAATTCTTTATGAAAAGATTACAATAATCAATTGGTGTTCGTGACTGTACCTGAGATGCTGCTGCTGATGGATGCTCGCGGGAGGAAGAGATCGTGCAGATTCTCCACATGCTCATACCAACAACATCATCAAAGAAGTTCTCTCATTATCAAAGGCAACACAAAGTGAAAATGATTCTTCTTCAAATCAAAGAATCTACAAAGTTATAAAGACTCGAGAACTACTTCGCATCTGAAATTCACTAAGTGTGAGCATGTTGGAGAAAGACGTGGAGACACTGGAGCAACGAAGCGGACCTGATGCAGATTACAACAACATAACATCACCATATCCACACCAGAAAAAAGAACAAAGATAAATGAAGACGTCAAAGCTGAAAACTTCAAAGAAAACAAGATCCTCACACTGGGGAGATTGTAAGTATTAAGTCACTTCTTCTCACAAGAAAGAAGAATGTTAGAAGACGTCAAAGCAACTATTACATCTGCACCAACAACTGTTCAAGATTATAGAAGACATCAATTACTAACACTTAGGGGGAGATTGTTGGAATCATTCCTAAACTACTTCTCAAGTGTTAGTAATCAATATGTAATAGTTAGCTTATTTAGGCTTTTAAGTTAGTATTAATGGCAAGGCTTATGTAGAAAGCCCATAAGCCTTGGCCCAAGCCCAATAAGAAGGAAGGGACTAGATGTGTTGCCCTAACTCCCTTCCCCTATAAATAATGTTGTAAACTCCCATTTGGGAGTTGGTTGTTCACTTTGCAATATCAGTATACGCATATCCTTTCTCCATTTCATACGTGTGTGTTTGTTTAAGTGTTCATCCGATCACTTCTTATCTCATTTCTTAAACATTGATTTTTTTTGGGTAAAGGGGAGTAATCCTGCACCCTGGTAAATATATTAACCAAAGAAACGTTTAAGTACAATGGATATGAGTGAAATCCCATATCTCAGCCCGTTACATAGGCATAAAGCTTACATAACAAGATACTTCCTATTTTCTAAACAAGAAAACAAACCACTACTCAAATGATAACATAGGACATAACAAAAGAAAATTACTTCCTAGGACCTTGAAGCTTGGTGCCATACATGGCATTAAAGGCATCCAAATTCCCAGGAAGATCATGAACCTGATTCGCATAGTCATCATAGTTATAGTCATCATACTCATCTTCAAACTCTTGGCCACCACGAATAGATTAGCGAGACTCATCAAATGGGTTAGCAACCACCTCATCTTCGAATCGAAACCACGATCTCTCCCACTTTAGAAAAAGGGTTAACTCTCTTAGTAGAAGTGGCGGGCGGATTACAAGAATCTCTAGTATTAGGAGCCACACTCGACTCCACCTCTTTCAATTCACTCACAAGGGGTTCTTGTGATGCGTACTGTCTTAGTAGACTTATCTTCATTAACTTCCATTGTACCGACCGGAATCCACATCCTTGTTGGTATCATTAGAAGGAGTACCAAACACATCCGTATATTCCATATTAAGAGCATCAAACTGGTTAGATGTAGAGATCTTTGTTCCACTCGAACTAGCCACATCAGAAGCATTCTTCTTAGTGACTTCCACTTTCTTAGGTTCCGGAGGAGTCTTTTTGGGTTGATATTGAAACTGCTTACCCACAACAGGTTTAGTAAACCCTCCTTGATCCGGAATAGTAGACCCACCTTGTTTACCCTTTTTCTTGTTGTTAACCGTCTTGAAACCATCATTAACATGCTTAGTAGGTGAGAAGGGAGGTTCAACAACATTAGGACATTCAATAAGAGTATGACCAAAAATCTTACATGTATCACAATGAGGTGGTTTCCACTCATATTCAACCCGTATCTTCTCAATAGTCGAACCCAACCCATCAAGTAACGGTATCTCAACAGGAAGGCTGTCCCTAAGCACCTCATCCGACTTCACTTCAATCATGCATCTAGAAAAACTACTACTGACCCCACGAGTCCTTGCACATTTGGCTAGTAAAAGCATCTAACCTTTTGGGCGTGCCTATCAATGTGGCAAGGAGACTAAGGCCATCATCGGAAAACATAGCAAGAGGAACATCATGGAATTTAACCCACACCAGGATGTTGGTCAAATCCTCTTTAAGTAAGTTGGTGTTCAAAGTCCATGGTTTAAGAATAATAGGTACATTTCTAATCAACCAAGGACCATTTTCAAGAACATCATCAACACCTTTCTTCGAATTGAACTTAAAGAAGAAGAACCCTTTGCATTCATCATTACCTTTTGTATACCAAACTTAGCCCACGCATTGCGTACAAAGTAATCAACAACAAGAAAAGCAAGTCGTTGACCAAGGAAATACCCATACAAAGTATTCTCAAACCTAGTGTTCACCTCTCCAACCACTTTCATCGACGAAAGATCCACACCATTAGCTTTCTTACTACACTCCAACCTACGAAAGTTTGATGTGTGTTTCTTAGGTTCAGTAGAAGTAGCACCAAAGCATACGATGTAGAAGGTTGTTTCAAAGCATACACACCAACCTTCTCAATACCAACAGCCCCATGTGCATTCGTATCAACCTTATCAGAACTATGAGACTTGTTAGAATCCCCATGTGAACCATTCGGAGACATTGGACCACTTTCGGGTAGATTGGAAGCATCCCTAGACACGCTCAGATTTGCAGACGTATCACTCGGTTGTTGCTGCTGATAACCCATATTCTTAAGCATATCCTTCAACTCCTTCTGAGTCTGCGGCACCATTGGAAAACCAAGTGGAGTAGTCCGATTGGAAGATGTCGAATCCACTATCCCAACTGGTTTTAATGGAAGCCCGTCATCACCCACTAAAACATACTTCCCCTCTAAGATTTTTTGTTCAATGGCACTAATTTTTGATAAAGCATCATGACCCTCCAGTGTGTCACGACTAGGATTAGGAACAAGTGGAATCGGCTCCACTTGTGCCTTGTTACCAACACCGAAGTTCCCAGTCAGTTACCTTCAACCGAGTATCATCATTAATACGCGGTTCAATATCAACAACCCTCTCCATTCAAACACAGTAAAACAAACCCTAACACTCAAAAGAAACAAATCGATGCAATACCACATTTACACAACTTAAGAGAAAACCCTAGTAAAAACTAGGGTTTTAATCCATAAAAGTACTCGATCAACCCATGATCCGATAATTGGATTCAGATAATAATAATAACAACTGATGGGTTCGATAGAATCAGCCCCTAAAACCGATATTAGGATAACGAGCAATACCTTAACAGATTTAAACTACACGATCTACAAAAACTAGGATTAACCAAGTTATCCGGAATCAAGATCAATTGGGGAGAAAACGATTAGGGTAAGCAGGAGAGAAGTCAGAAGATCGGTTGGAGAGGTTTAGGGGTGATCGATTTTAGGGTTGTGTTACAACATGGTGACCTAACAAACTTATTTACTAAACATGCCTTGATATAGCTTTAATATGTTTAGTAAAAGTGTGTTAGTAAACTATTGGCTCAAACCTTCTACGTATTTTATTTGTTTCGTTAAAATGATTTTACGTTTGTTATCGAAAAAACATTAGAAGATCGTAAAATATAAATAAACGTTTTTATGGCTTATTTGTATTAACACTTTGTGTAGAACAAGCAACCTCGACACCTTTCGAAGCATCAAAACCGAAATTCCCAAGGAAACCTTGTGCCGAACTTCTTATTTGGAAAGAACCACCAAAATAGGAAACACCTTTGCTTGAAATTCTCATGTCTTTGTTGTCCAATAAACAAAAAACAACAAAAATCCTTGCAATTCAAATTTTCAGCAAACCCGACACCTTTTAAGACTTCAACCAAACCTCAAAGCAAACCCTTGTGCTGACAACAGTTTTGAAAGAACCCTCAAAACCAAACCTTCGGCTGCCTAAAATCTTGATCGCAAGAAACTAGCTTCATAATAGTCGACCTAGAAACCAAACGCCCTCAAACACACTCAACTTGTATTACTTATAAACACAATACTTACAGAGATCTCACTATTTAGCATGATAAGTTATCAACTTGTATTACTTTACTGAAACTAAGATCCCTATAAAAGAAAACAATTTCCCATAACCCTTAGGAGAATCTTTCCACCTCTTTGCAAACCAACTTCAAGGTTTTGGTTAAAATAAGGTAACTTGAGCAAGGGTGTCATAAAAGGATTTTTTTAATCAATTTGGTTCAAGGTTTTTTCGGTTAGGGTTCTTCTATCGTCTATGGTTTTGTCAAATAGTTCATTACTTATGTTTCAAGTTTTAGGTTTGCTAGGGTTTAATAGACAAAAGATTTACTTCAAATGGTTTTTTGGGAAGCTCTCGGGTTAGCCGATTTCTTGTTAGGGTTTTCTACAAGGGTTGAGTCGATTGAATAGTGAATAAAGATCAATACTTTGAAGGGTTGACCACACGGTACTTGTTAGTCGATTTTGGGTAAGATTTTTTACTAGGTTCAATCGGTTTTACAAGGGTTTACAGGATGTAAACGGTTAAGTTTGACATTGTCATGTTTGGGGAAATGGTTTACTTTGAGAATGGTTGGCATACTGAGATACTCAAAGGGTCGTGGTGTACGGGTTCAACGCAAACGTTGCATGAAGTTGAGTTTGAGGTGGAACTACAGGAAGATCATCGATTTGAGGTGGAAGCTGTAGGGAGTTGCGATTGGGATGATGGTTCACACAATATTCAAACTCATGATTTAATCGCCTATCAGTTTGCACACGATGGGGAGCAATGGTCAATACAAGAACCACTCGGTATAGATCGACAATGATATGGTTTCTTTAGGAGTTAGTGATAGAATAAGATGCACATGAGTCATTGAATTTGAGAGATGTAGTTTCTTTTGAGGTAATTTCTAAGTGAAGGGTTGTAATGAAATAAGATATGGATACTCAATCTGGTATGTGTATGCTCAACAACAGTTTAAGACGGCATGATGACATCAACACATATTACTTGAAGTATGCACCAGTTATTTTCATATATCTATTCATCTATTTAAATTATATAGGGCTTTTATTTTCTTTTTTTTATAACCATGATTTCCAACCTTTTGGCCAACTAATCTACGGGGTTTGAACCTACCGCCACAAAGACTCAAACCAGGTAAATCCCTCTTTTGATAGTTGGCGTAGCCACTTAAGGTTGTTTTCACATAGAAGGAATTGAACTTGATACCTCATACATTTTAGAGTGATAGGCACAAGCCCTTTTGCCACTAGGGCACTCTTAAGTGGTTATATATATAGTGCTTTCTTGGGAAAGCAAAGCGATCTACAGGTTGCAAGGGTTTGTTAGATGAAGCAAATAAAAATATATTAGGTATGGAGATCTTTAGGAATCACAATGGTAATACTTGACTGTGTCACGATTCAGGTTTTCCATCAGGAAGTCGATTGAGGTATTATTGGGGCGACACTCTATGTTGTCGTTGGATAGTGTACTGTCAAGGAATCGTGATAAAGAAAAGAAGAGTGAGGGTCATGTATATATGCAGTTGGAAATCATGAGTATCAAGTGGTCTGCACGAGACCTGACATAGCATCTGTAGATGTGGGAATATTTAATGGTTTGATCATGGATTATAGATGGATGTACAGGTTTTTGTGGATTCTATCTATGCAATGTGATAAGGATTTAAAACATACGTTTTTAGAGGGTCATTTAAGCCCTAAATCAATACATTTTATATCCGTTACTGCTTAAAATCGTTCCTTTTCGCATTTTAGGTCTTTTGAAAGCGAATTGCTGGAATCAAACACTTTTTGACGAAAGGAGCGAAAACATGAAGAAAATGATGTATTCAAGATTTCTAGGCTAATTTCTGCACCTGACGGCGTCCCAACCCAATGGGCGACGCCGTCACTCACAAGGTTTTCTAAAAGTCTCAGCGGCGGCTCAGTCATATTTTGGTTCTAACACATGACGCGGCCACGCCTTATTCAAGAAGAGGCGTCGCCGCACTTTCTTCACCGGGCGACCAAGATCCATCCCAGAAGACGTGCTCAAGCAACCCAGACGGTGTCACTACTTCCTACCCGACACCGTTACAAGCTAAACAAGACTATCACAATATGCGTGATAAGTAGCTGATACTGTTTTGGCCATATCTTTTGCATACGAACTTGGATTTAGGCGATTCAAAAAAAGTAACGACTGGGACGAAAAAATCTACGATTTGGTGAAAAAATCTTTGCAACGCCGTCACTTTATAGAGCTGACGCCGTCACTCCTTGCCGACAGAAAAACTGCCTATAAATATAATATCATAACTTCACTTTTTGTAAGCCCTAAACCCTAAGTCCGATTCTAGGTTTTAGGTAGATGTTTTTCTAGCAATTTATAGGGTTTCAATTACTCCATAAAAATCTTGTAATGCTTTGTTGATTCTATCTTAATTCATGTCTTCAATTATCATTATTGTTGCTTATTATTCATTGATTATGCTTGGTTAATTCACCTAGTGTTTGTTTATGATTGTATGAAATTTGTATATAATTAATTAGATCTTATTGTTTTTTTATTGATGCTTGTGTCTATCTTCATCATTAGGGTGTGACAAATTCAATGAGTCCAATTGATTTAGTTTATAATTCTTGCATCATACTGTCTATTGTTTAATTGGTAGATGCTAGATTAAGGAAAATTGGCTTCTTCTTTAATTGTTGCGAGCTTGAACGTCCTAAATAATATAAAGCCTAAGAGTGCACTTAGGCTATCATTGTGTTTATTGAGTGAGTTGTAGCGTAAGGATAATACGATATTCGGGGGAGATACTTCAGTACTTGGCAATCCCTGATGTTCTAGAGGAGAGTTACGATTTATAGAATTGGGGAATTATGCACCGCCCTATGACTGACATGGAATACAACGCACCAATTAGACAAGGATGTGACAATTCAGTAGATAGAATTGGATAGCTAGCAAGGAGTAATGCATCATAAGTAGATACGCTTCACTTCCCTTGTAGAACCCTAATTCAAATTTATGCATATTAGTTTAGTTAAAATAGTTTAATTAGTACTCCCTCCGTCCTATTTTGATTGTCCACTTTGACTTTGACTAGTCTTTCTTGTTCAACTTTGACCATAAATGTATTTATTTGTGTTATATAATACTTGATGAAAATTATAACAATGAAAATACATTTAGAACCAATACATTCATATATTTTTCATCAAGTATTATATAACACAAACAAAAGTAATTATGGTCAAAGTTGAAGAAGAAAGACTAAAAAAGTCAATAGAGGACAATAATTTTGGGACGGAGGGAGTAGTATAAAGCAAACCCCCACTCCTAAATCCCGAATTTACTTGCTTTCATAAAAAGTATAAAAAGATAAAAAAGAATCACCTTCACCCATGCCTTTTCGTCATACATCTCGACTAGCATCTTTATTCTCCTAGAGAATGATCAACCCCCTGAGCTTGCCCATACTACATTGCAACAATTAGGTACACTGCCTAGTGGGTTGTAAAGCTTGCTCGCTGAAAAGAAAGTCTTTCGACCCTGAACCACGCATCATAATGGGTAGATCGATCACTGTCATGGGTAGATCAATCACAAGGTATGGGTTTATGATACAAGAATGTATAGTGAGCTGGGAAACTATATTGCAACACATTATAGCTTTGTTAATAATTGAAGTGGAGTATATGAAACTTACTGGAGAATTGAAGGAGGATACATGGCTAAATGGACTCTCTACAGAGTCAAGATTTGAGCTAAGGTTAGTAGCGGGTATCGCTACTGGTGCCTTGATGAAGGCGGTCCCTGGTCCGAGGTTCCAACATTGGTTGAAGCTGTCGTGTATCGGAGAATGCTAACTATTATCACTAAGATGAAAATTGTTAGAATATTAGTGTGTAATAGTTAGGATATAACTCTAGGGGGCTAGTTGTAGTTTAGCTCAAATTTAAGCAGGTTAGTCATGTATTAGAAAATTTCCTAACTTCCACAATTGTAGATTCCTTGTTCACCAAAGATTAAGTTTCTTCTTCCTCATTCTCTATCTATACTACATTATAAAACATTTGGGACTTCCTATAAAGGAAGTCTTAAAATTTTAAGACAAAAAACGTTATTATAAAAGGAAAATTAGAAAGTTAATGAAAAATTTAAAAATATAAGTCTCATTTAAATCATATAGTAACCCCCTCCAATAAGATATATTTTAATAGAATTGTTTATAAGAAAAGCTCACTAAACTTATAATCACCAATTTAATGCTAAAATTTGAAAAATAAAAGTGTTAACTATTTACACAATTAATAACATAGATGTTCTACTTTGAAAAACATAAATCTACTACGTTATAAAGTATTTGGGACATGTTAAATAATAAAGGTTTAAAATGAAAAACATTTATATTCTGAAATAGTTACCAGAATCCGCCGCGCATTCGCTGGGGTACTCTTCTAGTAAATAGAGATGAGAGGGTGAGGTTTATTTGTATCTTCTTTTCTTGCTCACGTTTAATAAACGTTTGGTTTGAGTGTAAAATATCTTATGTGTGCGTTCGTGTCACTCGACATTAAGGGATCATAACCCTTTTTCAAAGTATATTGTTGGAGTTGTTATTGATTCGTGGTTCCGCTCTAGCTAAAAACCGATTTGTTGGATTTCTTCCGACATTGACAAATTACATATAAATATCTTTTCTTTCTATTTGTAGAGATGACTATAGTGATGCCCTTTCCTGATTAAAGAGCCGTTTGTTTTGTAATGCTCCAACATATATGCTGGACTCAATATATCTTTCAGATATATATATGCTATGTTAGTTATTTCCTTTCAATAAAGTAATCATGTTGGCCTTGTCTCCCACAAATAGTTGTAACTATGAACATATAGTTATATGGAATCATTGACAATCTGTCACCTGGGAAAGATCAAATAAAAAATATTATATATAAAGGGGGTGTTGGTTCATTTTTTGATGGCAACATGCCAACATCTCACCAGTTTGGTGTTAAAGTTAGACATCCACTTTGAATAAATTACTAGTATCATTTTAAGGTTTCTATACCATAGTTTAAACTTAAAGGCTAGTGGCCTAGTGAATATAAAGAGAATTTTGCCTAGTGAAACAGGTGGATGCTTTTTGGTAAAAGGAAAAGTAGTATCATGAAAATCAGGTGGATGCTTTCCATTTGCTCTACCATTGATAATGACCATGTATGAGTTATCCGTTATCACAATGTTTTTTGATCTATTGGCTGGAGAGATTAGAAATAGATTGTGTGCCCACAAGTTCTACATATGCTGCTCATCTTCAAATAGTAACTTTTTTAGCATCACCTGCCATCAGGGACGGAGCCAGGGGTTCTCGCGGGTGCACGGGCACCCCATGGATTTTTTAAATGTAGTGTTAATTTTTAATAAAAACATCGATTTTTCTTAAAGTTATCTTAAATGCACCAGTCATCGAAATATGTTTCTAGTATTAGTGTTCATTTTTTGTGTGCACGTGGTATATTTAGTCTTGGCTCCATCCCTGCCTGCCATCATAGGACACTTCAATCAAGGTCTATATTAACACTTAGGGTAGCCAGCTGGCTATGGAAAACAAAACCATGATTGGTCTAGGTATTATTGCAGGGTATACGAGTTAGTATGACTTAAGGATTAGAGAGATTTTTGATTGCTCATTTAAGTGTGTTGGTATATCGCCAACAACCAAGAGTTAGAATCGGAATCAAGAACTGTGATTATATCGACACACACAAACTTGTTCTCGGCTGAAAAGTTGAATCACACATTCTTTTCGCTATAAGCGTCGCCAAAAACATGTTTGTGTGTGTCATATAATCACAGGTAATCGTGCATTATATCTTCTTGGTTGTTGGCGCTACTAACAACAAAGTGTTTATATAAAACTGCGTATTTTCTTATTTTACTGATTTACTCTCATATAAGCACTTCAAAGAAGCATGTAATTGGTACCTGCTTAATTGTAAGCGGATAGGCACTTTAATATAAGAAATTCTTACTTTCAGATAAGCACTTCAAATTATTTGTCCACCTTTTTTTTGAGATTATACCAAATTATTGTCCACTATTAAAAACAAATACAAAGTTTTAATCAATTTTGATATTATTATTATTACATAATTAATTAAAAGAAAACATTAATAAATTAAAATAATAAATTAGCTAAAGGAAAAAAATGTCATTCTGCAAAATGTAAGATAAAATAATTAGTTATTAATATGTTTTTTTAACCTTCTTATTTATTATGTGAGGTGATTTGTACACTTTTCTAATTGATTGACACACTTTAATTTAGAGTGTGTTGATATTTATATTCTCACATGATGAAAATATGTACAAGTGATATGAGGTAATAATAGTCAACACACTTCAAGTTAGAGTGTATCAATCAATTTAGAAAGTGTGCAAATCACATAATTTTTTATGGGTAAGTAAATATAGTGTACTTCATATGTTTTGTCACTACACACGCTCTTTTGTTGTTTATATAATTTCACATGTACCTGCTCCCTCTTTTGTTGGCACCACAAACACAAAAGTACTACTATCATCTCAACATCTGTGGAACTACGTTGAGGAGTACGTTACGTTTACGACCACATAAAATTCTGAGTATGTAAACATGTGGAAATTATCAACACTTTAGGTTAGATGTATTATTGTTAAGATAAGAACAACAGGTTGACATCGAATAGCAGGGACGGAGCCAGGAACAAACATGATCGGGTGCAGAATTTATTTTTAACTGTAATATAATTGAGTTTAAGATGCTAACTAAATAAGAGCAAAAACACATTTCAATGGATCGGGGTCATTTAAGATACATTTGAGAAAAATCGATGTTTTTTCTTAAAATTAACACTAAATCGAAAAATTAAAATGGGTATGCACGGGGCCCCGCAACTCCGTCCCTGTCGAATAGACAGATTCAAACTTCTTATTATTGAATGCACACAGAAGTAGAAGAAATTATCTCACAGGACTTCCTAAGTAGTACAAATTTTGGATATATGGTAGTATTTAGAAGGGAAATGACATATAAAAGTAATCGAGGCTAGGTATAATTTTAAATCAAAGTTTCAATATATGTATATTTTTTATCTAAATAAAAGGTATCAAACTTTTTTATGTTTAAAACTAGGACATTTAAAATTTTATATAAGGATTTAGATGTTTCGCCGTTAATTTTCCACATGTATATCACTAAATCAGCTTATTTATGCAATTATATAACGAATATGAGGTCCAAATTTGAGAATGCAATTTGATCTTTTTTTAGCCATAATAAGAGATCGAAACTTGGAAAAACCTATTTGAGCCATAATTTTGACCTGATTCTCGTTATGTAAATGTATAAATAGGTTGATGTGGCAATACTTCTGGCAAGTCAACGGAAAACGTTTAAATCTTAACAGAAAAAAATTAATATATCTCAAAAAAGTTTCATACCTTTTTTTGAAAGGCGATTTTATTAAACAACACTAGCAAGGAGCTAGATAAAAAGTTACAAAGAGATCAAGCAAGAGTTACAAGAGTATATGGGATTTATGACCCAATCATTCCAATTTGGTTTAAAACGCTTGTTTCGATGCAGAATCCAGGAGTGGGATAAAACCTTGATCTCTTCAAAAAGAGTGTCTTTCCTTGGAGGTTTTAAGTCGAAGCAAACACGGTTTCTAAAATTCCATATAACCCACATTGTAGCTTGAATCACGACGTCTAAGCAAGTCTTGATTTAATTGGGAAGAAAAAGGTTGAATAACTCGATTGGAAATAGCTTTAATACCCTTAGGCAAAATGCATATATATTCCTCCCAAAGTGAATAATTGCATAAATATCTTTTGCAAGTTTTTATCCACATAATACAATGGTTTTATGCGTGTTTTGATATATATATGCAATTTTACATTTTGAGAGGATATATATACAAAAGTTCGATAACCTGAATTAAGCAAGATAAACAAAGGAGGAAACATAGTGCAATGGATGAACGAACTTTTATTATTGCTTCTTGATCTCTTCAAGTTTACACACTGTTTGTAACTTCGCTTTTCATAATTTGTGTGTATATGTATAACCGGATAATTGTACTTGTTGTAAGTTTTTGAACTTAATTTTTCTTTATATCTATGGTTGAATACCTCGATTGCAAATCAGAACTAGCTTAGATACTATTTATACCGCTTACGATATTGAGTTAAGCAAGGTAATCAAAGGAGGGAATGTAGTACGATGGATGAACGAACTTTTATATATTGCTTCTTGATCTCTTTGTACAAACTGTTTGTGACAATTTCGCTTTTTATAGTTTGTGTGTATATATAACGATATGTGTTCAATGGGATGTACTATTCTCACCATCCCTACTAGGGAGGGTTGTGACTTTTATTTCCTTTGTCTCCATTTGTTTCAGACAACATAATTTTCGTCAGTTTCGTTCGTATTTCGACAGCTTTAAAGCGTTGACTTATTAAACTTTATATTTCCTGTTCCGCATATTCAGATTTATAGTTTTTTGATATAAACAAAATTATAAAATAAAAAATGCAAAGAAATGAGAGGGGTGGGAATATAAGAAATAGGGGGGGGGGGTGGGAATATCTTGTCCCGTGTTCAATTCTCCGAACCTTGCAGACAACGTACCATCAAAACCATTCAAAGTGATCAGACACTAGCTAGTTTACTTTGAAACACTAAACATAATATATATGTACACCCGTCTACTTAGGCTGTTTTTATACTAACTAAAAACTCTATATTCACTAACTAAACATAAAATAATATAATTTACCCCACAAAACCGGCATTTAGATAAAAGAAGTAAACATTACGGAGTAAAAATTAACTCATGAATGTATCTTAAGAAACAAATTACCAAATTGGTCATCATAACATATTAACATGAGTAAAATACACGGTTAGTCCTTAATCTTGTACCTAAACATCATGCTGGGACAAAACTTGCCTTTTTCATCGTCGGGAGTCCAAAACAAGGTTTTTATAGTCTAAATCAGTCCTTTGACCATTAATGCCCAGGTCAATGTTTTGTTGTTGAGGGCAAAACCGTCTTTCACTGTAGGTTACTTTATACAAACCGTTGTACAATGTTTGTAGTTGCTATATGTATGTGTAACTTCGGCTGTCGCCGGTTACCATCCCTAAACTATCTTACAAAAACTGTCTTCTACAAAACGATAATCCTTTCAACATGGTATGTTGCTGGTGTGGTAAGCAAGCTATAATTCGCACTTTGTGGACCTCTCACAACCCGTACGTGCGCCAATTCTTTAGTTTTCCTGTTGAAGTAAGTGCCTTTTAGTATTTATCATATCATATTTTTTTCGCAAGTAGCAAACTTCATTGTAACAATTGTTGTTGTTTAATCACTTGCCATAATCATGAATAGGGGTCTTCTTATCGGTGGATACGATGGTATGATCCCGAAATCGTGCTGTCAAGAATGACCATATCAGGCCTTTTGAGGGGGAGAAATGAGCTTAAGGCAAGATTAGAAGCTGCTCTAGGTGATGTGTGGAAGTGGAAGATTTTTTTTGGGTAAAGGGGAGTAATCCTGCACCCTGGTAAATATATTAACCAAAAAAACGTTTAAGTACAATGGATATGAGTGAAATTTCATATCTCACCGCTACATAGGCATAAAACTTACATAACAAGATACTACATATTTTCTAAATAAGAAAACAAACCACTACTCAAATGATAACACAGGGACATAAAAGAAAATTACTTCCTAGGTCCTTGAAGCTTGGTGCCATACATGGCATTAAAAGCATCCAAATTCCCTAGAAGATCGAAAGCCTGCCGCATAGTCATCGTAGTCATAGTCATCATACTCATCTTCAAACTCTTGGCCACCACGAAATATATTAGCAGACTCATCAAATGGGTTAGCAACCACCTCATCTTCGAATCGGACACCACGATGTCTCCCACTTTAGAAAAAGGGTTAACTCTCTTAGTGGAAGAGGCGGGCGGAATACCGTAATGACTAGTTATAGGAGCCACATCGACTCCATCTCTTTAAAGTCACTCACAAGGGTTCTTGTGATGCAGCACTGCCTTAGTAGACTTATCTTCATTAACTTCCATTGTACGACCAGAATCCACATCCTTATTGGTGTCAAAAGCATCCGTATCTTCCATATTAAGAGCATCAAACTGATTAGAAGTAGAGATCTTTGTTCCACTCGAACTAGCCACATCAGAAACATTCTTCTTAGTGACTTCCACTTTCTTAGGTTCGGAGAGTCTTTTTGGGTTGATATTGAAACTGCTTACCCACAACAGGTTTAGTAAACCCTCCTTGACCCGGAATAGTAGAACCGCCTTGCTTTCCCTTCTTCTTATTATTGACGGTCTTGAAACCATCATTAACCCGCTTAGTAGGCTGAGTAGGAGGTTCAACAACTTTAGGACATTCAATAAGAGTATGACCAAAAATCATACATTAATCACAATGAGGAGGTTTCCACTCGTATTCAACCCGTATCTTCTCAATAGTCGAACCCGAACCATCGAGCAATGGTATCTCAACGTAGGTTGTCCCAAAGCACTTCATCCGCCTTCACTTCAATCATGCATCTAGCAAAACTACTACTGACCCCAAGAGTCCTTACACATTTGGCTAGTAAAAGCATCTAACCTTTTGGGCGTGGCTATCAATGTGGCAAGGAGACTAAGGCCATCATCAGAAAACATAGCAAGAGGAACATCATGAAATTTAACCCACACCGGGATGTTGGTCAAATCCTCTTTAAGTAGATTGGTGTTCAATGTCCATGGTTTAAGAATAATAGGTACATTTCTAATCAACCAAGGACCGTTTTCAAGAACATCATCAACACCTTTCTTCGAATTGAACTTTAAGAAGAAGAACCCCTTTGCATTCATCATTACCTTTTGTATACCAAACTTAGCCCACGCATTGTATAAAGTAATCAACAACGAAAAAGCAAGGCGTTGACCAAGGAAACACCCATACAAAGTATTCTCAAATCTAGTGTTCACCTCTTCAACCACTTTAATCGGGACATAAAGATCCACACCATTAGTTTTCTTACTACACTTCAACCTACGAAAGTTAGACTTGTGTTTCGTTGGTTCAAGAGAAGTAACACCATCATACGATGAAGAAGGTTGTTTCAAAACACCAACCTTCTCAATTCCACGACACCCCATGTGCATTCGTATTAACCTTATCATTAGCATTATTCTGGCCATTAACATTAGAAGCCATAGGACCACGCGTATCTTGAGGAGGTTTCGAATAATAACCAATAGAATTAAGCATCTCCTCAAGCTCCTTCGTGGCTAGCGGCACCTTAAGATGCTCAAATTGATTAGCCCCGTAGAGAAGTATTATCATCCACAGTCACAGCAGGTTTTAATGGTTGCCCATCTTCACCCACAAGAACAAGTTTTCCCTCTAATATTTGTTTTTCAATAGCACGAATTTTTAATAAAGTGTCATGACCCTCGGTGGCATGACTAGGTGCGTCATGACTAGGGCTTGAACCAAGTGAAACCGGCTCCACTTGTCCATCAGAACGAGAACTAGAAGCAATACCAATAAACTCATCATTCGACCGCCAAATTAGTTGAAGTACCCCCCATCATATCACCATCCGACAACTTAGTAGCAGATTTTGTAACCATGCTCGCACTAGTAACATTCAAAAAACCCTTTTCCATCTCTCTAAACCCACAAACAAATCACCAAAAACAAATTGACAAACAACATGCAGCAAATTCCCAAGTGAAAAAAGAAAACCCTAACTAATAATAATTAGGGTTTTAACACGTTAAATATAAGAACTAACCTCCCATCATGTAATCGTCTCTGAAAGAATTGAATATAATTAAATGCCAACGATTATGTCTAGTCCTCGATTCGAGAATTAATGTAACACTAAATCAAGATGAATGCAAAAGGACAAAACAAGCAAACCAACAAAACCCAAACAACGCTTGAAACAATTAAGTTATAACCACCGACCCATGATATCATTAAAGTAATATATAATTTAATGAATAAGATGGAGATGATCAAATATATTCGATAAGGGATGTAGGGAAGTGGAAGATTTACCTGGTGCTCAGTTGGATATTGTTCTTGATTGTTCGTGTATTGGGATAACTTTTTAGCTTTTATGTAATGAGGCGAGATGGTTAATGTTCATTATCTTGAATTGTATTAATGTTGTGTCCCAGAAGGTTATGAATCTTATTATTATGATTGGTTTATGTAAAGCCCCTTTTATCACTTATACCTTATCTTTATCACAAGTACCACACGAACCAAACACAAATACGTTATGCGTATGAATAAGAAGAAAGGAAGATGAGATGGTGACTTAAGATGTGTAACTCTTGTATGTTTTTAGAGAGACAAAGAGAAGAAAGATGAAAACAATAAGTTGTATATTGCTTCAAAGGAAAACACACATACACACACACATACTCAAGCACACCCCTCAAATGACATACTTGAGGGGTATATATAGTACAAGTAGAAGATGCCCTAAGGCTTGGCCATGGGCCTTGTATGGGCTTCGTTATGGATGGATTAGACATGGATTGATATAAGGCTAGCTTAACTAAACTAATACCCATTTAGCTTAGTCCAATCCACGAGCCCCTTGACTATTCTATCACGATATCTAACACACGTTACAAAGTTCCTAAACGTGAATGACCATCACTTCTAATAAAACTATTAACGCTAACAATCTCCCCCTAAGGGGTGGTCATTCAGATGATGCTCCACTTGATTAGGTCATTACATTTCTTGAGCTCGAACTTTGTGTGTAGATATAGAATAGTCTTGATTCTTTGTTCTTTCATGCTTTGTGATCGCTTAATGTGGTTGTTGCGTTGTCAACTTCGTTGGATAGGTATCTCCTCGTCTTTCTCCACCATGCTCACACTTCTATTTGACTTTGAGTTTCCAATGATGAAGTTCTCGAGTCTTTACACTTTGTAGATTCTTTGACATTGACGAAGAATCATCTTTAACTTTGAGTTGCCTTTGATTTTGATGAGAACTTTCATGTGTTGTTGGTATGAGCATGTGAAGAGTCTGCACGATCAATCCGCTCCGGAGCTTCCATAAGAAGAAAACATAAAACGGGTTAGTAATAAGCGGATTCCGTCACTTACAAGTTTGAATTTCGAGGGTGTTAACAGCATAGTGTGAAAACACGTCTCTAATTCTCACAAGGGCCGTTCCTGAACTGAGTCCCACAAGTGAGATAACGCGATGTACCGAAATACACCTACAGTTCGTGATGAGTCGCTAAGGTACCGAAGCATCACCTCACGACGTAGACCGCTTTGAGACACACTAAGCGTAATCCACGGGAGTTAAAGTGACACCGCGTCAGGGTGCTTGATGTTGACCTGGCGGGAGTTTCCATTCAATCAGAAGATCACGTAGTGAAACTTCTCATAAATGTTCTGGCAGATTGCTAAGACCTGCGTAGGACTCTATAATATATCACTTGTGCCCTTATTGATGAACAACAAGCGATGTCATGTCATGTGTTCCTATGAGATCTTTTGATGAATCTCGTGGCTCTAGACTCAATTAGTGCATTTTGGTTTTCATAAGCGGAGACTAGGAGAGGGTCTCCTTCTTTAATATCAACAATCTCTAAGAGAAAGTCGATAGATTATGTAGGGTTCCCGGTGAGAATGAAACAAATCCTTTTAAGAGGAATTGAGTGGCTAGAAGGTTTAGTGCAGTGCGTCGCTGGGTCCATGACGTCTTTGTCTTCAATACCAGTGTCATCTAGTGACAACAAGTAGCATATGTATTGAACCCGGTTTCTGCCCTAAGGTTGAATATGGAGGGCTATTTCTTTTCACCCTTTCTTATTACATTTCTTTTTAATTCTTCAACCCATTCTTTCTCCTTTCTCACATTACTCTTTTTTTTTCAATCATACCTAAGGACTTCTAATACTAACTATGGGTATTGTCCTTGGGTAGATCCCTCCGACTCTGGCGGATCATAGGACGGATTTCCTATCCTTAGTCACCTTATAACTCCATGAGTGTCCTATTGTTGCCATAAAACCATTTTTCTTGAAAATCTCTCAGAGTGTTTTTGATAGAAAACATGTTTGGAACACTTCGAGAGTTTTATATTTTCAGAAACACTCCCCTTCACATGTGCTTATAAGTTTTGACAGAAATCACGCACATGAGGGTAGAGTTCGCACTTTTGAATTGATCGACTTTAAATGAACTAGACCGATTCGAGACACGTTTACATCACTAGAGAACTAGCTTGAAATTATTACCCGTCCTGGTCAACTCCATAGAAAGTTTCTCGAAATGGTACATTCTACTTAGACAAGTCCTATTCGAGACACGCTTACATCACTGGTTAGACCAACTTAAAATTATTACCCGTCCAGGAACACGTCTTTTCGAGTACTGACTTTATATTATCGTCAATTCATTGGTTCGGACTGAGTCGAGCTCTTTTGAGATTCAAATACCGATC